>JAPZDZ010000020.1:18423580-18436115 GCA_029783805.1 Acanthurus tennentii
TGTAATTTTTAAATTTACAGGAGGTTACGATGGCAACACTTTCCTGGACAGTGTGGAATGCTATGACCCTGAGAAGGACACGTGGGCGGAGGTGACACACATGACATCTGGGCGGAGCGGCGTGGGTGTGGCCGTTACCATGGAGCCGTGCCAGAAAGAACTGCCACAGTGTCAGAAATCTGAGAGAGAGAGCGGTGCTGCGTCACCAAACTTTCATTCTGCCAACTCTGGTTTTAGCTCTCAACACCATCAGCGGCACAGTGGGCCCTTCGGTAAAGGCACATGAGGCACTCGTTGCCAGACCCTGTCACACACGCACATACACAGATGAGCACCCCAGAAGTCCACTCCGTCTTCCCAAATCAGACAAAGATGCTCACAAGTGATTAGAATAGAGGGGAGCTGAAACTCCATGTGCTGCCTCTCTGATTCGAAAGATCACAATTTCCCACTTGATATGAATTTAACAAAACAAAATCATTTGAGTTCAGTGTTCATGTTCAGGTCTGATATACAAAGTCCTCAGTCGGACCATCATCTCCCAGGCTTGAGCCATGAAAGGAAAGGGCTGTGTACTGAAAAAGGACCATTTTCTGGCTTAAGTTTAATCTGAGGGGAGAAAAACATTCGAATGATCGCATTTCATAAAAAAACAAAACAAAACAAAACAAAAAAGTAGCATTTGTCAGCATAGGCAGTAGATTTAAAAGTGCCATTAACAATGCCTGTGGGCATTACTGTCATCAGTATATTGTGTTCAGGTGCTCTGATGGAAAGTCGTAGAGATGCTGTGTGATATGTATAAATTGAAAAAAAGAACCCAGACAGCCGCTAGATGAAGCTTATACATGACAATGGACCTCATGCAAGAACTATTTCTGTATTTTCATTCTAGACTTTTTGCTTCTTCACTCTGAGTTTTTTCTGTTCTTATCAGATTTAGAAATCTCTTTTAACTGCACACATACTAATCAGCACACCAAAATTTGCTTCACTGGCCACTTGTTCCACTTAGTTTGTGGACCAGTTTCACTCACAAAATCATTAGTTTCCAAGCGTATATCTATACATAAATGATGCAACAGACGTGTGTCACCCATGACTTTTGTTCGTAGATCCGGAAAATCAATGAGATTGCCACAAATTCTCTTAATCTGTTCATACCAGTTCTTCTTGCATGAGGCCCAAAGTCTTAAATTCAAGTGCTGGTACAAGAGAAGTAGGACCTTAAAGTAACTGCATAGTAACAAAATGTGTCTTTTCACTAATAGCCAATGGTAGGTTTGTTAAATGTGAAATTTTTGAAAAAGTGTTGCCTCTTAAGGAAAACCTATCAGAGAGTCCGGTCCAGTATGATTGGTATGTAGAGTGCCAAGAGAACGAATAAACAGGTTTTGACCGTGTTTAGTGAAAATTGAATACTGTAGCATTTAAAAACTTGGATTCAGACATCTCACTGAATGTGTTTTTATAAAAACACTAATCATTGACACAATTGAAAACCTTCCCTCACAGTTGACTTTTTGGTTTCCTCTTCCACCAGACCTCAAAACAGAAGTGATTATGTTTGCGCATTAGTGTTCAGATATTGTATGCTAATGACAAAAACTTGCTTAAAGAAGTGTATTTGTAACAGCAATTTAAGCTACAAAGGTTTTTAAGTGATGTTTTGTACATTGATATTCTAAGAAGTCTTGTACAGAATTTCAGAGTTCACTTTTTTATTTATTTGTTCAAATCCTTTTTGTTTTCTCGTTCCTCTGAACTGACATCAGCTTTGTATTGAATTGGACTCTGGTGTTGTGTTTTTGAATTACTAGCATGCATTGTAACTAAGTAGGAATGCCTGTTAATGTTTGTAAAACAAAAATTGCTTCACTTTGAAAGGGACTTTTTTCCTGTCCATCAGTAGTTGGAATGGAAATTAGAATATTTAAGGTCTGCTTTGTACATTTTTTTCCAGCAAAAAGTACCATGTACAATGATACATTGTAAAGTAAAAATATGTTTATTGTACTGCTGGAGTCATGAAATGTTTTGTTCTAATCTGTAGACATCATTTGCTGTTTTTATCTGGGTCATAACCACATGAATACTTGCTTTGCTATGATGCATTTCACCTCATTTGGTCTGTTCCAAAACGTCTGGTTCATTTATGCAGGTTTTTCAAGCAGCAGTGGCCACAAGAGGGAGCTAAAGCTCTTTTATACGGATCAAAACTTCTCAATATACCATAATATTTAACATGAACATGTCAGTTTTAGAATTTTAGGTTTCACAATACATGCCAGTAGGTCAAGTCACATGTTTCTTGTCTGAGTCACGTCTCTTGTTTGGTTTTGTCTTTGAGTAAGTCTTAACCTGTTTGAAGTGCACCAGTAATCGGCCACCTATTATCGCTGCCAGCATGTCTCATTTCCTTGCCTAATGTGGCAGGTGGATGAGATAGACCATTATTATATTATCCAGGAGGAAAACTTCCCATATTATGTGGCTTTGAAAAAGGATCAGAGCATAACTCTTTCAGATTTAAAAAGACCACAGCAGTCTTCAGCGAAGGAAAGGACTTAAGCTAGAAAAGAAAAAGATGTTGCTTATGTGAGCCATTGAAGCTGTGCTTTAATAGGAACCCAGTTTTTAACACATTTCAGATGCAGGCTTTTGGTAAAATGTTTTCCACAGGTCTGTTAATGTTATAAACTTACTCCCATAAGACATAGGATGCCTCAAACCTTAGATCCTCAGCGACATAGGATATCCCTATTTAAAGGTCTTTAAAATAACAGGATTTAAAAAAGTTACATTGGCAACATTGCTGATATCAGGCATCATACAAGGTTAATGAGAAAAGATAGAAAGGAAATTACAAATAATGTCCTACCTAGTTCGACAACTGATCGGTTTATGGTTTGTAAAGTTAGCGCTTAAGTGTATGAAACTCGTTTGTTGGAGATGGTTTTATTTTGAAAGTCTCGTCCGGATGTCTTTTAATGTTCCTCCCTAACTTGACACCGGTGCGCTCGATTTTAACGATGAAAAAAGGATCCCGAGTCCCACCGGGCACAAGTGATTCGTCCTCGGACGCAGGTAAGTGAAACTCACCTGTTTGAAGCTTAATGCGACACATTTTAACTCCTCCGTATATGCAGACACTTTAGAGCCAAGCTGTAATTATTTTGATTGGCTAAAAGTTTAAGGACAGTAGTTTTTATCACAACATAAAAAACAAGGTTTGTGTGATTTCGCATTTATGGAAGTCAGCGGCTTTCATGATATGCAGTTGAAACGCCTCTTTTATTCATTAACAACATGCACTGTTCAGAAAAGTAATTAAACTTCTACAAAAAGTTTGTACGGGCCTACTGCAGTTGTTTGCCTGTTTGGCGTACTGTTCTTAAAACTCACATCATAAATTAAATAGATTTAAGGGTAAATTTGGTCATAGAGGAGTTATTACAGTTTGACAGATTTTATTTTTTCTTCAAGACAAAAAAGTTGTAAAAGGTTCAACCCTTATCTGTAGGGAAGTAGCTTCTTTTTAGTGTTCTCAGATGTTGCCTAACTTGTTAATCCACTTTGAACCCTCCTACGCAAAAGGAGGAGGCTGTTCATTCATTCAAGGCTATAGATACCTCCGAGCCAACGTCTGCACAATGAAACCAAACACTGCAAACACTACTGCGTCTTTTTGTGTCATATAACTTTAAAACCTTTGACAGGATGTTCTCCAGAGACTGCACTGTATAAAGCCTATTTTAGCCTCAGTGTTCACAGCCGCTCTTCTCTTTCATCAGTGTGGAGCAGCTGCCAGGATGATCCCTGTGGGTGAATTCAGAAACCTTGGCACAGAGCAGAACTCAAAGTTTCGGGTCCTCAAACCTTGGTGGGATGTTTTCTCAGAGTACCTGTGCATTGCTATGCTTATGATTGGAGTCTTTGGGTGCACCCTGCAGGTGAGGCACCGACAAACCAACCAGTTTGTGACCGTAAGCTGTTAAATCTGTAAATGATAGCCTATGGTTGGTAACAGATTTAGAAACATTATTATTACTAACCTAAGTTGCTTGAGGATGATAAAACATTTGTATCATTTAATAACACTTGAAATATTATGCTTTTCTGTCTTGTGAAAAATGCCGTAGCAGTTCCTTCATTATCTGACCTCCAAGTCAAAAACAAAGACAGTGTAACTGCTGAACTAACTTGTCCCTCCTGACCCACTTACTGCAGATTAGATCACTAACTTGCTGCTTAATGTGTCTCTGAGCACCTAAATATCATTTCTGTGTCATTTTAAAATAGCACAGAAGAAAAGTACAGGAATTAATATGTAATCAGTGATTGTTACCTATAGGTTCTGCTGCTTATAAATTATGTCTTAACTCTCTTTAGACAGTGAGAAAAGTGTCTATGTTGTTTATTAAAGAACAAAGGTAGAAACAGTCAGTTTAACTTAGTGGTGTAGCTTCAACCAGAGAGACATAACAACTAAAAAACAGCAGAGTGGAAATGTTAAAAAGGAAGACCAGTAAATTGGGCTCTGAGGTGTCTGTCCAAACCACTGCTCCATCTACAGGCACTATAAGATGCAATGGATCAAAATTTTAACTCTTGCTCATATAAAAGATACAAAAACCACTCACATGTGATTGGAGGCAACCAAAACTTAGTCAGTGTTTTAGAAATAGATTTATTAAAGTCTTAGTGACCGTCACGCCTGATAAGTAAGAGTGGTTGTTGATTGATGATTGAGTGGTTGGTGATTCAAATAAAAATCTATTAAGATGTCTTAAATGTTATACCACACAGCCAATATATATGAATGTCTGGAAAATTTGATTAAGTGATTAAATAATATGTCTGGTGATATGCTGTATTTTTTCCTATTGCCAATCATATATTTTACTAAAGACCAAAGACAAAACAGTTAGTTGATCCTGCCGAGAAGTCACAAAAGACTCATATATATCAGTCCTCTGCATATATTTTTACCAAAAATTATACTTTAAATATTTTTAATATATAAAAAAATCAATATAGGCATTTAAATTTATCTGAAGTCAATCCTTTTTGATTATCCTACTATTGTGAGAACTAATGCGTAGCAAATGTTTATACGTCTGCTGCTGAAAATGCACTGTTTTCTGGTACCAGTATTAGAAAAGCATTTCTTAAAGTGGAGAGCAAACAAAAGGAAAAAAGAAAATTAAGTTTGAAAAAGACCCTCAATTGACCACCTTTCTTTCTAAAGATATTCCCTCAACTGGTGTTTTGATGATACTTTTGAGGCCAAAATCACTCAAAAATAATTCACCAATGAGAATGAGATCTTGTGACTGTGAAGACTGCATCATAACTTTTATGCTTATTTGACCATTCAGTGTCTCCTCATGCCTTGTCACGAGGCATTTTCATCCCTTTATTGTATTTTATGACACATTTAATAATGTTTATGGTATTTTAAATATACAAACATCCATTACTTTGTTTTACTTCTACCTTTATTTGAATTTGATGAGAAACTGTTTCCAAAACATTTTTAGCGATAATGAATACAAAAAGATTTTGCCTCGCCACTCCATCACTATTCCATCATTCATCTTTTTTCTGCAGCTCACCCAAGATAAGATTGCTTGCCTGCCCAGCCACTTCACCAGCCCAACACCTCAAGCTATCGACTGCAGCCACATCAGGAACTATAGGGAGAATGAGACATTGCACACGCTGGTCATACCAGCAAACCCTGTCATCCTGGAGGTGTTTGGCCGCAAGAATGGCCTGGACATCCACCAGTATGTGTTTGTCAACCACTACTGCTATGAGAGGTTTGTCCACTGGTATGCTAAGTTCTTTCCATACCTTGTTGTGATACACACTATGATCTTCATGGTAGTGAGCAGCTTCTGGTTCAAGTTCCCTGGGACGTCTTCTAAAATTGACCTCTTTGTTACAATCCTTGGGAAGTGCTTTGATTCGCCTTGGACTACGAGGGCCCTGAGTGAAGTATCTGAGGAAAGAGGAGAAGAGAAACTGGTTAGCTGGAGGAGAAACACTGTGTCAAAAGATCCTGCAGATCCACGATCAGATGATGAGGAGACTACTGGTCTTCTTCGCTCTGCTTCCGTCAAGTCAAATCCAGAGAAGAAAATTCTAGAGCCTCAGTCGACCCTCTCCGTCTTGGATAAGAAGGAAGGAGAGCAGGCCAAAGCTTTGTTTGAAAAGGTTAAGAAATTGAGAACTCATGTTGAGGAAGCAGACCTTTTGTATCTCATGTATGTGCTGCAAACTTCACTAAAAGTGTTCAAGTTCCTTTTAGTCATTATCTACAGTGCAGTGCTAGTACCAAACATTGAGATAGTAGTGCGCTGTTATGTTCCTCCTGAGCTGACTGGTTTTGATATCTATTGCTGTAACCACAACAAAGCCCACCTTTTCTCCAAGCTTGCCTACTGCTATATTTGCTTTGTGGGAGTGTATGGACTTCTGTGCATCTACAGCCTCTACTGGCTGTTTCACAGACCTCTAAAGGAGTATTCCTTTGAGCAAGTGAGACTGGAGACAGGTATTAATGACATACCAGATGTGAAAAATGACTTTGCGTTCCTACTGCATCTCGTGGACCAATACGATGCTCTTTATCCTAAAAGATTTGCTGTCTTTCTCTCTGAGGTCAGTGAAAGCCATCTGTATCAACTTAACCTCAACTATGAGTGGACCGCCAAAAAGTTGCGTGCCCGTCTGGCCAGGAACACCAGCAACCGGTTGGAGCTTCACCTTTTAATGTTGCCAGGGCTCCCTGACACAGTCTTTGAGATTACTGAAGTGGAATCACTCAAACTGGACCAAGTTAAAAATGTTACCATTCCAGCTAGTGTGGCAAAGCTGAGCTCTCTTCAAGAGTTATCGCTGATCTACTGCCCTACAAAGCTCCAGCTGCCTGCCCTGAACCACCTTAAGGCAAATTTGAAGGTTCTACGTTTAGCTTTTGAAAGTTTAGAAGAGGTACCAGTGTGGATGTACACCCTGCATGGCCTGGAGGAGTTATATCTGAATGGTCCCTTGACCAATGAGGTGTCCAGAAGTGCCACTCTGGACTCCCTCAGAGAGCTAAGAGCTTTGAGAGTCCTCACTCTTCACTCTAACCTCACTAAAATCCCTCCTAGTGTAGTAGATGCTACGCTGCAGCTGCAGCGGTTGTGCATCTATAATGAAGGTGTCAAGCTCCAAGCTTTTAGCAGCCTAAAGAAGTTAACCAACTTAGTGTCCCTGGAGTTAGTGGGCTGTGAATTGGAACGCATCCCAAGTGCTGTCTTCAGTCTGAACAATCTGCAGGAGTTGGACCTCAAGGATAACAAACTTACCACTGTGGAGGAGATCATGAGCTTACAGCACTGCAAACGCTTGGTGACACTCCGACTGTGGCACAACAAAATCACCTACATCCCTGATCATATCAGTAAGCTGCACTCCCTGGAGACATTGGATATAAGCTGGAACAAGATACGAAAACTTCCATCTCGACTGTTTTATTGCACCAAACTCAGGCACCTTGATGTTTCCCACAACCAGCTCACCTCTCTTCCCTCTGAGGTGGGAATCCTGCAAGGCCTGCAGTTCTTCTCTGCTGCTTTCAACTCTTTAGAGACACTACCAGAGGAGCTGTTCTCCTGTAAAAGGCTCAAGTCATTGATTCTTGGAAACAATTGCCTGCCATCTCTCAGCTCCAGAGTGACCAACCTGGCTCAGCTGGTTCGGCTGGAGATTAAAGGGAACCGTCTGGAGTCCCTGCCTGTGGAGATTGGGGACTGTCCCCTGTTGACTGTTAGTGGACTGACAGTAGAGGACAACCTGCTGGATCTGCTGCCATCGGATGTACGAAGCAGGTTGACTAATAGCTGAGTCTCCTGAGATGATGGCTATCAGTGACTCGTCATTTTCCAGTATGGCTTGTTGGTTGATGGTTGAATGATTTGCAAGGAGAAAACTGAACATTAACAAAATATTAATTGATTCCACCAACTGGTATTTTACACATAAACAGAGAATAATAAAAGAAAGCATAACTGACCACAAAAGTATGACCTAACATTAAACAATTTTATTTATAGTTAGCAGTAAATGTGTGCTTAGATCTGTCAGTGAGTGAGAAACTTGCACATTTTTTAAAATGTGTCTTTGCCTTTTCTTAAAAATGCCTTTTTTAAATAAATTTTTTACAAAGTTTCTGCTTTTTTTCCAAAATATGATTCTTATGTACCTGTTTTTACTAGTTTCAATCAAAATCTAATTTAAGTTCAAACAAGAAAAATGTAAACTCAAAGTCAGTGAAATAGATAAAACAAGGCTTGGCCCTCAGAAATTTAGCATCAGCTATTTTTCTCAGTCTCATGTTTTGCCTGAGTTTTTAGGAGAGCAAATCAAGGGGTTTTCAACTGTGCTGTATCCTGTTAGACAGGTTTTTACAGCATGAAGAAGTGTTCCCTACAGCACAGTGGCTCATGTTGCTTCCACTATGAAGTGGAGGGAGCGAATGCCTTTCAGTAGCAGAATAAAAGGTATTCATCTCTTTGTTTACATACTCAGTCAGATGAGGAAAAGACTGAAATTGTACATGGGCTTGGGTATAACATGATATAATAAACATTTACACAGAAAGCTATTCTCTTTAAAAGGCCTGTTGAGTGTAGTGATGTCTGTGGTGATGAATGATACATTTACTTAGAATTCTTATTTTACCTCTATTCTTTATTTCTTAATATCTTTTTGCACAACTGAACTTTATAGTACAGTGTGGGGACAAACAGGATTTGTTTTCAAGACAAATTTGTTAAATATGGAACTTGAAAACCTTGTATTTTAAAACTTTCAAAAAGTAACTAAAATAGTTAACGTGATGTGAGAAGTAACAGTTTAGCTAACTAGCAAACTCTGGTCGGTTGTATTACCCCTCCATACCTTAAGAGGTGATAGGCCATAGTAAAGCTCAGGCCCTCAGAGGTCAATGCCTTAACCCACAGCTCCGATCTCCTTGCTGCTGTATTACATATGTTCAAACTGTTCAAATCGGCTAATTAAGGTCCAAGTTTGACCTTGTTCAGTTGGACCTGTATGTGGCACATCTGGCTAACATAGCTACAGTTAGCAGCTGTAATGAGTAACTTTGGTGATATGCTGCCCCCGTATAGAATCTGCGTATAGAATTTGAACAATAAGATGGGAGATCACTTTAATATATGATCTTTATTGAATCACACATGTACATGCGCATCATAGTCTACACTTTAAGTGTCTTTTTAACATAATAAAACAAGAGAGTTATGACTCAAGAATCCGATGTTTGGATTAGCGTTAGTGAAGTTGCAGATTTATCCTAGAATGAAAGATGCAGTCGATGTAAAGTGGAAATTCCTCTGATCAGTTTCTCATACAAACAAATACATGTCTTCCCCTGTGTAATATTTCTGTCTTCCCTCTGTGGTGTGCAGGGGTGTGTTTTGTCTCAAACTTAGACAGCCTAAACTGCTGCACAGTCGTGTTCTGGCTTGCATGGCTACACGTTACGGACATACCTCACTAATGCTGAAACACACAGTGACCTGCATATTCTGCCAAATACCACCGAGGAAGCTACCACCAAGTTAGAAAAGCTCTTTTAAAAAGCATAGGGCTAAAGATAAAAAACAGAGAAAGAAGGCACATTGCAGAAATTATATGTTGAATAGGATAATGTTTTAGCAACCTTTTCCCTTTCTTTTTTCCTCTCTGAAGTTCACAGTCAAGTGTGTCACCAGCATAAATCAAAACATCATTGTGACTAAAGCTCAGCGAGCATTTTGCACTACCATGCATGCTGGAAATGTTTGAAGTTGTTAGGGGTCATATCTTTAGCTAGAGGTTGTGTATTGACTTGAGTCTGAAATGCTGTAACTGCTGCAGACTGATACCTGTGGGTGTGCCCTCAGGTTTGGTTGTATTAATGCAGCATTCACATTTGAATAGGAAAATCAGATTTGAAAGCTTTCTCCTTCCCTGTGACTTTCTGATTTTCCAAAGTTTAAAATACCAGGATAAATTCCTGCAGGTTGTTGAGTCGAGGTGTTAATAGTTAATATGAGCCAGCATAATGGTTCATTGGTTAGCACTGTCACCTCAGCAGGTCCTGGGTTTGATTCCCGACATGGGCTTTTGGAGTGGAGTATGCATATTCCTCCAGTCCTTGTGCAGGTTTTCCCACAATCTCCTGTGAGTCCCCTTGTCCCTGATAGCCCAGATAACAAGTATGATAGTCTTGGCATTCTGTCGGTCAATGTGAAACAGGTTGCCAAGAGCCTTGTTGTTTTATTTGACTCTGAACTCGCCATATAAATAAGATAAAATAACTACTACTATTGATATTTTTTCACGGTTTTGTTATTTCAGAAAAGTATCACCTCAGCCAGTATGGACTGGAGAAACAATTCCAGTGACTAACAACTTTTTTGAGCAGAAATACTAACAAAAATTTTAATGTTTACACTATATTATTTACCCTTAAACATGTAATTTCAAATCATGATGAAAAGTGAATAGGGCAACTAACTTATCATTTTATTACACAGTAGAGTAATTGCAGATTATCTTTAACTGACTAATCTAGGTAACACAAAAGAAAGTTTTAAAAAAGTCCTGTTAAAATGTTGTAGAGCCCAAGGTGATGTCTTTTGTTTGACGAACAGTCCCAATAATAAAAAAAAACATTTTACTATAATGTAGGAAAGAACCTGAACATTCTCAAATTTGTTGACCTGAAACCAACAAATGTTTAGCATTTTTGTTTAAAAAATTTATGTTGGATTGTTATTCAAAATAGTAGCCAGTTAATTTTTCACAGGTGATGCAGCTCTAAGAGAGAGGTGGGAGGACGTGGAAAAGGGGTCAAGAGGCCGATCATGCGACATTAATGAGTTTGACTCCAGTTTGTAGCTCTTGTTGTATGTCAACCCCAATTTCTTCCTCACTTCACACTAGGCCTGCACGATTAATCGTCTTAGAACCTCGATGTTGATTCACCCGATTTCATTTCTAATTTATGTCAATTATTTTTTCTCCAAGAGCCGGCGGCATGTGTCAGAGTTGTAAGTAAGTTGTAAACAAGCGCTCCAAGGCTTCTCCCTTATCCTATGACAAAGCGCCTTTTGGTCACGCGATCCACAGTACACATAATCAAATAGTTGAGTTGAAAGTTTCTGAGGAGGGACTGAGGCCTTGCAGAAATAACGTTCACAAGGAAAACTCAGTGAACAATGAACACAAAATGGATGTTGCTGAAAGCCCAGGTAGAAAGAAAATCATGATTTCAATTCAAAGCTCAAAAATTGAGATTCATATTTTTTCCTGAATCGTGTAGGCCTACTTCACACCCAAAATACACAAAGAGGGGGGGTGAACTTTTATTATATTTTCATATTTTCTCTACCGAGAACAATAGTTTACTATAAGAAAATTTGTCTCATACCTTGTTTTCCCTCAGTGTTGTCGTCATCAGCCTGTGTTTGCTGGACCACATGAGCAAGGGATTTGGCTAATACTGGTTTTTCTTGTCTTCTCCTGCTACTTCTTGTTAAGTTGTCAGTACAACTATATCTCTCCCAAGCTACAGAACAAACAAACCACAACAATGCTTTAACAGGGACTATTTGCACATCCAACAGCACACCCACACTTGGGTTCAGCCAAGCCAGGGAGCTCTACCTAGTGGCTGAGGCAGGTCTGTCTGAAGCTGTATTTTACACTACCATGTTCACAACAATTTTGTGACTGATTTAGTTATTTGGGCGTGAACATGTGTGTAAATATGAGTCGTGGTTGCGTGTCCTTATTACACAAGGGAGTGGCTGCACTAAAGAGGGACTTCTGACTGGAGCATTTCAAAACTCAAGACAAGCTGTGAAAATATGGGTGGGAAAGGAAATTATTTTTTCTTCTCCTCAACAACTATAGCTGAAGTACTTTTGAGGAAGGCTTTTCAACTTTAGGCTATGCCATGAGAGTTGTGCAAAACCCAGGGGTCAAATTCTGTGGCTGGACTGTGTATGCCCATGTGTATCTGTTTCAACCTCAGACAAGCAGGTAAAAACAACGTGCAAATGCATCTGCAGGCTATGAAATCCAGTGGTGGAAGAAATAAAGTTTCTGCATACAAACAGTGGAGGGAAAGCATAGAAATGTACACAAAGTATAACATAAAGTACTCATATGTTTTTTTATTTTTACCATTAAATTGTGTATGTATAAGAAGCTTTTTTAATGCAGTTGATGGTTCAGGTGGGGCCAGTTTGAATATTTATAAATTTTGCAGAGTACTTTTAATAATTTATGTTTATCATATTAGTTTGTGTATAAAATCATCATCAAAAATTAAGACTGTCTAGTAAATATAACTGTAAAATAAATAGAGTGGTAAAATGAACAATGTTTCCCTTTAAAATTCAGGTCATAGTGGTAAAGGAAATGGACTATCTATCAGAAAATCAATCTCAATGAAAAATTCTGTGAT
>JAPZDZ010000020.1:18491537-18502942 GCA_029783805.1 Acanthurus tennentii
CTGGTGAGAGGGCAATTATTTACCTCACTAACAGCAGAACATAACGACTCGAAGTCCTTTTTGCTCTTTGCGTAAAAGCCGATGGTGCAGCTGGGATCCATGCGGTTGAAGGGCATCTTTTTGGGAGAGCTACAGTGGAATGACTAGAGAGAGACAGAAGGAGACAGAAGTTGCACAGTAAACATTAATGACGGGAAGTTTTGTCTTCTGCACAGTCAAAGCACTACTGAAACTTAAAAAAGTCACATGTTTCAAGTCCAATGTGATCTTTGAAAAAGAGATAAAAAGCCTGACTGGAGTGAGAGAGAGTGCAACTGACCTCCAGGGAGAAGTTGACTTGAGACACATCCACTACAGGCTGGCAGTAGTGAGGGTCCAGATACAGCAGCTGTTCATCTAACACACAGGAAGGAGAAGTCAGGAAGGGGAACTAAAACACAGTATTTAAGTCTAAAATCACCACCTGCCAAGTGCTAAACAGTTGGCCAGAAACAGATGAATGTCCAGTCATATATTTACTGATTTCCCATCCTTACATCTTGTTCTCACTGAACCAAGCAGCAGTGGCCACCGTTGACTGGTGACAATACTGCTAAGTGCCATTAGCTCCACTGTATAATAAAAATACATAGCTACATTCCTCTCTTAAAAATGTGTTTTCCTGCAATGAGGTTTGGTTTGCTTTACATTTTCACTTCCTTTCTCATGTACTTTGTTGATAATTAGCAGAATCATCGTTCCAGGAAGAAGAAATCAGTGATTAGCTAGAAGTGTATTTTCGAAAGTGTTGGTTGTTAAGTTACAAAGTCTACTTCATTTTATTCACAACTGCAATATAACAGTTTTGAAGACACCAGCTTAACAGACACAAGTCCTTTATGAAATAATCATAGCTCTTGTTTATATGTTTAATAGGCCGTTGTACATCCAACCAGCAGATTGATCTGCAACAAACATGATTACTGTACTAAAAGAACTACTCTAGCAAAACATAAGGGTATACAGTAATTCAGAAAAAACTTAGATGAGTCCTAAAATGTGACAATAGCAGATTGATAGTAGATAATATTAATAGGAGATTAAAAAAAGGCCTCAGCTCCCACTGGTTTTGTGAAACTTGGTCTCCTGGTAGGCTTTTTTAAAAAATTGTTTTAGTTCTGTTTTTGGTCAGCTCACCTCATGGCTTAAGGTAAATTGACCAAGATATTGGCCTGAGATAAACAGGAAGGTAGATGCAGGACCAGATCCCTCAACTAAATAATAACAGTTTTTTATTCCCTTGCTTCTGGTTCTCACCTTGAAAGCCAATGAAGTAAAGTGAATGCTTTGGTTTTCCTCCGATGATTCCAATACAACAATCCAGCTTTAGGATGTTCTGGAAATAAACATGCATTTTTTCAGTATGGGTGAAAGGATACAGAGGATTGCTGAAGTAAGGCAACTTTCTTCAGGAAACATTACACTAGTGATCTCAGAGGATGTATGAATGGGTGACGTCAGACCTTGACACATTCAATGTAGGACGGGTTGAGGGCCTCCCCTCCAAGCCGCACAGGCACCAGTATAATGACAGATTTCCAAGCTTGGCTGGATGAATCAGGAGCTGTCTGGCTTACTGACAGGTCACAGAGGCGCACCACATCCTCTTTGTAAACTGCAGTGACGAGAGAAAAAATTATGCATGCATAGCAGTTTGTGTGAGAAGACTTCTTCAAATGAGATTTTTCACAAGGAGCAAACAAACTGATACTTCTGACCTTACTCTCAAACGGAGTAATTATGAAAGAGTTCAGTCTGTTAATCTCACCTGTACAATCCTGGGCTACATATACAGCCAGGTTGTGGACAGCAGATGTTTTGGCCACCGCTTTGCTGAAAGAAATGTATTCAGTTTTTCAGTCAATGTTTAAGTCAACTTTGTAAATAATTTAAGAGAATCGTAAAGCCTCCTCCAATATCCTCACCGTAGTATGTGAGCCACTATAGAGGGGCCATACCAGTCACCAGCCTTCTTCCCTGAACTTTTGCTGATTTCCACCAGTTGGTGAATCCCAAAAGGTGCCAAGGGCTGATCCCCAAACCAGGTGACCAGCCTGTGGTGGATGGGCTCTGCCTGCCTGTCTCTCACAGACTCAGGTCTCTTTTTCTGGCTGCATTTGGGTGCCTGATCACTAGGGGGAGACTTTTCAGGAGTGTTTGATCCTCGCGGTGTGCCAAAAGAGGGGATGGGGACCCCTCCAGCCCGGGCTGGGGAACGCGGCCTGAACACCTCAAAGTCTACATCAGTGAGCTGCTGAGCATCAGGCCAAGCCCAGTCTGTAGAACACAGAAAGGTTTGCACTAAGCAATCTAGTAAGATCTAAGGAAATAACTCATATTCAGCTTTAAACAATTGAAGAGAAGTCTTCTTTTGAATAACACACTTCAACATAAATGCAATGGCAGTATGTCAAAAAAAAGACAGAATGAGACTGAGCCGAAGAGTGAGGCAGCACACAAATAGCCAAGAGACGAATGCTGTCTGCAATGAAAAGAAATATAACAATCTGCAAGAAGTGTGTGTATTTAAAAATGGACAAAAGGAGAGAGGTACAGAAGAGGAGTGTTTGATTTCTACAGAGAGAATGTAATATGCCTCACACCACTGAGAGATAATTGCAGTGTGAGTGTTTCACTTCATAGAAAAAACAAGATTGACTCACATTTTGAAAAGGTACTGACAGTGAGGTCTGTGGGGTGAAAGTAAGACTGTGTAAGCGATATAAGGACAAACCTCTGGGCATCAGATGGACCAGCAGCCCCTGTGCCAGCAGCATCTGCCCACTGCGCAGCATACAGCCCCAACCGCAGTCTGTGGTCCAGGTGGAGCCCTCCAGCTGAGGAAACTCCCTCCTGTAGGTCAGCCAAATCCTGGAGACAAAAGCCAAACGAAAGCGCTCCACCTCATCTGAGAGGATGTGAAAGGGGGAGTGGAAGGCCAGACAGAGAAAAAAGAGACAGTGTGACAGAAAACTATATTATTGCATTGATTCAAACACAACAACTGCTGTGACTGAATTTCATTTCTCGTTTATCTGACATGAGAGAGATCTGTTTACATGTCTGTGTTCACTGGTGTATATGCAGCACGTTTTCACAGGAAGAAGGTTGACACCATTGTGGTTAACCAAAACACACATCACTACAATACCTAGGGTCTGTGCTCACGAAATCCCTCTTTCAACAGCACAATTACGGCAATGACAGGCACTTTTATTTTGTAAGATTCTTTTGTCTAATTAGAGTTTACCTTCACTGTTGAGCAGGTAGGAGTGTCCCAGGACAGTGACTGGTGAAATCTTGTTGAAGGAGGTTTTAGATTTAACAGTCCAGCCTACAGATAGAGAAGAGCAGGGAGAATGCAAGTTAGCAAAGCAGCCATTGATAAGGTTAACTCCAGCTTTGTTAGATGTTTGTCATGTTGTTTTGCAGCAACTTGCCCATAAAATAAAAATCTTGCCAGACTTCATAAAAACATGAGTATATATAAGATAGAGGCAATCACACACACTCTAAATACAGACCATATTTGACGTTGTTCCATGCTGACATCAGTTTGGCTTTCAGTTTGTCCATCTCGTCAGGCTCTCCATTTGACTCTCTGCTGGGATCTGCTGTCTGTAGCTGCCTGAGACCAAAGCTGCCCTGCCGCTCCAAAGGCTGCTGCCTCCGGCTCTCCACCAGGTCATCCTGCATCCCTCCCCTTACGTACTGTGCTGCACTGGGGGAAATGGAGTTCATGCCTCTGAGCCCTCACTGCTGGACTCTGATTCTCCTCATTGCAACACAGAACTGACAGGTGAAGGAGAGAACAGTATAAGATCAGGTAAATTATTGATTTTGCTCTCTATAGATTAAACTGACTTGAAATGACAGTCATGTGTCTCCTCAAGCAAGCTCGGTATTAGATGTTGTTGTTTCTGAAGCAACTTTAAGTATGCTGTCCAATATTGTGCTTTAAAAAAAATCAAGAATATACAAAGTTGAATCAGTTAAGTTTCAATGAGTACTGCATTCTTGTTGGCACTTGTTTTTGCTTAGTTGTTACTAATATAGTGACTTGCCCAGTTAAAGATTCATGTTATTGGATAACTGGTAGAGTTGCTGGCTTCTTGACTGTGTGGTGTTGCTTGAGTCTACTAAATTGCTGATGTGCTACACAAAACCATAAAATCTTATGACTATAAGCAAGCTCCCACTCCTGATGAAGACCAAAAGATGATTTTACAGTAGAACTGAAAAATGTATCAAGTATTTAAAATAAACTGACAATGGACTCAATATTTGGCTGTTTTTTATTAGTTTTCAGAAGAGTATTTAGGATGCCAAATGTGTGGAGTTGATTCTTGACCTTAGACACAATTTTATTGATGTATTATATTTGTGATGGGTATTTTTAATATTTCATTATATATGATAAGAATAAATGATTGATTGATTTATTAAGCAAGTCATTTGAAAACCCAACAATAATTAATAATAACCATTACTTGCAACCTTAGGTTGTAGACCCTGAGAAGCTGGTGAGTTTACCATTAGTCTTGATTTTTTTTTTTTGTCAGACTGCATTTCCAGTGCAATGAATGAGGTTTTGCATCCTTAGATAAACATCACATGTTTAATCACACTATAAAGGAAACAGCATAACAACTAATCTTCAAACCAAAAGCAAAGTCATCACTTCCTGAAAAATTATAAATGCATACAATTGAACTCATCTGTCCAGCTACTGATTTCACAATGTGTACAACACAAAGAGAAGCACCAGTGACTTTTACCCTTCCCTGAAACTGATGAGTGTTAGTTTCAGCGGGGAAGAGTAACTCGGTCATAGTAAGTCATTGCACTCATAGGAACATTTCTGTGCGAAAAAAAAAAAGCATCATGTGATTAGCATTTGACAACCGGCATGTCGGGCTTTTTCAGCGTCTGTGAAAGTCATCTGATTATGGTGGCTCTCATTAATCATGAAAGCTGATCAGGGTGTTGAACACTTCATATGATTATACACTGCGGAACAGAAATGTATCTGTCACGACACCATATCTCGCAAGATCGCGTGTAAATCCACAAACTTTATCACAAACATCCTCATGGCACATTAATGTCAATGTAATGTGTAGTCACACAACGTCAGTGTAACATAGTAAAGCAAATATTTTTCTCCTAACACAAAACCCAAGCTTAAATATTCGAGTGACCGCCGTAACCGTGGCTTACCTGCTTTATACAGTCGATTCAACAAGAAATTAAAAATTTACAGACTAATGACTACGTACCTGCTATAAAAGCCGGTTAAGCTGGTCGATACTTTGTAGTAGGTTGAATCATATCAGCGATTTCCTCCCTCTTCGCCCACGACTGCAGTCCTCACGGATAAATTCAATGTACTAGCTTACAAAAGCTAGCCAACTTTAGCATTTTAAGACGCTAGTCTCCGGCGTTAGCAATACTTACTAGCATTTAAGCCGGACTCACCAAAGATCTTGTTAACCTATCAACAATACAACTGAAGTCAACACAATTTGTTGTTCTTTCATTCAACAAACGAGCCAAATTGAACACACTTTTCCGAAGATAATCCAGTACACAGCGACTCAAACTCACTGACCGACCGCTTTAGCATCTCCCTTTGACAGCAGAGGGCATTTACTTCCTGTTGTCCTCTCCCAGCGCAACGCTATTGGTTAAAAACATCGTGAGAAAGCTGATTGGACAGTGGTCAAATAATATGCTATTAGAGATATGTAACTTGTTACATAGGCTATGAATTGATAAGCTAATAAATAGACAAATTGTATGCATTTGTATAGAAACATGCACGACTAGAGGCACGACGAACAGGTGCGATGATTTTGACATTCTATATGAGCAGGGTTAAAATCAGTTTTAGCGTAAATAAATTCCTAAACACACCTTTTTATATATGACATTTAGACATGTTACGCTAACAGCATTAATCATTGCTCCATTTGATTTTGTTGTCTCTGTGACAGCCCCAAACCTTTTTTGTCATGCATCCCTTAGGAAGCCAGGCAAATAAATGAATAAATGTTTAGATTATATGTTTACCTTGATGACATAACGAATGTTTCTCTTGTGTAAATGAAAATGCAAGTTCAACTTGCAAGTGCTACTAATAATATTAGTGATTGTTTAATTACAGCAAGTATTACAATGCAGCAGCTAATGTTTGTACTCACACCTGATTTTGATAAGTTAAATTTTTTGAGAAAGGTCTGTTTTTTGCATGTTTTCTCCTCTTGATCACCACCTGGTTGGTAGACAAGGTGTGCAAGTAAGTCAGAATGGACAATAACAGGGTCCTGGACAGAAAAATGTGATGGGACAAAACCCCAGTTTCTATTATTAGTTCCAGCTGCTATGACATGTTCTTTGAAATGAGTTATTAATATAGAATTACAAACATGTATATGTAGTCAAAGTAGTGTTTTACTGTGATAAGACAATGTAGGAGTTGCTGCAGAAAGTTTACTATTGATCACTGTCAAAAAGAGTGAGAGGTAGCACATTTTGGAACAAATCTCAGAATTTTATTCCACATACTGCACTTCAGGTGTTTGCATTTGAATCACATCTATCACAAACAGAAATGCCCCATGGTACAAATAAATACACTTTCAGTGAACAGAGAAATGTGGAATGCTTTTATACTTGGACTTTTGTGTTAATTTGTAGAATTTATATTTGTACATATATTTGTACAGTATATTTGCTTTTCCTTCAAAGTAACTTACAAACAGTATGAAGATTTTTTTTCCAAATAAAGTGCATTTATACTACTCAGTCTGTCAATCACCAAAAGAAAAAAAGGAATTCTTAAACATATCACACTACTATAGACACCACAAATTGGGAAAAGGCATAAAGTGGGCATGACAGCCTCATAAGATTACTTTACAGTTAGTTTTCTAAATCTGGTAATCAGAGCTGACCTGATGACTCATTTATTACATCAAAATATAAAAGAACTCATTTCTATCAGTAGGTTATATAAGACAGTAGATTTAAAAATGTCAATCCCTATTCCAGAAGATATAATTAACAGTCAAGTGAAGAACATAGCAACAGAAAAAGAATAGATTTGTGTTTTATTTGATAATTACTGCAAATATTTAGTCATTAGAAACACAAATGCATATTTAGTAACCCTATGGCTAATAACATCCACTCCGCAGTATTTTGGTGGTCTTCTGGGTTTCATTTCAGAAACTCTCATTCCAACATGATATAAATCAGCATTTTTTGAAAACATATTTAACAGTTGGTATTTTAAACCATTGGAGGGCAGTAGAGTACAATGCCGGATTAAAAAATAAACAAAAAACAAACAAAAAACTCAGTGGTTGGTGCATGTACTGCATGGGAAACAAACATTGTTAGATTTAAGAATGTATTTTGAAGAGAACTGATTAAATTGAACTCATATGACATCAATGATGCATTAATAAATGGCTGCTTATGCAAAAAAAATTATATACTGCCAGTATTTCATACATAAACTTCCCACTTTGTAGTTTCATGGCTTTTGGCCACAATCAACTCATTGTTTTATATTTTGTCCTAGAGATAAAATTGAAACAATTTTGCCAACACAACTGTACAGTGTAGTGTCTTGCGACAAACAGCAACAGACTCAAACATTTAGCCAGTTTGAACTGATGTTTAACACTGAGGTTTGAACCACAAATTAAATGTTAGTCGCTGAACCTCTATCTTTCTGTGAAGTTGCTTTTGTTGAATCCATTTATATATGTGGAGCAAAGTTATACTGAAAAATGTATCAAATTGAAGCTGGAATAAATCCTTAAAATCCTGCATACTGCACCAACAAGCTCGCAGGACAACAATCCTCACACATCTGTAAATAGTTTGCATAAGATTATGTACACTGGATAGATGCTGAGGATGAGTTATTGAGGAGATGAATACAACCAGTGGTTAAAAAGAAAGTATTTTTTTTCCAGTGAAAATTTTATCTTTCTCAGCACTCTTGCTAAATGTGAGATGATTCCAACACCTTTATCAGTATGGTACATAGAAAATGTGAGCATTACATTGATCAATCTTGGCTACCTACCTTGTAGTGGCTATTGTAACAACACAGTCTGTCTGATTATGCTGAGATAACCTTGTTTTTACAGTAACAGGCTCATGTGATATACTGTGGCATACCCACATCCACAGACTCTGAGCCTTTTCACAGACCAAGTATGCTACATCCATGACTGCCTCAATGTCCTATTTTGGCTCAAAAAAACACATAGATCTGGTTCACTGTATGTGCTTATAACTTCTTATTACATACTACCTCCAAAGTAGCAGAACATTTAATTGTTATAGGATCCTAACTGCTGTCTGTTTATTTCCAGTTTGGTTTTTGTCATGACCCTTTGCTGAGTCAACTGTGATAAGTGTAGTTTCTCTTTAAAAAGACACACATATGCTCACACACATCTTAACACACTCGCATCCTAATTCATAGACCACAGGGGTATGGATTTAAATGCATGAAAATCGGCTGCTGACACTGCTGCCTCCTGTGGCAATGTGAATGTGTCTACATGTGTTTGTGCAAGTGTGTGTGTGTGTGTGTGTGTGTGCATATGTTTGTGTGTAGTTTGAAGGCGGAGGGAGAGAAGGGCTGTGGTAGCCCTCCTGCAAAGGGAAGATAAGGACTGAGCCTGAGCTCTGTCAGCCCGCTTTCCTCTGCATCAGGACGCATCCTTCAAGAACCACCAGAAATAGACCCAAGGTGGGTTCATACACACATACACACACACATATACACAAAATCCCCTGCGACAGACTGAGCTGAGGAGTGCTTAATGTGACATCCACTGACAGAAGGCCTGCTTTGGCTTTGTCTGACTGTGCACATCAACTCAGTGAACTGCTGGATGAAGTAGAAATGAGCTTAATCATCTTGTTGCTTGCTTTACCTGCCAAAGTCAAACCGAGGCTGTGTGTTTTTTCATGTTGTTTGATGCAAAAAATATGACTCAGTTCATCCTCCTGTTTGGTTGTCTTGTTTGATAAGCAGTAAAAGAAGAAAAGGCTGGTTGAGAGACAAAATAGAGTGACTGGATTTGGTATTCACAGTATTCAGCATGTTTTGATCGGTAAAGCACTTTTTGACCTTCTTGTACTTATAATACATGTACAGTACATACCATATGACATGCGTTCACATAGACCACATACATATACATCTGATAAAGTGTTCCACATTACGTTAAGAGTCTTCTTATTAAATACTTTATAATAGAAAATCAACAGGTAATGCACCTTTACAGTAGATTTTTTTACTCCTGGTTTTAAGTTAGAATCAGTCAATGATTGCAATCAATAAATAACATTTCATATACTCTCAAACTGGAATGTACATTTTTTTAAGTGCTTGACTTCTTTTGCATTGTTCCTCCAAAAAAGGCATCTTTTTTTTCTACTTAAGTCCCGTTTAGAGAACCCGCGGGGTCACATCTTGGGTGGGTTGATACCTGTTGCAGCCTTCTCTAACGGTGAACCAGCAGGACTTTGGGTCACCACTGCAGCGGCGACGGCCACTCGACCTCCAGCAGGAGAGTCACTTTTTCCTGCTGCGCCTCCTTGCTTATCCTCTGCTGCCTTACTCTGCTGGTCTTTATTCTTGACCACCTCCTGAGAGCCAAGCTTGATTGGCCCGAGGACATTTTTGGCCACAGTGGTCAGCTGGCTGACAAAGCTCGTCTTTTCCCCGGGGGAGACAGGCCGGGATTTACAGAGAGAAGGTCCGCAGAGGGAGGGGGTGACAGCAGTTGGGGAGGGAGAGGGAGAAGGCGAATGCTCCTCCACCACCTCTAGGCGACATTTGTCCTCCCAGTCGAGTGTTCCCCGGTAGCAGTTGACAGGCCCAAGTCCCTGCCTAACCTTGCCCAGCGAGAGTGGCTGTCCATGTGGGGGGATGACGGGAGCGAGAATGCGAGTTGGGAGTTTGGGGCTTTTAGAACCGAGGTCTGGAGTTCTTGAGTCACTGCTGTCTGATCCAGCCTTTCTCAGGCTGTCCCCCATACCTGATGGTTTAAAGGTTTTGTTCATGCTCAGAGGCCCTGCTGTCACTGTTGTGTCAGTGCTGAGGGATTTGTCTGGAGTAGAAGCAGAGATCTTGGCGAAGACAGCACCAGGTAGGTCAGGTCTACTCTTGTTTCCTTCCTGCTTTGGTTCACTTTTTCCCCCTAGCTGTTCCCGGGGATCTTTACCATTAGATAACACCCCTCTGGCTCCCTTGTGGTCTTGTTGTTTGGAAGTTAAGTCTGTTTGACTCTTTTCAGGACCCTTGGGACCACCTAGACCTCCTAATGTTTTAGTTGGGGTGCTAGGAGTTGTAGCTTTGATGGTTTCTGAGCTTAGTCTGGAGCTTGGGCCAGCCTGAGAGCTTAATGACAGCTCACCTGCACAAGGTTTTCTCATTAAGGATGATTGGGATCCTGTGGCTCCAACTCGACTCAATCTCTCGAGTACTGCTGAGGTATCAATCTCCCTCTCTTTCTCTCTCTCTCTGCCTCTTTCCCTCTCTTCCCTCTCCCTCCCAGCCAGCAGTGTTTCCCTGCTGAGTGGTGACTCTTGTCTCCCCAGTCTCCTAACAGGCTTCAGGACACCAGTCTCTGGGGTAGTTGAGGATGAGGGTAGTGGTGGAGAATTAGGGGGCAAATTTTCACCTTCTGTCTCCACCAGGCTCTGGAGCCCGAGCTCACAGAGGAAGGCATCCTTACGATACTCAGAGTGCTGCACCTCCAGGCTGTGCTTCCTGAGTGGACCCCCAAGCCCCCCGGTAGAACTGGACTGGGTGAGAGGTGAACCCAGCTTCTCTGCTGACTGCACCCGCTTGAGGAGAGGTGATCGAGGGGGTTCAGCACTCTTGGGCCTGGGACGGACCACTGGTGGCGAGGAGTGGAGCTTGGCAGGGAAGGATTGGGTGGTATTGGAGCTCCCAATGGTGTGGCCAGGCAAAGGCGGTGGTGAAGACTGAGTAGGGGAGGGTGTGTGAGCCAGTGGGGACAGCGGAATATTACCAGCGGACTTACAACGGGCAGAGCGATACTGGCGGTGGAGCTTAGGGGAGAGGCCATGCAGGGAGCTGGGCCTCATGTGCTGAGATGGAGCAGGGGAGTTTGGGGTGCTGGAGGCTGGAGAGCTGCTCTGGGAGGAAGCACCTTGACAAAAAGAGATACCAGAAAAGATCAATTAAGATGTGTAATCCCAGAGGAAAAATGCAGACTTTTGATTTAAAAGCAGAGAGAATCGTGTTTGTTAAGGCTGGTACAATTTCTGGCTAAAAGCTCTCTTTGCAGGCCTTACACTCTAAA
>JAPZDZ010000020.1:18526509-18537402 GCA_029783805.1 Acanthurus tennentii
GTGTTTAGGTTAGCATTTTTATCTTGTTTATGTACAAATTGTATTTCACACATCTGGCATTTAAGATGTCATCAGCTAATCACAATACACATCTAAATACTGAATCTATTAATTATTCTAATGTAAATGTAATTCAGCAGCTTAAGCCAGAGCCTCATGCTGCATCCATGTTGTCTTGCGCAAACTTGATGCGTGCGTGGTTGCACATCTTGACATGTGTGTATTTGTTTGCATGAGGCTGACCTTGGGGAAACGCTCCTTGTAGACATGGTTCATCATCACTATTTCATTGTCGTAGCAGGATGGAGATCGCCCCGGGCTGAAGACAGACAGACACAGAGAGCAGGAGTGTAATAAACAGCACTGACTGAGAAAAACAATGAAGACAGGAGTGAGGGGAGGCAGCCTGCAAGGCAGACAGAGATACGATTCTGTCATTCCCACTTAAATGTAGTAATAATTATGAACTGCTCCCCCACATGTCATGTCGGTGTGTTATGCTAATAGACTCATCAGAAATTCAGTACACTCTGTTCAGTTTCTCTAATGGATCCGGTGTCCTCCTGCACGTCATACCACACTTATTACAATCATCAGACGTCAGATTCACGTGGACGCACACATAAAGTGATTAAAAGCGAAGCAAACTCAACATGTGGCAGATAAGAAAAAAAAACACATACAGTTAGATATGAATTAGATATTCACAAAAGAAAAGCAAGTTATGAAAGGATTTCTTGTGGAAAACACATTAAAGTTCAGCCTCACAGACAGATGTGATATGAATAGTGATAATGAGGCATGTCAAGGTACACAATGCAGGCCCTCTGTATACTGAAGCTATTATCTAGGACAGCAAGTGCTGAGGAGCTCAATATAAAAACTGCTGGGCATGATGCTTAGGGGGTGGGGGACAGGGGTGGGGGGTGTAATAAGTGTGGTTGGAGGGAGTTTACACCAGAGATTCCTGCTAATAGAGAAACTTCTGGACTCAGGAGAGGCTTAAAGCACTGAGGGGCGGACTGACGGAGTATTTCCTGTGTTTGCTACTTTCCACTTTAAAGGTAAACTTTTTCTGTATATATTTACATAAAAAACATAAATGTGATGCTACAGACTTATTGTCGCAATGGTCTGATTTATTTAATATTTTTCCTATCTTTAATAAATCTCATAAAGAACCTTAAATCAATAAGGCATTAGGGTATCTGGATTTTTTCTCATTCTGACAACAGTATTGGTATCAACCTCTGATGCTGCTTGAAAATGCTGGATCGGGCATTGTCGTGCACAGGAGTCTGTGCACTGATCCAGTACCAATTGATTTATTTACTAGAAGAGGGACCCTATCCTCTTCTACAACTTCATATAACTTATTCATTTATTGTATCAGCCAATAAACAAAACTCAGGTATCAGAATCAGAAATAAACCTAACCCAAATTGATGAGTATTGCAGTGTGATGGGAATGTGCAGGTCTTCATTTACTCAAACTGACTTCTGCCCATGTAGCAGTGCTCAGCAGTGCTCTTACCTGAGGCTTCGAGACCGAGGGCGGACGTGTGGTGAGCGTCGACCCCCGTCATCGTCCGTGATGCTCTCCGTGCTGCCAAAGTGCTTGGACAGGAAATGCAACTCGTCCATGGTCGGCTGGAAGGGCAGCTGGTGCAGACGCTCCTGTGATGAGCTGGATGACTGGAAGGAGACATGAAAAAGAAAGGTTAACATGTGAACTGCCTATTGTCAAATTAGCTTTTTAAAGGCTCTGTTACAGCTGCAACATCAGTAGTTTAAAAATGCATATCCAACGATGGAGGCATCAAAAACAGCAGACGGTGAGAACGGCTTGATAATGTGGTGACAACAAGAAGAGAAGAGAAGAGAAGAGAAGAAAAGAGAAGAGAAGAGAAGACAGCACAAGGTGTACTATGATGTGAGTGGGTGGAAAGAACTGAAACAAAGAGGCGACGAACTTAAAAGAACAAGGATGGAGAGGAGAGTGGTGGAAAAACAAGAAAAATATCCAGAAGGAGTTGGTGTAGGAGGGCAAAACAGAATAATGTGGACTGAAAACTGGAGCAAAATGACTGCAGGGAAAGAAAGAGTCACTCCACGTAAAAGTTGCCTGCTGCTTTAAGTGTCTGCAGCCTCAGGGGGGGTTAATGGCAGCGCTATTCGGTTTTAAACAAAAGACTTTTGCTTAGCACAGGAGGGAAAAAGCAGCCTGGATCAATGTGAAGTTTAATGAACACATCTCCCTATGGGTAACCAGGGTTGGCTTTGGCCACACAACGATTTCTGCTATAGAAATCCATTAGAAACTCCATTCAGGTCTTAGCCACTTGCAAGCTGGAGAAAAGCACTGAAATGTTGATGTTATGAATGAAGTCCAGTCAACAGAATCAATTATGGCATTCCCTGGAGACACAAAGAGCTTGGAGACTGAGGAAAATGCCGCTGCGGATGATGTTTGTCTCAGAAGAAAATGGTCACATATCTGGCTCGCTTCTCTCACGCAGGCACAAGGTGCATCTCAATTCACCTCACTGCATCCACATTTACTTCCCCTGCTTCTTGGTCCTTTAGTGCAAGAAAAAGATGCATAAAGAAAGGAATCGAGGAAACACGTTTTCAAAGAAATAAAATGTCCTTTCCTCTCAAATATCCTCTGAAGTTGTGATGATGGAGGCACAGCTGGATCACCTGTCAGCCAGCTTCAACAGCTCTCTAGTCTCTTTTGATGTCTTGGAGTTTCTATTTGCACATATAAAGTGTGTACTGTTCAAAAAAATACAGTAATAGGGGTGAACAGTTAACATTTCCAGCACCGTTAGTTTGTTTTCACATTTCCTCCCACACAGAAAAACAGACTGTGAAATTTTTCTCTACATGTTTTCCTTGAAAATAGAGGGAAAAAAAACAGTTTGAAGAACTTACACATGCATTAAAACTTTATTCTACACTTTTATTACATAGCAAACACAGTTTGTAAATAAGCCTCAGAGTCCAGACACTAAATGAATGTCATTTCTACAACAGCGATGCCCTTTTGTAAGAGCTAATTCATTGATTTTTTGAATTTTTGTATTTTTTGCATCCCGTTGATATATTATGTATGACTCCTCATCCTTTGCAAGGTTGCAAGAAACTGCAACCAATCCAAGCTGACACTGTAAGAGCAAAAGGGGACACTCAAGACAAAGTGCAGGCATTGTCAAAGCAACAAAGAACTATTCACGCTCACATTTGCACTTACTGTTATTTTAAAGCTAATTCAGCAAAACTGCCCATAAAATATTACATCATTCAAAAATACATATAGACAAGGCTTTGTCTCCACAACAATTGTTTTTCAAACCAGTGAATTTTAGATCTGTTAGCTCAGCTTTGTAGATTTGTACATCTCTTTTGCTATATGTGTGTTCAGACACAGTCTTGCAAGCTCACTGTCACAAAAATACTCACACTTGTGTGTGTGGACATGCTGTCTTTGTTGTAGCTACCACAGAGCAACATGCCTGGAAGTGGGTGAATCAGTAAACCATTTGCCATCAACATAAACTTATACTTGACAATATACAAAAGCAATGATTTATGTCATGCTATTAACTGACAGTTACCACTGTGGTTACTGTTTTCTACCAATGATATGTAAAAATATGACACAGAGAGATTTAAATTCTCATGAACAGATCATTTCCAAAAAAAAAAAAAAAAAAACAGGTTAAATGGATCGTCTTGCTGCAGCCCACATTTGCATTTGTTGATTCATTTTTTCATTATGATTTTGATAAGAGTGTCTCATGATTCCGAGAAATATTTTGGGACATATTTTTTGGCAAAGTGAAGCTTTTTCATGTCCAAATATAGTCCCTTGCTTGTACAGAAATTTTCAGCACTGTTGGTTGAAGTGTTTATTGTTGAATTCTTCTCTTCCTGGCTACAGATTATCCAGGACACACATGAGAGGGCGAAATGCCTCAGCCCGATGAACGAGGAGAGTTATTTATAGCTCCTGTAACGTGGATCAGCTGATACTTATTCACGCTAAAACAAGAAAAATGAAATCTGAACTTGGGAGCAAACAGTAACCTGGGTTATATCTGTTATGTTAAAATCTGTGGTGTTGTGATCAATTGCCGCTTTCAACAGATCTTGAAAATTGAGTCAACTTACAGTCTGGAGTTTTGTTCACCAGGTTTCATCTTTTAAACCTCCTTCATCTTCACTTCAAATCTTTAACTGTTACGTGACTATTTCTGGAGGGTTTCTGCATGAATTTGGTTCATATCTATCTCATTATATAGGAAGCTCCACACACACACACACACACACATGCACACATATGCACATGTAGACACTCATCTCCCTTTCATCTACTCTGCTCAGTATGCAAGAGTCCTGCTGTAACTAATCAGGCGAGTAATGATCCATGTAAGAACCAGCAGCACAGAAACCTGACAGGGTGGAGAGGGAGCGCTGGAGGTGGAGAGAAGTACAGAGAGACTGAGAAAGCATCTTCAGAGTCATCTACCAGCAAGAGAGATCAATCAGTCACTGCGGCACACGTCTTTCCATACGTGCTGCTGTGAGGAGATGCAAAAAAGAGGGAGTCGATGAAAGAAATGGTGTGTGAAAATGCAGCAGAGAGTCAAAGGAAGTGATTGTGTTCAAGATGGCACGGAAATGTACAGCGAATGGATTATGAGTCAACACCTCGTCTCCACCTGAGCGTCAGGTCCATTTCTCGAATGGACAATTTGCCAAATGGGCCTTGGCAGAGTTCATTTTTCGCTGAGTCGTCTCTTGTGCTTCAAACATCTTCACTCAGACAAAAGTGAGCAGCAAAGTGTTGTTGTCTATTTCTGTTCAAAACCGGTTTCACTTCTGCATGCTCTCGCTTTTGTTCGTCTCCATTGGCCCTTTTCACCATTATGATGATAAAGTGATGGACAGACAAACAGGCATCGGAACAGTTTGCGACTGCAAGGCAGAAATACAGATTGGTTTCATTATATTTTCATCATTCCGGCTCAACATTCTGAGAAAAGCCAAGTCATCAACTGCAGATAAATCAGGTTGATCATATCTTAGCAACTGATTAGTTATTTTTAGTTCTGCTCTACATGTGATGCATGTTCTTCAGCACTAAAAGGCATTAAAATAATTGGCTGGGACTCGCAGCATCAAGTACAAAGTCACAGAACACACAGGCCTGTGTGTGTGTTGGGGTGTGTTTGGCATTAAGCTGCAAATGTAGCGTGTAATCACTTTAAAACTAGTAGAACGTGCAACTTTAGAACAAGATTTCACAAGCGGAAAGAGGCACAAGACAATTTTATGCATAAAAAATATGCGCATAAAAATTCTAGGAGTGAGATAAATATTCATGCAAGGAATGCAAAACCCACCTCATCAATTCAGCCCTGGATGAAAAATTGAAAGTTCTGTGTGCTGATTTCGTGACTTGTGCAGTTAAATTATCAAGAGAACAAAAAGTAGATTTTTTTTTCCTTTAGTGTCAACAAGTCTTCTGTTGTTTGTCTGATAAAACTGAGAGAGAAAGAAAGTGTAGCGTTTGATCATTGACTTTTTGGATGTCAAGCTATAAAGAAGGGAGGACATGAAAGGATTTCTGTGTGAAATCAACACAACCATCTTTAGAGACTACAGCGGACTTTTCAGGAGACTGCTGCTGTGCTGAGCTTTGGTATCCTGTTTGATAGCCACAAGTTTAGTGTTACAAGGACACACCTAGTCAGCTCTATTCTGCATTAGCAGGAGTATAAGATGCAGGAGCTTTTGCATCACAGCAACACAACAGATGAAGAGATGAAGTTTTGGCTGCTGAAGATATGTCTGCTGTATTGACAGTTATATCGATAACCTCTTGGGGGAGGAAATTACCCGCAAGAATTTTGTTTTTGCAGATGCTTTCGTCTTGATGACTTGCTGTCTTTTACACATACATGATCAAGGGAACTTCAACAGAAACTGAGCTGTGACATTCACCTGGTTGAAGGGCAGATTGTCCACTCCTGCCTCATGTGGAAATATTGATGCTGGAGGTTTTTCTTGGCTGTGCTAAACAAACGTAACTTATTTGGTGATTTTTGGTGAATAAAGTGCTTTACAGTTCACTCTCATTTACCCTCTTGCACACTCACACAGCAATGGTGTTGAAGCTGCATATAGACTAAAAATATTTATAATAACATCAAATCTTGACTGCAGACATATTGACTTAACCAGATGGATTGGGGTTGGTTTGGACTGGATTATTTCAGTTTAAATAAAGTTAAATCAAGATTTAAGCCACCTGTTACATTCATTTGGCCACAGACTCAGTGTTTAGTGCCACAGCAGCCACCGGTCTCGTGATATGATTCCAGTGAGTTTCACACAGTGAGGTACAATGATTTTAATTTTGGTAAAATGAACAAGAGAGAAAATTAGTCCAGGACTGCTGAAGAAATCAGATGGTTATGAATTTAAAAAAAAGGGTAAATGCATCCCAATGTTTTCTGCCCTTAAGAGGAGAAACTGCCAAAATGAAGCTAAATACATGTAAAGACTTAACAACTGTAAAGGAGCTATAAGTGTTTGGTTGTCCTCTTCCTCTTCTGCTTACCGTTGAACTGGGTGTGTTGGTGCCATATCCTGAGGAGGGCAGAGAAGCCAAGGACCATCTACGACCATCAGCCCTGAGGAAATAAATCAAAGTGGAAAAAGGAGAACATATGTTAGAATGAAACACAGTAAAAAAAACTGTTATTTCTACCACTTTCAACAGCCAAAACTCCAATATCAGTTTCTATTTCAGTCTCTCCAAACAACACAATCAGTGGCTGTACTAAAACAATTCCACCACCTTCACTCCCTTTCAATCTATCCAATTACACTTTGGCTCTTTTTATTCCTCTCTTCCCTCAGGTCTTCTCGGGCGAGTCCCTGAGTCTGACACTTCCTCTGAGTGAGTGATGAGGGACACACGTTTGGGCAAAATCCTGGCACCTCCACTCATTCATCTCTGCCTGCTGTCAGGCCTCAGACACACACACGCACACACACACACACACACACACACACACACACAAACACACACACGCGCACACTCAGGGAGCAGCACAGGACAAAGGCAGGGCAGTGACATGTAGTTTCATTTTGCATGTGTGTATGGGTGGGTGTGTTCCCTAAGGACTTTCAGTGAGTGTGTGTGTGTGTGCGTGTGTTGAGTATAAAAATAATGCTATCAACAATTTCCCACAACCACTTCACACTGCTCTTGTGTTGTTGCATGTGAGACTTATAGTGTGAATAAAGAAGGGATGCCAACCTGCGAGAGGAGGCGAAGGAGAAGTGGGCAGGTCCGCTCGGTGAGAAGTTGCGCGGGCTGTCCAACGGGCTGCTTCCTGTTCATCACATATGGACAGAATACAACAGAAAACATACACTGTAGGTTATTGAGCAGGATAATATATCTAAAGTCAGTTTAAGTTTTATGTAACTATATCACAAGAATATAACATCAAATGTTAAACTTTGCACATCCGTTACAAGGAAACACATAAAAAACGCTGCTTTGATAATATTGCATATATTTTCATGTGAAGTATAAATATTATTTTTCATTCATCATTATCATTATACAACCACCTAGATTCCAAGTCCCAATGCACCCAAGAGCTGTTTTATTCTCTACTGTGAGTAGTTGCTGATCACTACTCATTTCATGTTATTTTTCAGGTAAAAAGTAGCTCAATGGTCAATTTCAATTAAAATAAACTAAACATAATGAGCCTAATTTACTTTTTAATCATGCACAGTATCATGTTTATCAGTTTTATGCGCTGACCTATGTGTCCGGGCAGTGGAGAGTGCGGCCGTGGCAGGGTGGGGGATGTACTGGTTAGGATGAGGCTTTTCCGGTTGCTGGTCCTGCAACTGGAACATACATGAGAACAAAGAGCACATCAATATTTGTCTCTATTTTACTAAAGGCTCCATCAACACTGCACGAGTGATAGCTGGCAAACAGGCTACCGTGTGACCCCCAGGTTAATGAATATAGTGGGTCTTTGTTTGGCTTTCAGCCTGTGTGCTTACTTGTCACCTTGAGTAAATGTGTAGCCTACAGAAGAGCACATGCAGGTTTTACTGTGTATGCTTTTTATATCCTGAGTACAGTATGTTTTCTGTGTGTATGTGTATATGTGGCAGGTCATAACACAAGACTTTATTGACATCTCCCCGACGTCAGGGGAGTACAACAAAGTAACAAAGATTTTTAATTTCCTTTAGTTCCAGCCTCATGATGACTGCTACCATGAAATATAAAGGCAGGAGCGATGAGGCGATGGAGAGACATACAGAGAGGAAGGAAAGGACCACGGAGGACAAGTATTATTGAACCATAAAGGCTTCACTTGCTGCTCTGGTTACCACCACTGGATGTCTTTGAATTTCACATAAGAGCGCAAAACCAGATAAAGATGCACAAGGGTTTTTGTCTTCACGCAGCAGCTCATAAAGTGGATTTTTCAGGTGTTATTTTCATTTATTGCAGATTGCGTTTACTCATAGGCCTTTCATGCTTGTCTGCGTGCTTCAGTGGAGTGTCTGTCAGACCAAATTTATTCAAAGCAGAACCACATCTGACAAACAATACAAGTTTGCTGCTTGTTGCGTCAGCCGGCACGCTGCTCTACATCTGCACAGGAAGTGCGGTAAATCATAAATGCACACATAAAAATTCAAAAACCCACAGACAAACAACACACATTGTTATTTGTGGTATATCCTTCGATATATAATCTATATCTTCGTCTTGCAGTCTTCCAGCTTCCTCCCTAGCAGGACCTCTCCCTCTTTTGATGCAAGTTGTTTCGAGCACTGTGAGACATCAAACCCCTGGCAGGATTTTATCGGTGGCAGTGCTCCTCTGTGGGCGCCAGCTGAGGGGGAGCTTGTACTCAACCTTGCAGAACAGAGGAGGATCATATTAAAATATTTAAGGGAAATGCATTAGCTTTGGACGAAGGGCTGGATGTGGCTTAACGCCGTCCTTAGCTACAGCACTCAGAAGATGAGAACACAGGAGAAGGGGGGAAGGGAGGAAAAAAGAACAAGACAAAAAAAGTGGAGAGAATGACGTGCATACAGTATATCTCTCTGATTTCCTTTGTGTCGTACTTCTCTTTTCCTCAATCACAGTTCTGCTCTCAGACCTGCCTGCAATCGTCTTTCCTTTCACTTGCTCCTTAACCTGGAGTCTCTTAAATCCACATTTTCACTGCTGCTCTTCCTCAATCAAAAGCTGAATCACTCGAGCATACGCTCGCCAAGCTTCACTCCAGAACATATTCTTAGCTTTTTGATTCATGATTCATCACATCCACAGCAGCTCGAATCCACCAGCCGATCATCAAATGGCAGTGATTCACTTTTAATGGGAGTGTCTCATGTTTCAAACCACATATTACAGGGGAAGGAATTGAATCTTACCTGACTCTTTTCTGTGACTTTCTTATCAGTTTCACTCACGATAAAATCTATTTAGCATCCTGTGATAGCTCATCTCTCATCTGTTTATCCTTCATTCCTCCATGTCTCCTCTATTTCCTGCCTCATTCTGCCTCCACTTTCTCTTTATTCAATATTAACTCTCTGACTGATGAATAATTAAAATATGAGAAGTCCAGAAAAAGTCCAGACCAGAAAACTCAATCTTCCCCTCTAACTGCCCTCTTTTTAGGGTTTATACAGTCGACTAAACTATTAAAGACAGTTACAGAATGAAAACCCAGCAGGGCAAAGCAATCTAATCTTGCCATAAAGCCAGAAGTCTCTTGCAGCCACTGTGCTTTATAACATTGTTATCTCAAATGAGTGCTGCAAAAGGGCATCTTGCCCAAAGCATTTGTACAGTAAAAAGGGTTAAATAGGAGCGCTGTTCTTGACTCTACACTCCAGCAGCCGGCCACATATTTATCACCAGTAAAGGTCAAATTAGTGTCTTGCTACTTCCTGCAAAAGCTATGAGATGCACATGCTTTGGAAGCAGCAGGGGTGGAGAGGAGGGCAGACAGACCCATCTGTGGAAGCTCCAACATCCACTTATGCACTGTATGTGATGCAGTCCAATGTGTGCTGTTATTTTGTACTGATTTGTCCCCGCTGTCTCTCAGTCTGGTTATTCGACTTCCATTTCCTGTACTGTAACTTACTCCACATATTGATACTGTCAGTATTTCATCAAATGTTTGAAGTGTGACTTCGGGCAAACACCAAGTTCCAAGTCACAGACCTCTGTTTTAGACAAAGGCTTTACAATACTAAGAGTAGAGTCCCTTTTGTCTACATTGCAACTTGGTCTAATTGGATTTAGTTGTGTTGGACAGATTGATCAACAGATGGGTGACAAATTAAAGGGAAAAAAACAGTGCCTTACTAAACTTGCATGAATTGATCTTTTGTTTTGACCATTTGGGGGAAGCACAAAAAACTGGTAAACACACTATCTTGTCATCTTATGAGGTTGTTGGGGCAGGAGTGGGATTTGCAGATGCCTACTTACACATCTAGCAACATTCATATTCTCCCTGAGACATGTTTGTATCCCCCTGGCACAGAGACGTCCAATAATCACTCTCGTTTAATCTTTTAATTGGTCTCCATCAGCTGTTGAGGACAATATTTGTCTTTTGAGGTGCAACATACTCTGCTATGTTAACCAAATAACTTGTCTCCTGTTCAGTGATGAGCAGGTTGTGTATGGTGGATTTATCAGATCGTTTTCAAGGAAAAGAGCTGCCAAAGTTGATGACAGTGAGTTAATCACTGCATATAATGATAGATAAGATAGCCCTTCAAAACTAAGCCCATTCATCTTAA
>JAPZDZ010000020.1:18551762-18565143 GCA_029783805.1 Acanthurus tennentii
GGATTTGTCTGTGTTGTCAAAACTTGGTATCACTTATTCCTCTGTATTGCTGGAGACCTCCATTGTTGTCCAAGAGCTGTTAAAAAAAAGATGGCAATAATCTGTGCTTTTTCTATGTGAATTTGTTATTGTCAGTAAATCTCATGAAAAGAAATGAACCAACAATGCATTAGTGCAATGCTTTTTGACTTTTCCAGGCTGTAAATCCACTGGCTCTTACTGAGTACATAAATCTTTACCCCATACCTTTAATATACCAACAAAAAATGAATTTAACAAAAAAAGGGCTGTGTATTGTAGTTTAAAGTAAATGTTTCCAAAACATCAGTAATAAGTGCATTTGCTGGGAACTATTTTCATATAGATTTGTTGGGTGTCTATAGGACAGACCCAAACTAACCACCGTACCATTCAGGAACATGTCACTCGGTTTTTATCACTCGATTTTTTGAAAACAACAGAGGCACAAGGTGATCATTTGCAGACTTTAGCTGCAGAGACAGTATTAATTAGTAGGATAAATATATTGTTGGTTTGGATCTTCTCTTGTGTTAAAAATTAAAAAAATATAAAATTTGACATAATTAAACTATATCGCTGTACCTGATACATCTATTAGTTAAGCACTGTAGTTAGTTTGTAGGCACTTTTTTGGGGGGGTTATAAAGTTAGAGCAGCAAATGTTTATAAATTTGCAGCTGTGAAAAGTCCTCAATAATAAATACCACTTAGTCCTCTTCAGGACCCATTTCCTCGGGTGTTAAAGGAAATTCCAGAGCCTTTTAAAAATTAAGATAAATATTTGTGATCCATTTCAGATCCTCAGTGTATGAATGTGCCTAGAGTGTCACAGGCAGGGTAAGAAGTGGGTCAGTCCTTACGGATGAAGCAACACAAAACAGTTAAAAAATCTTCAGTTTATCATTAAAAGACAAACATGCATTCATGGCAATACTTAAGCTTGCTATTTTGAGCACAGAAATGCTTTGGCACTGATATGTAGAACAACATGCGGTTCACTATGATTACCCAGATGTTGTACTCAAAATGGTCAAAAAGGTGAGTGTGAAACAAAAGAAACTTAGCATCCTATATGTTGCCATCTTCCACACAAAGAGGAGGAACTAACAACATGGCGTAGCAGGCTCAAATCTGTTTTTAAGAGTCACTTTAGGACTGTTAACGTATCACACATGTATCATAAGTTTGAATAATCTTTTAGGCAAGAAGGGAACCAAGTAGATTCCCAAATATGTTAAAGTTGTTAAGAACAAAAGGTTCAAGCAGTTGCAATATACCACTGAAAAGTGAGCAAGAAGAAGTTAATGTTGGGATTGTCATTTCTAGTAAATGCACAAGGGCTGTGTTAGATTTTAGACCGCACAACTCTGTCAAAAATTCACACACTATGCAAGCAAGCACGCAGTGTACCTCTGATATATCAAGCTAGTGTACTACCGGAAGTTTTGAGACACAGTGATGCAGACACGGCTCTGTTTTTCCAAGTAAATTGCCATACTGGATGAGTTTTGCCATCGTTTATTTGCCCTAGATAACACAGGAGCTGCTCTGCAATGCTCAGCCAAGAGATATGCCTTTTTTTTTTTTTGCATGCGTGTGTGCATGTGTGTGTCTCTCCTTCCCTTAGAAACAAATGCACCAAATGTTAAGGCTGACGTGGGGTGACAGTTGCACAGTAGTGCTGAGGGGAGTAATTCAATAATGGATGCCGCCTCTAATGTTGGAGTCTGGATGGATAAAATATACATGGGAGCGAACAGACGGGGGGAAGAGCAGGAAGGGGGGAGGTATCACTAAAACACAGTGGGGGGTCACAGACAGGGATGATATCATATAGGAGACATAATGTTTTCTTTGGTTTCTCTTTACTGAAGCTTTTTTTAACCTCCCTGGGTTTCAGTGTTCGGTAACCTTGTTGTCCTTCAGATGGTTTTATTCTCATTCTATTATTAACACCCAGCCATTATGCAGACAGTGTAAAACTCCAGCTCCACCCACAGGAGGATGTGTGTGTAGAAAAATCCAAAAGAGGGAGGGGGTGGTGCAGGGTGTTAGGAGAGCTGACCGTGAGTCTCTAGCTCCAGTGTCTTCTTCATGTCATGCTGTGACATCTGCCACCCCGCCACACAGGTCAGAGGTCAGGGACAAAACACACCCGATGACAGCAGTCAGGGACACACACATGTGCTGCACACTAGATCAATGACCTCACACACACGCACACGCACATCCGCACTCTAAAGCATGTTTTTGAATTAAGTAAGGCAATAAATTATAATCGCACTTATATATGAAATAGCCCCTAGCATGTATAAGCTAGCATTATGAGGCCGAAGAGAACCTCTGCAGAGTAAAACGCGCACAGGATATTAAAAAGACAGCTCTTTCAAATAAAAAAAAAATGAGGTAAATGCATAAAAGGAATTAAAGCAATGCTTCATATCCAGAACATCCTGAGCTGCCAGAACTCTCAGTGCAACAATAACCGTTTACATGATAAACAGACGTATTATGAGTTCAGTGATGCACATTCTCCTCGCACAGAACAAAAGTGAGCAAGGTGAAAGCAGAGTGAGACGGAGAAGTGTGGCTCTGGATAACAGCAATTTCAGAGAGAAATCAAGGATTTCAACAGCTGAAATGATGACAGCAAAGTGTAAGCATTTTGTGGAAAATTACACCTTCCCTCATGTTCGAAGGCTTTTCAAGCTGACATACGTAAGACATTTTTCCAAACTCTGCCTGATTTGTGAAGTGCTTTTAGCAGCAGCAGCAGCCGCCAGCTACAGCTTTCCATTTCCAACTTTAAGAGTAGAAGAGAACATTCACACTTCTTCCCAGTGAAAGAGTGGATATTGTCAAGAAGAGAGTAATAATTAAGACGTAGCTTAATAAAAACAGTGCCAAAGTAAAACACTCCAAGCTAATGTCACGTCAAACTCTGTGTGAGAAAAATAGTCATCCTGTAATTTTCAGGGATATTTTTAAGCTATATTTTTGAGGATGAAAAGAAAAAAGCAGAGGGTGGACTGAGCATTAGGGAGAGGGGAGAGAGAGTTTCATTTCAGCACCATGGACAGAGACACATAATCTACAACAAGAGCATCAGGTGCGATAAAAAACAATGTCAGTTTTGGTTTCATCCCATTTTTACAGTCATAAATGTTTTTATATATGCCTGTGGAACCAATTAAGATATTTTAATCAGTTCTGTCAAACCTCTCAGGATCATTTAATCTCACTCTTTTCTAAATGACACAGAAAATTACTCCAGAGGTTTCAAAATTCAGCTGCTAAATGTGATCCATCTGTGTGGAAGAGCCAACTGTACCTCTCTCTCTCTCTGTGCTGCTGCCACACAATGTTAAACGTCTGGCTTTAAAATTGATATATTAAAGGAATTACCATCCATTCAAGAGCACTATGAGAACCGAGATGAGGCATGAGAGGGTCTCTTCCTTATAATTTCAGCTCACGATATACCATTTTCATCTTCAAAGCTGAAAGCTCCGGAGATATAAAGGCACCTCTTCCCCATGATTCCCCTGCAAATTTATGGACATCTATCAGAAATAAACAATATCCTCAGGAAGTACGGATGACATTGAATCCACAAATTTTACACATCATGTTTGTTATTTGAGTTATAACTCTGAAAAGAAGTATAAATACACAAGCAAATTGCAGCACTTGGGAAACTAAAGCGTTTTAAAGTACCTTTATTGCCTCCATGAGTCATTTGACACAGTCACTACTACAGACAAAGAGGCCAAATCGGCGAGTCACAGAACAAAAACTGCCTTCCGCTGACTTTCACAATGGAAGCTTGTACCTGAGAGTTTCACCTCACACAGTACCTTTGTCAGGTCTTTCCCTCCCCACAGTTTAAAAACCTTTAGTCTAGGGTAACATTCAGCTTTCTAACTTCATTCATTTGTAGGGGAACATTGCTCTCTGTTTTCAGCACTCCTCTCTTAACCTCTACTATGCCTTCCCAAAACCAAGCGGGACACTGAGGTCACAGCTCGGCTCTCCTGCTGCTGAACTTTCATTGCACAGCTCACTGGTGCAACAGATTGGGCCAACAGAGACGCCCTGAGAGTGAAAGGGCTCCCACAAAGCTGGAACATGCTGCAGCCTGAAGACAAGACTCCCACTGAAAACTGCTACCACTTCACCACGACTTCCAATAAAAAAAAGCTGGAGAGATTTTAAGTCCTGAAGTAGCTGAACATCCTCCTGGATCCAAATTCTCCAAACTTTGAGTGTAATTTTATCATCTTGATCTATTTTGCACATACAGCATCTCTGTCAGTCCCATAGATATTATTTTAAATTTGGTAGTATGTTCATCATCATCTTGTTTTATTTGGTGTCAGAAGTGACCATATTTGGATGACATGCTGCAGCTGTGAGGATAATTATCACCATGAGTATGTGATAGCTAGCAGACAGTTAGCAGTTGCTGTTGCTTAAAACAGCCATGCTCTTAATTACACAAAACTTCAGGCCTTAGTTCATTTAGATGAGTGAGTTATATAAATATCACCCCCTTACAGTTGTTATGGAGTTGTCATAAAAGACCTGAGCCATTTTTGTTTTTGTACCAGGTTGTAAAAATGTTTGTTTCTGCTGTGAAGTTTTAACATGGAGCTCCACTTTTGGAGTTGGCCTTAAGTGAAAAACACTCTCATGTTTTGAAAAGTAGTCCACTGAATTTCAAAAATTCCATGAACATACAGTTAAAATTCACACAGATAACAAAGATTCACACATAGAAAGCAAACTGAGGAAGGGTACAAACATAAATCACAGATAACTGCAGAAATCTCAGCATGTATGTTTCAAAACAAATGTACAGAAAAACAAATGTGTGATTGTAAACTTACCTGCTACTTTTTCGGGGCAGAGGTAGATCCTTCTGGGGAGGAAGTGAAGAGAAAGAGGGGGAAAACAGACAGATTGTCCCGGTCAGATGAGTTTTATGTATTTAATAAAAAACTTTACCATTACTCAACTTTTTTTTTTTTTTTTAAAAGCTGATTCAGAATGTGTTTTCTACTTTAATCTGCTCATTACTTCTCCCCTGTTGTTTATACGCTTCTCTAAAACACTCTATTATTTCTTGTAAATGGACTGTCTAGACTTATTGGAGGAGAAATGTCCTTAAGATGTTTCATTTTTCAAGCTTTTGATGCAACAGTAACCAAACTTTAGATTTGATATTCAAAATTACACACACAGTGTGGCAGACATCATTAGGGCTTATTATTCCATCATCTTAACCCAGTAATCACCTTCCTTAACCTCTTCTGTAATTTTACATTTCACCGTACATACTGTACATTTCACTGTCCTATATACACGGCCTACATTGTCCTATATGCAAAATTCCTGATTAATTGCTGCAAAAACATCAAACTTTGACAAATTAATTTGTAAGACCCAAAAAATATGTTTGGCAACATTGGATGATGTTATTAGAAAAACAATCAAGATACTTGTCTTTTTCATCTTATCACTGAAGATGGAAAACTTTTGTTTGATTAACAAAAATAGATTTTTGCTGTCAAATCATTTGCCACTTTGTTTAGACCGCACTAATAATCCTGCATTTTACAGTGAAACCTTAGCATCAGCATTAGCATAAAATGCTCACATCCCACATAGAAAATGGAGCTCAGCAAAAGACTGAAAGAAGGTACAACATGTAAATCCCACTGTCTGTATAAAACAGTGTTGACCTGCAATCACACAAGAAGAACCTGCAGCAAATTTAAGAACAACTGGAACCTTCTTTGGAGAGTAGAACAAGGAACTCCAGATGGAAAATGCTGTTTAAAATATAACCTTGGGATTCAAACCCTAATGTCAAACAATCTAAAAAATTAAACAGATCTTACTGTAATGTTGAATGAGATTCATCTACGGCCAGATTTGAGAATTGTCTGTTAATGTCTATTGTAAGTGGAGAGCAGTTTGAAAACTGATCCCTCCTAAGTGCTCAGAGACTTCAGAGATTCAGGAACCCTCAGGTTTAGTGGAGCCAAAGTCAATTTGAAAAATGTTGCTGCTATATTTATGACACTGGGACACAACAGTGGAGACCCTAAAGTGATTAGGATCTACTGGGATGGATCCGTGTGGTGCTAGTCGCCCATTTATTCCTAATTTGATCAGCTTAGGTAACATTAGGTTGTCATCAGTTTCTACCGTCAGCCTGCGCGACGGCTTATCAAGCTGTTTTCTACAGCCAAATGGCTCAGCTAAAAAGATATTTATCATATGTGTCTTTTTCACTGTGGAAGAGCTTACTGACACAGAGTTATGTCAAAGAAATGAAGGGAATCAACAGAAAAATGACGACTAACACCACAGTCAGAGGTTGAAAACAAATACAAACTTAACAGGACATGAAAAGGAAAAAATAAGCCACTGTAATTAAGTTTCCGGAGAGGGATTTCTTCCTGTTGGAGGGGGGCAGTCCTAAAATTTTTTCTGTCTCTCTCTTTCTCTCTCTGTCTCTCTTACACACACATACACACGCACAGTCTATCTCTTTGTCTTTGTATAAATAAACAAGCATTACAAACCCAAACACAGTCGAGCTGATGAAACACGACTTGACAGCTGGAGCTCTCATCTCCAAACAATCTCAAAACAAGCTCACTACCCGAACTCACCCGACTGACTTTCCAGCACTGAGAATCTAATACGTGCACTTAATAAAAAAACTATGGGGAGCCAATGAGCAGCAGAAATCCTACTAGGCTGCAATGACGCAGTGTAATAGGTTAGAACGAGTTTTCACGGCATGCTGAAGAAATCATAATTATCCCTCTTGGGGACTGAACAGTTGCAGCAGTTGTGCAGTAATCACATGAATATATAAATTGGCAATTGCTTTTCTGCACAAACTGGATTTATTTAAGGAATAATGTGACATTTTGGGAGATATAATTATTGAGCTTTTCCTTTTTGGGGAGAGTTAGATGATAGGGTTTGAAGCCACTCTTGTGTTTTTGTGTTTAGCATAACTAAGCATAAACATTAAAATCAGGGGAAAAACAGCCACCCTGGATTTTAATGTTTAAAAAGCTGCCAACAAACATAGAAGAAAATGTCCATTTGTGATATTAGAGGCTTTGTACTGTTACAGTTTCTTAAAACAACATTGGTTTCTCTCTGCAGCTTCTCTGCTGACTGCCTGCACGTTGTTAGCCAAAAAATAGTCACACCAAATAACCGTCCCTGCTGTCTTTAAATTTATGTTTGTGGACAAATTAATCAAAGATTTGTGAATAAATTAGCTTCAGATTAGTGTAATTTTGACCTTTAGAAAAAAGCCAGGCTGCCTTCTTTACCTTCAGTCTTTCTGCTGAGCTAAGCTGATCATCTCCTAGATGTAGCTTTCACTCCAGCACACAAACATGAGAGAGGAATCTTTCTGCTCATCATACTCTCGTACAAAAGTAAATAAAAATAAGTAAAAGGTTTTTTTTTTAATTTTAGATAATTTAGTCTCTTAAAGTAAGAGGAGTGATTGCTTTTTTTTTTCAATGGGAGTGACATCACCCATCATAGTGAGCTCTTTCTGGGACATCTAATGAATTACATCATGAAGAGGAAGTGAGCTCGGCCAAGGTGACTCATAGAGAGGCCCCACAGGAGGCTTATATATATGTGTGTGTTTGTGTTAGTGTGTTAGATTGTGTGTGTGTGTGTGTGTGTGTGTGTGTGTGTGTGTGTGTGTGTGTGCGCGTGCATGCGTGTGCGCGTATGGGTTGATAGGGGTGGCTAATGGATGAAAACCAAACACCTGCTCCCTCTCACTCTGTCAGTCCAACAGACAGCTACTGTACGTATTGATGCCAAGTTACTGGTCACTTCAGCATTTCTTCGAACAATATTCTTGTCATTTGAATTGACCTCGACAACCTCAGCATGACTGATGATGACAACCTGTGAAAAATCTGAGTGATAACCACTTTGAATAGAGTTTATGTGCTGCTGGAGTTGCGTTGGAAATGAAGGCCCTTCAGGTAAAGGCAGGAAAAATGAACATTTGGCACTTTACAGTATCAAGGATACTTTCAGACAGCATAATATTACTGCAGTACAAAGACAGGTTTTAAGTACAGGCGCTGGAAATTACTTTTTTTTTTTTAGAAAATTTCTAACATTTACATGAACAACCAGTCAATGTAATCTGAATAAGGCTGCTTAATCTCTAAGATGGTACATTATACTTTTCTAATACTGAATACATCTTTTCAGGGGAGACACAGCTGTTCTTTTTTATCACCATCTGGCTATAGATGAATATATAATAATTAATATAGGAGCATCTCCTCTTTAAGATTCTCTTAGATGTGTAATATTGATAGTATTATAACAAACCAACTCAGAACCAAAAGGGGGATTCATTTGTATTTTTTGTCAGTTTGTAACAGATAACAGATATCATCAAATTCTAGCATACTGCAGAAGAACTGAAGTCTCTCAAATCTGAAAAGCATTTTTGAGCTACTGCAAAGGAAACTGTGCCACCAAATACAAGCATGACTTTTGTCTGTTTCATACATCTCACAAGATCTATTCAATGGGGATTTTTGGAAATATTACAAGAGCTTTTTTGTAATATATATTTAAGCAACAAGCAACAACAAACGTGTGACCTTGTGGATTTTGCCTTTTTTATATAAGGTAAGATAAGATAAGATATTCCTTTATTGGTCCCATAATGGGGAAATTTGCATTGTTGCAGCAGCAAGTGGACAGTAAAAGACATAATGTAAAAGAGCAGCAACAATATATGATCTAATGCTGCCTTGGCCTTTAAGGATTCAGGATGAGCAATTTTTACTATTCTTCTATAGAATACACGGTTTATTGAGAAAGGGTTGGGGAGAGATACTTGAAACTCAAAAACAGTCTTGAGCTGCAGGCCTATAAAAGAATCTGTTGACATTTATTTGGCTTCTGTTTCAAATCTTTCAGAGCATTTGTCCTCAGTAATTTTCATTTAGATTAATTGGCCTAATTTTTGTTGACTTTTATACCTCAGAGTGCAGTTACAACCCTAAAATAAACTGTATATGACACGCAGACTTCAATCTAAATCACGTTAACATTTATACTTCATCAGATTATTTATACTTGAACTTCTCTGTTTTATCTAAAGAAGCTGTTGCCATTGTCGGCCTCTACAGAAACTCATCAAAGTTGATCAGCATATTCAGAGACAGATACATGAAGCTGGTATCAGTAATGTTGAATTGCACACACTGTATGAAAAGCAGATGATTCGACACGACACAAGTATAACAGTTAACATGAGCCTTATCTTGTTATCAGAACCATTACAAAGAAATTTCTGTCAACACAATTACACATATAAACGTTTTCAGGCATCCACTAGTGTCCTCACACACACACACACATATGCACACGAAGAAAGTATCAAGATGCATCAAAGCTGCACTATGGGGATGAAAAATAACAAATTTTGCCTCAAAGCAGCATTAGATAAGTGGCTTAGCTCTTCAAAAATGTCTGCAGTATGCACAAACAAACACCTTTTTAATCACGTTTAATCTGCTATGCACAACCTCCATGCTACAATTGCTGCAAATTATTTACCCTCCCTCAGTTGCTACCCTTTGTTGCAAAAAGGAATTTCAGAACAGATTAAATATTAGACGACTTTCTCTCTCTATCTGACAAAAAAAGAAAGTGTGTGACACGATTGATTCCATGTTTTTCTCTCTTTTGGGTTCATTCTGTCTCAAGGACAAACTGAAGACCAACTGGCAACTAAAGAAAAGTAAAAATGTTAATATGCCGCTGTTCTGGGCAGTCACATGGCCTCAGCTCTGTTTACATTGAAGTAGGCAAAAGTGACACAGCATATTGTTCAGTTTAATTTTTTACTTTAAAGCTTAGAAATCCTGGTTCATTACAGTGGGTTTGAAAGTAATGTAATGTCTCCTGCTCATACTCTTGGCCCATATTACTTTCTAGTTTAAGTGAATCTAGTTTCAAACTTTGGTAAACACTATGATTTTCTTATCCTGTCCATTTTCTTGTCTGTTTTGGGGATTAATTTGGGCTCATGCTTTCGCTTTTATAGGCGTCTGGCATGATATTTCAAGCTCAGTTAAAGTAGTTCAAATATATTCTGGCCCAGATCTGTTGCTTTGATGTAGTCTTTGCACTATCTGTACAAAACCTACCCTTTCTGAATAATACTGACATCAGAAGGACGTGGTGAGGCAGAACAAAGCAGTGGGCATGGCAGTGAGTGACAGGACTTGGCAAAGAGAGCTGGATCTTCTGCAGTGATCACACTCTTATCCCTTGTGCTTAGCATATTGGAAATGGGCATGCTGCCCAGAACAAAATATTGGACAAATTATGCTTGTGTGTGTGTGTGTGTGTGTGTATAGTATGAGACAGTGTGTGTGTGTGTGTGTGTGTGAGAGACAGTGAGTGGTGCACTCCACACTCCTACAGTAGAGTGGGGTGGTAAGGGAGGGCTGAGACACGTCGTATGACATGTATTCGTGTGTGTGTGTGAACAAATGGGTTAAGTATAAGTATGCTATGCACAACTACAGCGGCAGCTCAGGGCGGCAGGGTCATCGTCACTTAAGAGAAAAACGACTCATCTTGATGACACACACAACCTCTCCTACAGCAGAAAATAACAGCCACAGCCAAATGCAACAGACTGGACTGTGCGACAGATCACGATCACTGCAGGTGATCTATATATATCATGTGTTTTGCATAAAGCAGAAATTAGCTAATTTAATCAAAACTTCAACAGTATTTGTCTTAGAAATCCTAAATCAGTCATCTTCACTAACATGAACTGAGAAGTTGACAACAGATGTTCCAGATGATTCTTTCTGTATATTTTTATTGGTTGAAAATCTTCCTTTTGGTTAAACATTGACTGTATAAATATAAGTGTCTTAATTTTACAATAAATTTCAAGCAAGCAAAGGTTATGTCCAGTTAGTGTTTGTGCTAAGAACAAAATGAACTGATGCATTTAATAAGTTTGGGTGTTTTTGTTAAATTGATGAATGAAAGGGGCGTCCTTTATAAAAGACATTGTTCTCTATGATAAATGTGATATCAGTTGGTTTCAATGCAAACAGCTCCTATTATATTCCATCTTATTTTTTGGGCTTATTATATTTAGTGTACATTATGATCGTTAAACAAAAAAGATCTGCACAAAACACAAACGTGCCGTACACTAAAACACACAATCCTTTATCCCCCCCCCCGTCTCTCTGATGTGAAAGTAGAGCCAGGCAGTAAAGGGATCCACATATTGTAATAGCCTCCTAAATGGGGTCTACTGTAGCCCACAGCTGCTGTCTGCCTCAGGATTTTGCTGCCCCCCCCTTTCCTCCCCCTCCTCCTCCTCCTCCACCTCCTCCTGGCCTCCAGCCCTTTCAGTCCGTCCTGCTGCTGGTGGTTGGTCTTCCTCCCTCAGGGCACACAGGGCTGTTAGGCCACCATTAGTCCTGCTAATGGGCCTGACAACTGCGCCACATCCTCAGCATTTAGACTACCTCTGTCTGAGATATGGATATCGACCACTTGAATGGGAATGGAGTAGGGGCAGGGGGTGAGAGTCAATTTGATATGTACATAAAGGCATGAATGTAATGCACTAACACACACACACAGACACACACACACAAGATGCTCAGTGTGGCCACAGTACAGTCAAATGAATGGACAGACACACACATTAACATGCACTCAGCGTCTGACTGAGATCAAAAGTTTGACTCACCAGCTCCTTGTGACTGAATGTGTCTTTTTATGTGTGTCTATGTTAAGGTGTGTGTGTGTGTGTGTGTGTGTGTTTCTACATGACATTTAAACCTTTATGTTCATGTCAAATTGGATTCTGTTCCCCTGTCGGACTTCCTCCGCTCTCAGTTTTCACTGGCGGTGGTCTAAATTTCAGCACCACCTAACTTCAGAGATAATATTTTAATCAAAGGGACTACTGAGCTCAGCAGAGTGACTCAATATCTGCTCATTCACACTTCACCAGAGTTTCATTTTATCATAAAGCAATTCCTGAGTTTTTCATTTTAATTTAACAAAGCCTCGGAAAAACATTCAAAAATCTTAACCTGTGTGATGTTTGAGTCTGTGACTGATGGAAAAATAACTCCAGAGTCAGAACTCAACTCCTGAACAATGAACCTTCTAGAGCCTTTATAATATTACAGCTGAAACAGTTTAAACAAAAAAATTTAGCAAAAAATTGCAGATTTTCTTTGGTTCTTGAGTGTGCAAAGTTTGATGCTTTTCTTAAAACAGATGATCACTTTTACAAGCATCTGAATGTTGGACTGAGAGCTGCTCAGAGACGAAACATGTGGCATTGTGACATCAGGCTCTCAAAACTTGTTAAGGGAACATGGTAGACTTGTTTTACACACCAAGAGGTAGCAAATTATCAATCAATTTAAAAAATATTAAGTTAATTCAGAGTGTAAAAGTTGTTTTATTAACTAAAAACAACAAAAATCTGCTGTTTTATGTAACCTAAATGCCAGTGATTCTGTGATCTTTGACTTTGGACCTTTGGACATTTTCTCTATTTTCTGGCATTTTCTGGCCAAATGAATATCCCAGGAAATGAATATTAGTTGATGATAAGAAAAAAATACTATCTGTACAAACTGTAGCTCCCCTTGCATGTTCACCAGCTAGAAACACAACAATTATCGAAAGCCTCAGCCTTAATGCCACTTTAATACAGCCGAGAGGAAATCCTAAGCAAACAGTTCAATAAGCACAGATCAACAAAGGCAGAAAGAAGGCAGCAGTAGAGGGAGCAGATAGTCTAAAAAAATGAAATGGTCTCTGGCCTAACTCATCCATCATACCATCTTTAATCTATTCTCTGTTTTAATACACCAGGCTTTACAACAGCAGTAAAGCACCTTTAAAAGATAAAACTCTCTCCCTGGGAACGTTTTTGCTTCTACCAGCTGAACAACACCTGTGCAGAATATTTTCCAATTTCCACTTGTCTATATTGTGCAGCAGTAATCTCGAACGTGCCATGCTGGCACAATGTGCAGTGGTATATTTACTGTAAATTAATTCATGAGGAAGCACAGAAGGACTGGCAGACAATGGCTCTACATAAAAAGCTTCGCCTGCCCCCCAATGAATAATTTCATGCAAGTGCTCACCACATGGAGGAAAGTCTGGAAGGAAGCTCTTACCATTGCCTTTTAATGTCTCTCATAATGTTCAAGATAAAGGCTAAGTGAGGAGGCTGCATAATGCAAATCTAGAAAAATCTAGTCAG
>JAPZDZ010000020.1:18580495-18601753 GCA_029783805.1 Acanthurus tennentii
GATTTCTCTGAGTTTGAACATGTTAAACACATTTGGGATCATGTCAGAACAAAACTCGATAAAATATCTGTATGTGTGTTAAACTCTATGTTTTGCTGCTTTTTTTTCACTTTTTGTTAAATGCTGAACTGCATCTCATTGCCTCAGCTCTTGTACTCTGAGCAATGACAGTTCAATTTAATCTAATCATATGTGCTCAGCCAGGATCATTGACTGATCTTGTCTCCTCAGCTCTACTCTTATCTCATCTGAGGGAAAGAACCAGGATAGAAACCTTGGAGAACCTTGGGTAATAGTCTGACACATTCTGGCAGCTCCTCAGGTATCAACTACAGCCTTTAATCAATGGAAAAACGAAACAGCTGCCAAATATTTATAGGTTTCAATTAAATTCACCTCGTGTGCACCTGCCTCTTGGTTTTCTGCTAAAACCAGGCTATTTCTTGTGACCAAAAAGACACTTTCTTAAACATTTTATTTTTTTATTAGATATTTTTAGACAAAAAAAACAAATGTGGAGTGTACTGAATGCATATTGGACAGGTAGAGAGCTATTTTCATTGTGAAGGATGTGAATTTAAGCAGCTTTAAAATGAACATGTGAATGTGTGTGGAAATGAGCCTCATGACCTGACCTATTTGTACAGTGTCATCTCTGTTTTGCCATTATGCCTTTTCCTAATATGTTTACACATAAACAAGTCTTTTGGTCCACTACGGGACTCTATGGAGAGATGATCTAATGGAATTAAAGAAGACAGTCTTACAGATCACCACCTTAGTCCTGGTCCATGGGTTAACTATTTTTAATCCCATTGACGCAGTAGGGGACCAGGCTACTTAGTGGGATTAGACAAGAAGCATGGGGAGTTTATAAATGGACGTAAAGGAAGGGATTAGGAAAAGAATCCGACAGAACACAACAGATCACGACCTGGGACGTGTTGGTCAGGATAGAGATCCAGACACCTCCTGCTGAGGCTGCAGTGGGATTCCGCGCTCTGAGACCTGCTCGTGGACTTCACCTTCAGCTTCCATACATCGGAGCAACATGACTATGGAGTCTGTGGCCCAGACTGTGGCCGCCACTGAAGCCTTCGACAGAGAGACGTTCCCCAGGAGAGTCCTGAGAGTAACCCCCAGAGGAGCATCGTCTCATTTTGTGGGGAGCTCGATCGTTATCCTGTCCTCATTTGCAGTCTCAACTTTAGCTATGAACTGTGGGAAAAAGATCCAGGACTCCAGAAACAAACCCAACATGAACTAGAAGCGGTGGACAAATGGATATGTTTTTGTTTTGTTAGATAGTCTTTATTAAGCTAGGCGAGTCAATCAAATATTTATTTTCTTATGAAACACCTTACCTTGGCCAGCTGCCTTTGTCTTTTTTTGGGCACAATGTGGTGTGTTTCCTCTTGTTCAAGTGTAAGCCCGAAGAAAAAGCCTGTGGAGTCAGAAGTGATGAAGGTCTCAAGGGATGAGAGACACATCAGCAGAAGAACACTTCTGAGATTTCTGGAAGACAAGTGTTTGGAATCAATCTGAAGATCAATATATAGGAAGCCAAGCATGCTCTGTTCAGTAAATACAGATTACACTTTGGTGAACGAAGAGGTGAACAAAATGCAGTAACAACTTAAAATTCATCCTCCTTTTTGCGTTGTCCTTATATCAAATAGTCTCTTCATGTAAGACTGTAGCACCGACGATAATAGAAAATAATCTTGTTATTTAATGGGTTGTTCAATGTGATCTTTTCTTGTCATTTATGTGTCATCTTTGAATAGACAGAGCAGCAAAATTAAATTGGGATTTTAACAAGTCTTTTCTTTCATAAGAAAAGCAAAACTTCACGATTTACTGACAATGGCAGAGTATTAAAACTCTTATAAAAATGTTTTTTGGTGCTGATTGAATTTCTAAAAAATTTCTATGAAATATATAAAAGCTTTTTACTCTTATAATACTTCTAAAATTATTCTAAAGTGTTCTGTTTATGCAAATTTCTTTTATTTATGTTAATTTTAAGAAAGAGTCTCACCATTCAGTTTTTCTTTTGCATTTGCAGTTTCTCATTTCAGTATACGCTCTAAGACTCATGTGTTACACAACACCAGGGACAACAAATTATAATACATGTTCTTTATACTGTAAAGAAGTCTAAAAAATGTAAACACACATGACAAGAGACTATGACTTCAGTGTTTGTGGAACAAGCTGAATGGTTTTCATTTGGTGATTGTCGTTGTGAATATGTTGCATTTGTCCATGTCAGCCATCTAAATGTAGTTGTGTTCAATCCATACATGTTCATGTCCTTTGCCAGCAGGGGGCAGCATTAGCATTAAAGACTGTAACACTTCAATTGTGTTTTATGGTGTCTCTATGGTGGAGACTGATTGAAAATAAAAGAAACAGAGAAGAAGATTTAAATAGTTCCTTTATCAGTAACAGAAAACAGATGTAGACAAGACAAATAAAGATAGATGATCATTTTAAGTTTGCACTGATTCATACAGACATCACATCTGTTTTATCAAAGTCCATTCACATCTGGCCAGGAGACTCAACTGTTTGGGTTGTAAGTGAAAATCTCACAGAGAGCTCATGGTTTTCTTTGAGTGTAAATGTCCTCAGAGTGTATTGAGGCTCTTCAGCCTTCGATCGGTGAAGAAGCGGTGTGTCTGGTGGGTTGGGGTTTGGCTGCCTCCAGTCGATGCAGTGAAGTAGGACAACATGGACTTGTTGTTCTGCCTCTGTGCCGCCTTCTCCCCATCTTCCTCATCATCATCCCTGAGGACAGATTTAACCAATGAGTCTGTTTTTTTACATGGTGGTTAGCTCTCATCACTTAAAAGAAAAACTGATTTGCACAGATATTAAGCATGACCTGAAAATCAAAGGGGTTGTGGTTTTCACACATCAACACATGAAACACACACACACCAACACAGTGTGGTTTCCCTGCATGGCATAGCTCATCTTAACTTGCTGTTGTATTTCTCTACTTGTTACCCGCTGCAGGCAGAACAAAGTGGGATTTTATCTGATCATCATAGCAACGCCCGCCCCTTTGACCAGCAGCTGGGAAACAATTGGAAAGGACTAACCATGACCACTACTTAAGAGACTGCAGCCTTCATTCACAGAAAAACTCCAGCCAACACTATACATTTATTAGACTGAGTTTCACTCTCTGCTGCCCTCACTCAGCTACAAAGTCACAACAAAGTCACAATTCGCTACTCTTATATTCAAGTGTATCAACAGAATGGTATACACAGTCTTTTAGTATTAACTCAGCTTATTTATCTGGGTCAAGTGAGAGACAAAAAGGTTTTACTGTTGTTGAAAACTTGGTTATTTAAAAATGCTGGTTTGTTTAGGATGTCCCATGTTTCTTAACACTAACAAATCAGTGGTCTGCAGTGTTTTTATGTCATTTATTCAACTTCAAGCAGCTAATTTGGAACCCCAACCGAGGCCATACAAAAAAGTACCTGCTGCCAGGTAGAAGTCATAAGGTAAAAAGAAAAGAGCAACAACAACAACAACAACAAAAGTAGATTTGGAATGGTTTGGGTCAGACCATGCAGTAGAAAAGACTATTCATTTCCTTTAGGCTTACCCTGACCACTACTTACCTAACCTTAACCACATGCAAAAAAAAAAAAATCAGCTATTTCCAAACTGGAGACAGCTTATTCTTATCTAATTTCTCTGATCATACTTTAAAGCCAGATTTCAATAGTATTCTTCCTCATTAAATCAGTCCTTTTTTTCAAAACTAAGTTTGAAAACTTTTTACCAGTGAACAGTCACCCCCTTGCTCTCCATCAGCGTCTGGGCAGTGCTCCAGCTAAACCGAACGAACTGAGGGTAACCAAACACGGGGTCCAGGTACTTCAGGAGCCAGGCTTTAGTCTTGGGGTCTGAAAGCAAAGGAAAAACTGTCAGTTTAAGAATCAGTTAATCTACATGCATGGATGACCATAGGTAGAGCTACCATTGACACAGATTTTGAAAAAAAATAATTACTGAAAAGAGTGAAAGTGCGAACAATTGCTGATTTTAAATCAATGCAATTTTAAAATATTTTTCAAACACGGATATGGTTAAAGGAGGGTTGTGACAGCTGCTAACTGTATCTGTTACCATTGGGGTATCCTGAGCCGTAATCTGTATCCACCTCTCCCAGGTCCTCAGCAAAGTTCCAGTCCCTCACGACCCGATCCCTGGCCACCTGAAAATCAGCAAATAGCATCAGAAAAACCATTTACTGACTTTGAACAAGGTTTAAAATGTTTACACTGAGCAGCAGTGGCAAATGTTAGCTCTATAATCCTGAAAAAAGCCACTTACATTACAAGGAAAGGCATGACAGCAGCCGTAACAGCTGTAGCAACTACAAATTCACACATGAAGTACTGGCGGGGTCAATAAAAGACAAGAGCCCATTCATCAGTCCATTCATCTCCTACTGCTTATGACACAGCCGACTAAAAACCACTTGCCTTACTATTCCCACCACAAGATCATGCTATGTCAACAAATAAGACTCAAGGTAACTTCACAGCCTTCCGGAGGTATGGTAATATGTGGCTAACAAATTGAAATAATCAGGAATGTGAATGGCATGAGAAAGATGCAGCGATCCCGCTCGCTAGCGGTCACTAACCTTTGCACAGATACTGGCTGCACTGACGATCGGGAAGAGGGAGTCAGCCTTTGGCCTCACAGTCACCTCAATACCAGGGAACAGCTTCGATAGCTTCTCTTCATACTTGTCTGCTGGGCCAACTGTGTCAACAAATATCTGCAGAGAACCAGAGAGACCAAGTAGGAGAAAAAAGAGCAAAAATAAAAAGACAAATCAGATATAAAGAAGACTATGTCTGTTGTTAGATTTTCCTGCAATGATTCAGTTGCATGTGGTCATTACTTTTAGGGACAGTGTAGTGGTTTTTACGTAAAAAGAGGTGCTGTCACAAATACAACAGAGCTGTACTGAAGTCATTTAATACATTTGCTTAACAGGCTTAACATGTTACAAGTTTTACAACCTCTATGCTTGACCAAGTTGAAGTCCAAACCATGGTCATTCTACCTTTTAAACAATGGACAAGCGAATAGTTACTGCAGAAAAATGGTCAAGGGCATTCAAGAGTTGAATACTCAAGAGTTGTGTAGAAGGTTAGTGATGCACTTAAGACAAAAGGCTTGTTCATCAGGTCTGCATAAACACGAAGACCAGTGTTTTGGACAGATCTGTGACAAAGCTGTGTATGAACAGGCCAAGTAAAGAAGTATTTCATAACTGGATGGATCATCTCAATATACAAGTAGGCTGCCAAAGCAGGGAAAAGGCAAATATTTGTAGGATTTTGTATCTTTTGGTGCTACATAATCAAAGAAAACTGTGTGACCTAGGGCTGACCAATAAGGAAAAAAAATCAACTAATGACAATTTTTTGAACAAATCCATTAATATTAATACTACAAAAATACTACAAGGATGACAACTGATGCTTGAACAAAATATTAATACATTGTGACTTTAACAAATAAATCAGAGAGAGGGTTGGCTATTTCTTTCATTGCAGACTTCTATACCCTTTGTATCTGTTGAAAGGGACATACAAAAAAAGCAGATGTACAAGCTTAAGTTTGTTGAGGCAGAGTGAGGCAGAAAAAACACCATGAGTGTACAACAAAAAAACACTTGGTGTGCACCTTTGTAATTATGTATGTTTTTTGTTTACATACCTCTTTGAGTTGCACTCCACTGTCCAAAGCGTACTGCACTAGACCAATTGCTGTATCATGTGAAAGGGCATTCAAATTGTATTTTGTCCTGATAAAAGCAGATGTTTTATTAGATAGAGAATATATAAAACATCATAAAAAGAGCAGGTCTCCGTGTTCATTATTGTGTATGTGTCAAATACCTCTGTAACATGCTGGTAGAGATGGTGTTTGGTGAAAGAATCTGCAGGGCCCAGCCCACATAACTTTTGGCTTCATCCAGTTTTTCAAAAAGATTCTCTCTTTCTGTCTCTGTTAGAGTCTTTGAATCTGACGAGGGAATGAAAAAAATCTAAGTATTCCTTGTAAAATATAAAAATGCAAAAAAATTACAAAACAGAGAATAATAATGATGGGGATAAAATTAAATTTGCTAACTGCTGTAAAAGGAAAAAATAATGTGTTGCTTATTAGGCGTTTATAACTTGCTTACTACTTTGTTACAGAAAAAGGTGACATTTTCAAGTGGTTATTCAGGAAGATATTGTTACTGAAGATATATTTAAAAATATCAAACTGAGAAGGACTGTGCAACATCCCTCTCAACATCCATTGATCAACAGTGTTACCTGCCACTTTCAAGTCCTTCAGATCCTCCTTCCTGGAAATTGGACAGAAACATATACCATATACCATGGGCCCTGGATTGCAAAAGATGAATACTGTAAGTACGTGAAGAGCTTGCAATGCAATGTAGTATGCTGAAGCAAATAAGAACTGCACTCAAACCGTGGCTTTCAGTAAATCAAATCATTGTCCTTTTAGTAAGTTTTGGAAGACTGTAACTTAAGATGCAAGGCGAGATGCAGTCTTCTTAAAACACTGTACGGTTTAATCTTATTTTTAAAAAATAACAAGCAGTATACCCAAAACAGGCCCCCTGCCTGCCTCGTCAATGCCCAAACAGCAGTCCTCTGTCCGGCACACATCAGGGATCTTTGAAGCCAGTCGGCAGCTGACCGAGTTGTCTCTCTCAAAGGGGCCGAGGTCCATGACAGCTGGCTGGCCGAGAGAAAAACAGACACAAACTTGTTTTGTTGTTGTTGTGTGCTTTACTTATTATGTAATTACTTGAACTCCAGACAATCTGCCATGTTAACTAAACACATGACAGACACAGTGAGATGTGAGCTAGCTGTTTACGGTGCACCGAGAACAACCATGTTGCAAGCTTTACCGTTACTAACGTTCATCTAACGTTGCCGTTAGATGGACGCTCCTCCCTGTTACGGTTGAAACGACTCAAACATTGGACATTTCATAACACGTCTGAACGAATCTTATTCTTACCTATTTAGAAAGTAACGGAAAGTAACTCCTCACAATTTCGGTGTTTGTTTTCGTCTCTATCTGCTGCAGATTTGGCGCCCCTGGAATGACGTCACAGCCCTCTTCTTCTTCTACTTAATTTTTAGGCGCATTACCGCCACCAGTTGGTGCGGAGTCAGTGCTGGAGATTCACATCTTAGATGGGTCTTGTTGTGTGTCATAGTCGCATGTCCAGCTAATATGTATATAGTTACTTACATTTGAGTTGAAAATGTACTCTATAGTTCATGTTCTTAAAGAAAAAATGAAAAATTATGTAATGATCACGTGTTAAGTAATACACTAAGAACTGCCCCCCATGCAATATTAGAACCCGAAGTGTAATGATCTGGGTCCCCGTTGCCTGATTTTCAGAGTTGATAATCTGACACAGAGAGTAGATTAAAAAAAAAAACTTACTTTCATGCCGCTTGTGTTTCTGTGGTGCATTTTCCTTTTTTTCTTTTCATCCTTGTTAAAGGTACATTATGTAACTGTTTCACAGGCCTAAAGTAGCTTAAATGAGACAGAACTCTTGATACAAGGAATAGTAGTTTGCAGTAGCTGACATGGCTTTTCAGTATACTTCAAATCGGTGTGTTTAGCTTAGTAGGGTTTATTAAAATACATTATAGCTTAAAAAGCAAACTGCCCTGCCAGAATATTAATCAAAAAAAAAATATGTGAAAAAGTTATAAAGTGCACCTTTAGGGTGTTCTAACTGAGGGTGTACTGAGAGTTTATTCTCAGTGTGCTTGTTCAGACATATTCAAAAGATCTGTCTTCATTTTGTTTTGAATCTTCTCCAAACTCAATGTATCACATTAATTTTAATATTTTTATTTTGGGCTTAACAGCAGCTGAATGGGGGAGCGGGGGCATCTTCAGGCGGAGAGGACAGGGCAGAATGAAGGGAAAACCATGTACAAAAGTCCAAGTGTATGTTGGTAACTGAGTTGAAGTTGGTCTTGCCTCTAGCTCTTTGCACCCACCCCTTCTCTCTCTGTCTGTCCCTCTCCTTCACTGAATGGCTCTCTTTGTCCCTCTCAGTAACACGCAGTCCCCAGCCGATTACTTGTGGGGAATTAGTAGTCAATTTTAGCCTACCACACACACAAACACACTAAACAGCTTAGTTGTTGGGGCACTGATTGTGTTGTTATTACAGTTCACACGTCAGCAGCATGTTTTTAATTTATTTTTTTCCCCCTTTACTCCCTTACGGCTGTGTGTTATCTTTAAACCATAAATACTGCATGAAATAAATGTCTTACACAGTTTTTTTATAAATAAAATGATTTAATAGATGACAACAATAATATTTCAACGTTGCTTTTCTTGTATGGAGGCAAAATACTCAAGTGAATGAATAGCAAACACTTTACAAAACTATCCAGAATTATACAAAATGGAAGAAGCAAAGGTGTGACACACAATGCATTATTACTTACATAAAAAGAATAACTACATGGTAAGAGGGTCAGTATAAAATGATAATGTATGCATCACGTAGAAAAGTTGAAGTGTCTGGTAAGGACCATTATTCACATTGCTGAAGAGGACCAAGGTTGTTTGGGCAAAAGATACGAAAAAAAAATTTTAGAGGAAAAAAAACGCATTTGGCCTACATGCAGTGCAGAACGGTCGTACATGTGATTCTAATCCTTAAGTAGGACCCAAAGCTGGCCAATTATCTGAGGAGATTTGGTGGAGACTTTGCACTTATAGATTTTAACTCAGTTACACGATAAATCAAATGTGAATCAGCAAAATGTTAGGCACTTGAAAAGCAAAAAAATAAGACCGAAAAGGAGGTTACTCTCAGCGTTATTTTATCAGGAATTCAGTCATATTTCTCCTTTGCTATTGGCACAAAATGAATAGAGTTGAGGTAAGTATCCAAGGCTGAGCGATGAGCTGAAATACATCTTTAAGAGCTCTCTTTCCCTCCCTTTTTCCTATTTTTCCCATTACAAGCTTAAATCTTGAGTTCAGTGAATTCATTGCAATGAAAAGACAGAAACACAGAGTTTGCTACCTACAAAGAAAAAAAGGTTGCAACTGTCCTTTTCTGGCCACGAAAAAAACAACCCCAGGATACATCTTTACTGAAACAAAACATGCTTTTTCCCAAAGCAGTGGTGCAGATGTATTAGTGTAATATCAAACCAGTCACAATTAAGTTACACCCTAGAATATCAACAACAACAATAAACTTACTACTCATATAAAATAACACAATAACATCAAAAACATCTGCTTTAGTTTGGTTAATACAATCTGATTATGTCAGTCTAACCCCGTCATCTCTGGGTCAAATTGTAGTCACTCATCAATGCAACATCTGCCTCCCCCTCCTCCCGCCATGTCTCACTTATCTACCTCTTTTATACACACTTTCTGTACATCCCATTTATGATGGCATGCTTTTGTTAAGGTTCTATTTAATTTTTGATTGGCTGTTGACCCATGAGTCACACTTCACGTTGTGTGAGTTGGTGGCTGTTTTTTTTAAACTGTGTAAGGCCCCATGGATGCGTCTTGCATTATATTGGCTAAAAAAGTAAAAACCTCTAATATAACATCAATATGGCACGGGCACGCACCCACACACACACACACACAAACACACACACGCACACACACACGCACGCACACACTCATACGAAAGCACACGCTCACATATTTGCACACCCACAGACACATAGATCCACTCACACACTTCCCATATTTCCCTCTGCTCAGCTGGTCTCCTTCAAGGTCTTGTGAGTGTGGTGTAAACAGGCTGCTCCCAGTGTGTGGGGCTGTGTGAGGGGGCCACGCTGGAGGGATCTCCTATGGTAGTGTACAGAGGCCTCTGTGTAGGGCCCATGTAGGAGAAGGCTGAGTACAGCCCCGGGGCCTGGCTGGAGTGGGCATAGTAGGCCCCTGGGGCCTGGTGCTCTCCATACTCAAACTGAGCCCTGGAGGCCAGAGAGGGGAAGGCAGAGCCATAATGGGGGAGGCTGAGCGGAGTGTAGGTGACATGGGTGCCTGAGGAGGGAGAGGATGAGGCTTCGGCATAGTGGCTCCCAGATGCAGACTCGCTTTTGATCTGGGCCTTGGAGGGGTCAGAAGAAGGTGGAGAGGCCTGAGGCTGCTGCTGCTGTTTGGAGAGCCAGGCGGAGTGCCCGCTGGCAGCGGCAAGGGCATAGGCGTAAGATGAGGCCGAGGATCCAGCTGCTGCAGCGCCGGTTGCACTCTGCGGGTGGCCATTAGGAGGAAGGTACTGGTCAAACTCATTTACGTCGAAGGGCTCAATGTTGGACATCACTTCATGGCTGATCTCGCCAATGTCCATGGTGCCAAAGTCGATGTGGGGTTTAGCACTCGATGATGATGGACCACCAGATGCCCCTTCAGCTCCCACCCCAAGGCCACCCCTGGACCCCCCTGATCCTCCAGCTGCCCCTGCTGTCCCCTCTCTTTTGGCATCTGACAGTTTCCCAGACTGGAGCTCTGTCTTTGGGGTGGTGGGGGGTGTGGGTGGGCTGTGACCTTGACCTAGAGGAAAGAGGAAAAGCAACAACATGGTCAGGCAAATCTTGAACATCAACCAGTTGTTTTTTTGTCTCCTCTCAGTTTTACCTTGATGTACGAATTGCTTCATTATAACCCCCTTTACCATCAACAAATATATCTTGAAATCTTAAAAGAAAAAAATGACTTTGTGTTCTTCGTGTTCAGACTGAGAACCTGTGAACCACCTACCAGCGGGATGGTGGTGGTGATGGTGGTGGTGGTGCAGGTCACCCAGGGGAGATCCAGCCCCGCCATTGTGCTCCAGGTGCAGGGTTTTGTAGTGAGACTGGGAGTGGCTGGCCTCCCCTTCACCCTGGCTATCCGACTCACTAGCTGGCGCTAGTTTGCCGTTTTTGCGTCTCCGGGGCTGGTACTTGTACTCCGGGTAGTCCTTCTTGTGCTGCTTCCTCAGCCTCTCCGCCTCCTCTATGAATGGCCTCTTGTCGTTCTCGTTCAACAGCCTAGAGGGAGAAAAACAAGGAGCGATTTAAGTCTAACGTGCTGTCTAAGTTGATTTGAAAGCAGTTTTTTAAGCCTGTGTCTAGATTTAATGGACATTTTTACATTCAACCTTGCGCGTAATAAAAATGTCCATTAAAAGAGGGGGACAAGAGTCGCTTTCAGACTCTTATAAATGTATTTTAAAAGACATTCTAAATCGTATTAACGAAAAACAACAACAAAAAGTTTATTATTGTTTCTAGGTGTTTTCCTTCATAACAATCACTTGTTTCAGTTTATAAATTTGACTATTTTTGTCTGTCCCCACTATCAACATCCCGCGTTACCTATAGAGACTACACAGGAAACATGCCAATGTATAGCCACACTGTTTTTTTTTCTAAGACAACAACCCTATACAAACCTCCACAGTTTGCCCAGAGTTTTACTGAGCTCCGCGTTGTGCAGGTGGGGGTATTGGTCGGCCAGTTTCCTCCTCGCAGCTTGTGCCCACACCATGAACGCGTTCATGGGCCTCTTTACGTGGGGCTTTGCTTTATTTCCGTTGTTTACGCGCACCGGCATTGGCACAAGTGTCCAGTCATACCCGTCCAGCACCTGACTGACCGCTTCCCTGATGCCGATCGGGAAGCGATCGTCCTCTTCCTCTGATTTAGCTCCAGATCTGCCTCTATCATCTCCGCTACCATCCGCCACACAGAGCGCGGCCAGCTGCTGCGGCGGCCCGGTCAGAGGTGAGTCCTGGCCGTGTGGCGCTCCGGGTTGAGTCGGTGACAGTGAGTGACCATCGTCTGACCCACCGGGACTTAGTTCCGCCTCAGACAGGCTATGCTCCTCGCCGGACATTTTGTTTTATTTTTCAGCTATAACAAGACAACACTCGAAGGCAAAACTGGTTTCAGAGAGAGTCCAAACTGTTCAGTGTGGATGACCTTTTTAATAAGAGACACCTGAGTTTACGACGATCCCAGTTACTGCGAACTCTTTTTAGGCAAAGCCATATTGCTGCGTCAAGTGTCCAAATCCTTCCCACAAGTGGCTGGAAATCCGTTTCAGCAAAGCAATAACACCTAAGAATTATATCAAGTATAATAGAAATATTTTAGTAATTAAACTTTAGAAAGGGATCAGATTATAATTAGTGTTTTCACAAACCCGGTTTACTCTATAATCAACAAGAGATTTAGCGAACTATGGTGTTGTAACCAAACGACTAAAACTTGTAAAACTTATAGTCAATAATAATAATAATAATAATAATAATAATAATAATAATAATAATAACAATAATAATAATAATAATAATAATTTAGAAAGAACCGTATTCATGAAATCCGTCTATTCATTAAATAGGCTAAAAAAAACAATCAAGACAACAGAAATACTACTGCCACATATATGCTGAAATGAAACATTACATTTTATTTAAATTTAGTTTAAAAAAAAAAAAAAAATTACATAACTTACCAGTTTAGATATCCAGTGGCTCAACATGAGAGTGTGTGTGGCTGACTGTACAGCCGATGAATGGCTGCACTGTGTGGCAACACCGGAGCTTAAAGAGCGCCTTGTGAGAAGGACTGGGTGAAAAAAAAAGTGATTGAAAGTGGAAAACATTCCCAGAGAACAGCATTCCAGCACACAGTCAGTCCCATCCCTCAGGCACCAAGCTGCGCTCCGATTGGTCCTCTAATTATCCCACCTCTCTCTGATTGGGTGAGAGTAACACACTGTTAATACCCGTCTGTCCGTCACTGCAGCATTTCCAACATAGAAGAGGTGAGATTTTACATCGGAGTGGCTTAAATGACTCTACAGTGCGCCCATTTAGAGGCAGGAGAAGGCCAGCTTTGTTGGAGGTGTTGACATGTTTTATCAAACAAATAAACAATCGTGAGGAGAGTTATTGCCTCCTGTGGTCACGTTTCTGAAAAGAAAAAAAAAGCACCCTTGAATTGTAAAGTTCAGCTGATTTAACCAAATTCAGTCTAATACAAGAACCTACAATAAGTTACAAACTTTCAACCAGAAATAAAACTGGAGATACGCATGAGTTCAGTGAATTAATAAGCAATACTTTAAAGAAAAAGTATATTGAATGTTAGAAATAGTTCGTAAAGTTGCCATAAAATTAATCACGATTATGCATTCATATTTTTTCTTTCTGACGCCAAAATAATCTTTAAAATTATTTTAATTTTTATTAAAATATAAGAAAAAAATCCCGTAAAGTTAACTCTGGTCTGCGAGCATAATAAAGAAATAAATCATCAAACAGCTTTAAAAAAGTTTCAAATACGGTGACTTATGCAAAAAAATGTTCACTTTTTGGCAAACGAGCTTGAACAGTGGGACAAGCAATCACTCATACCGTAATGCTTTTGTCGAATGATACGACCCTTTGTAACATGTTTGTTCAAGTTTGACAGGGAACCGCTTTTTATTTAAAGGCTACAGACTCTCAAACACAACAAGATCCCTTTTATTCCCTTTGCAGGGGTCCAGAGTGATAGCTGGTTTAGTTAACAAAGACATTGGCCTACAGAACATTTTGGCGTAGAGATAACATAATCTCTTATAAGATTATTTAATAGGCCTATGTCAAATACAATCGTGTGTGATCTTCTTAACTCAAATTAATGATACGCTAATTTGAATCAAGTATTAATCGTTTACTTTTTGTATCTGTCTTCATACACATTTTTAGCAACCTATAAATAAAGCTCATCATTGAATCTTTAACAAGTGAGCATTTTTTAGCGTTTCTTTTCCCTGACCACATCCTGACCAGTCTCACTTAAACCACGCCCACAATAATATTGTCATGACTATTGAGTGACAAGTCTTGTTGCAACAAGAGTTCACTTTATATGTGTAGTGATTCTTTTACGAAAATTAAATAATAATAAGTTTTAAGAAAATAACAAAGAAAAAGGCGATGCTTAAATATTTGACTTTTCTAGACTTCTAGCATACTTCCGGTGGCTAAGTCATAAAGAGGTACCTTACACAAGTTATCTTTTATTCAACATTAATGCTGTTTTGTATCTGAAATTCAGATTAATGTCTGTTTTAAATAACAACAGAACTAATTAGCAACCAGTTGAATTTAATTGTATTTTGAATAAAACTGCAGGAAGAATTGGCTAGAATAAAAGCTGGAAATGTGTTGCTTGGTGGTAGAAAAAAAATGTCCTTTATTACTTAAATAAAACTATGGCAAACAGTACAGAGCTCGGACTGACAACCCTTTGACAAACATCCATGAATTCACCTTCTTCTCAGTCAATCACTCCAATCAATCAATCTATCTATCAATCAATCAATCTGGAACTCGTAAATCGTCCTCCCTCGTATTTATGCGCGTAAATCAATGGCCTTCTGTAGCATTCAGCTTATAAAAGTAACTTTTCGCTTCATTGTCACAAGCCATTATTTGTGCCGTAAAAAGGCATGGCCTGTTGGGAAGGAAGAAAATTTACTTCTGTAGCATCTGATGCGCACCCGGACACACACACACACACACACACTCTCTCTCTCACACACACACACAATGAGTGCAACAATAACCCCTGTGTGTCCGTTGCCTCTCATGTTGGGCCTGACTCTCAGTTTGCTCCCTCTCTCTCTCTCCGCTCTCTTTGCTCTCTTTGTCTCCATCTCAGGTGAATTGTAGCCATGTGATCAAACGCCCAAGCCTCTATCCATTAACCCTCGTAAATGAAAAAATGGGGAACAAAAAGCAGTTTTGTGCTGCAAACATGGAAAAAATTGATAACAGAGAGCGATGTGTGCGTCTTTCTCCCCTTATGTCCGAGCATAGACACTGGTCGCACACACATAGAAAATACTCTGCAGGAGACAGGACACATGGATCTCTCTGTTTCTCCGAACCCAACACTTTTCTAGCTTTAAACACTCTACAACACCTGGATTTTGTCCTCAGAGGTGCTGATGGTGGCGGCGGTGGTGGGGGGGCTGTGTTTAACTATGAGGGGTGATGCGTTGATGGTGGTGGGAGGGTGGGGGACACCTTCATGCTGCACCCCACCGGCCGCAACTGTGGGATACCGCATGAGGCCTCCGAGGCTCTTGAAGTGAGTGTTTTTTGTCTGTCCTTGTTGACTTGATGGGCTCGTTGCTTGTTCTTTTGCAGCTTCTTCAGTAGGTTTGCACAGACTGCTGCAGGAAATTGCGGTTTTAAGGGGAGCGTTTATAGCTAATGGGATGTGTAAATCGTGCAGAGTCTGTCAAGCAGAGCAAAATGTGTGCGTTTAAATTTCGCCTTAATAAATTGTCAAATGACGCATTAAATCTGTTAAATGATGATTTAAAAATAGATTTTTTAAAAAGTGTATTTTTCCATATGTTAATAAGGTCAGTGTAAGGTGTTAATATTGCCATTGGTTCAAATTTATTTGCTTAAATTTATATTTTTTCCGTTTAGTGGATGTATTATGGAAAACTCAAACATTTTCTATTTCCCGTGCGTTTGATTTGTAATTGCTGTAAGATTTATGCTTCCTTTTTTTTCACAGTGCTATTTTACAAAAAGCCATATTATTGTTTCGTTCGTTTTTCAGGGGCAAATTAAGAAAAAGCCTCTGGGAAAAAAAGACAGAACGTTTTGTGTTTCACGGCGAGAATAGCCATGAAGTGAATTTTTGAATAATTATGTCTGGTCAGAAAATTAAATGTTCAAATATTTGCCGCTGAGACAAAATGCTTAAAATAAAACAAACTTTAAAATGTTTTTGGTTTCCTTAAACAAAACGGTAAAAATCAAAATGGCAACTATCTAAGCTTTACATTATATTCTGTAGCATATGCGTCTATATTGACGAAGCCTGCTCGCAACTATTGTCTCAAAACCTGCAGCAAAAATCGAAAGAACTGAAAAAAGAAAAAACTTGTGGCCTTCAAAATAGATTATTACCTTTTTATTATGATTAATATTTTATTGAGATGATTGACATTTCAAAATATACAATGTTAAATAAAGCCATATCCATTTTTTTTGAAAATATGGTGTTAATTTTTACATTAGATATCAATTTCTTAATAGGACTAAAATGCATAATGAGGCGACCTTTTAAGTGCTGTGAGTTTATTTTAATGAACTGACGGTCAAGTTTAAAATATCTCCGAAGATGTTAACTTAATTAAGGATAAGGAAGAGAGTATGGTTGCTTGATAACAGCCCCCCCCCCCAGCCTGTCTTTAGCTCTTCAGTGAAGTGCACAGTTTTCTCTAAATTAGCTGTGTTGTGTGTTTTTAGACAATTGTCTTCAGAATATTTAACTTTCAATTAGATATATTTTTATATTGTTTGTTTCTCTCGTCAAACATCCTTGTTTTTCTGCCCTTTTGTGGAGAAATTAGTGACAACAATCTGAGCAAAATGATAGAACTTCAGACTTGAAACTGGTTAGTCTGTCAAAACTTTAGAAAATGAGAAAGTTGATGTCCTTAATTTAATAAAGTCCTTAATTTTACCATCTCAAGTCTGCAGCAGAGTGCTCAATGCTTGTTTGATATAAACAGAAAACTATTTATACTTTAAGCATTACTTATATCATTTTCAGTTGTTTAAGCATTCTTTTTTGATGTTTGAATGTGCTTTAAATGTCTTTTAAAAATTATGTTTCTTTAGGCAGGAATAAACTTTCAAAGCACAGTAGTGACAGCTTTGATAAGTTTTACTGTGTCTTAAATCTCAGTGACCATTATCTTTGAGCTGAAAGGTCCATTTCAAGCTGATAGTTTCTTCTTTTTTAAACATAAGTGACCAAATTGGCTGGGAAATGAAAGAACTCATAGGTATTCCACCTGTCATCACAATTTATAGACAGAGACATCACCTGTTCATTTTATAAAGCTGCCCTATTACTTATTAATTAAAGAAACTGTGTGTTGGATTCTACACTGCATTTTAAGACATTTATTGTTCCTGTGTGAAACTGTGATGGGCCTCAGGGAAGCTGAAACTAGTTAGAAAATGGAACTCACATGGTCGCATCAGTCCCAGCTAACCGACCATGTGACTGCATTAATAGGCCCGTCCACAGCTGCACAGACTGACTACTGGGTCACAAGAGCCCGTTTCCTGTAGCTCCCGGGGAAAATGATGGGAGGACAAGGTCTTATGATCAGCAAGAGGGTCAAAGATCATGATCAGTAAAGGAGGGTCAAAGAGTCAGCCTTCAGGTGCACGGTTAGTCATTGCCGTCTTTCATGCACGATAAAAGTGAGCTGATGAGTTCAAATCAGATTCATTAATTTCTGAAAAATTCTGTTGCAGATATTTTCAGGTATTAACTTAGATGACAAAGGGCAGATGGAGAGACATAAACGGTATGAGATGAGATGAGGAAAATAGAGAAACACCCCTTTCTTTGGCCTTAGTGCTTGAACAACTCCCGAGGGAAATTCCTGAAATGTTAAGAGAGAGAGAGAGAGAGGAAAACAGAGAGAAGCAGATAGTGTGAGAAGGATGCAGATAAGGGAAGCATGCACAGCGGTCAAATATTCACATGCTGGGTCACATTCTGCATTAAACTGATGTATAATTGGTGGAAAGCATTCATTCCCATGTCAATGGGCACGCTGGGCCCGAAATGAATGCGTCACTTGTTCCAAATGATGACGAACTTGACAAAAGGGCCCAAAATTATATGTCACTAATGGCGCAGAAGCATGTTTTCTTCTTTGTTAGTAAGATTTCATCTCAAAATGCTCCTTTAAGGTAAAAAAAAAAGCTCATAAAATGATTTTATCTATAGATACAAGGGCTTTTTCTCATGCTCTGGGTTTCCTTTGCTGCAGAAAACACTGTACTCAATTCATAAATGCCATTTCCTCTCAGGGTTTGAGTGAAAAACATTTGAACTCTGCTTTTGTGTGGGGAATTCCAGTTCTGAAGTAGACTATCAAAAAAACTGAACTGCATGTGACTCAAATATTTTGACTCAATCTTTCACACTGTACTGTACATCTCATTAATTCTGCTTTAGCTAATGCCTGACACTCCGTCATGTTGTGACTTCTAATAGGTCATGAGTGAAGTCTGGTTGTTGAGAATACAAGGAGGGACTTCAAATCTGACTTTTATTTTGAAATTATGCCTGGGAGAGACTGGTGATTTTGTGGCACCAGGGGCTGCAGGTGTTTTGTAGATTAGATTTATCCATCATGCAGACTTTGTAAGTGGCGATGATGCAGTGACACGCCATCCATGGGGATGATGAATAAAAAATGATTCTGCTATCTGACCTCTGCCACTCCTTTTTTCACCCATTTTCACCCAGTAAATTAGTGCAGCTGCACCACACTTAAATGGGTCCTCCTCTTTTTTCTCTGGGAGTGTATGTGACCGAGCATGAATCCTCTCTTTGTGCTCCGTCTGCAGAGTTTCCCCCCTCTATAGTTTCTTGCCTTCTCCGTCTCTTTTATTTGGGAGAGAGGGGCTTCGGTTGCGATGGCGGCAGCACTGGTGAGGTGGTGGCGGTGGTAGCAATGGTGGTGGCGGCGGCGGCAGGGAAGAGGGGGGAGCGGGTAACTTGTTGGACCACATTCCTGTGCAGCTGTGGAGGCTGGTGCAGGGTGTGTGGGGGGGGTGGGTGGAGGGCAGAGCAGGATCATCATTGCATTGCAGGGCATCATGAATGGCCTATTGTTCGCTGGTTTGCTGTGTCCACATCTCTTGGACACAACTTCAGACTCAGATAGAAATGGAGGGAGAGAAATGGACAACACGGAGATAAAGTGCGACATTTAGATTTTTATTTGTAATACTGATGAGAAAAAAAGGGGTGAAAAATAAAGCAAGTGTTTGTGAGAAAAAGTCTGAGAAAAAGTCAGAAATGGACCTCATATTTTGGCCCCTCGGACTCAGATGTTTAAATGTGGTGATGGTGATGATGAAGATGGGGATGATGGTGACTCGGACAATGGTGGCATTCATATTGTGACTCTGTGACGGTTTTACCCCTCAGTCATACGTGCCAGCTCACTGTTTAGTCATGCATGTGTGACGGCTGTTACAAAATTCTTACTCTCTGCACAGATTCAAAGACAAATTCAGCAGCTGGAAATTTTTCTCGTTCTCTGTGAGAATTAATTCAATTAACAAGTGTGAAATTTGTAAGTATATACAGTAAAAAACAAAAATGCACTGGTACATGTGGTGAAAACTCAATTATAGTACATTTTCACATAATCCAGAGTTACTTCTTTTTGTCTTAGAGCTATTTGGGTAGGTTGCTGTAATTTCTTTACCTCCATCTTTTTTGAAATATTAAATTTAAAGTAAAATAAAAAACGACTACATGAACCCTTGTGAACCCACAGGTCTTCAATCAGCATTCATCCTGCATCGAAACATGTTAATTAAGCATATGAGAGCCTGTGGACAGCTTCATTTAACACATGAGCCTTTATGTGTATTATTGATTAGTCTGCTGGTTGTTTTCTTGATTCATTGATTCATTGTTAAGACTGTGGTTTGTCAGTAAATTGTAAAAAAAATGTCAATAGAAACTTCCAGAGTCCAAGATGAAGGCTGTCAATGTTTTGTCTGTCAAACACCGAAAGGTGTTTAGTTTTTAATGATATATGATGAATAAAAGCCACAAATCCTCTCATTTGAAAAGATGGTGCTGAAAAAGTTTGACTTTATTTTCACCTTAATTTCTGCTTGAAAAATGACTAAGAGGATTCTCAGGATACTCATTTTTCTGTGTCATTGATGGATTAATAAACATCTTACCATTCTAGCTTCAGTTTGTGAAAACAAAAAGGAAGGAAAGTAGCTGCTGGCACCACTTTGTCTGTGCTTTGCCTGTAGCTCACGGAGAAATCTTACAAAATATTAACATTACAGAATGTGTTAAATTCTTCGACTAGTTATATCTGCTCTGCACTTTCTAGGACTCTGGATGTTTACAAAGCACTTTAACGCTTATTTGTTTTATTTTGCCTCGGCCTCTGATTCATAGCTTTGGTTTTGTTTTTATGTTTTCTCCTCTACCTATTTTAGTTTATCTTTTTCCCTTTCTACTTCCTCCAAAGTTCTTAATTCCTGTTTTTAAAAAGTAATGCATGGGCAATTTTTCAGTCTGTCAACTCTCTGTCCAAGCAAATGATGGAGTACATCCTTGTGGATAAAATAATTCTGATGTAACATATTTTATTTGTTATGTTTTCATTTGTTGTCTTCTGTTTTGATGGACCCAAACCCACAAATAAAACCATTCTTTTATGAAAACAAAATGTGCGTTGTTATTTGAAAAATAACATTGGAACTGCATCAGAGACAGTAACTCAAGTATTTTACGACAGAGTTTTTGACAGACATGTCGAGACAGAAGGAAAGCAGTGCTGACTTCCTAATCATGAGATCTTCTCAGAACATTTAATTAGTCTGTGTGAACTAAAGAGAGAGAGGGAAAGAGCCTGAGGGGTCTGAGGAAAAGATGTGTACATGAAAGAGTCAGTTGTTTTCCGTGCGGAGCTTGAGATACAAAGGAAACAAGAATGATGGATGGGATTTCTGGGAAAGTGAGAATTATGAAAATTAATGACACTCATCACGTGTGTCCTTTGAATTTATTCTTTGTTTGTCTGTTTTTTAAAGATCCAAAATTAAAAGAATTAATTAATTGCTTCATTAGGTGACAATATCAGATGAACGTATGTTACACAGTCTGATGAAAGACGTCCCATCTGCCAGACTCACAGTAAAAGTCACCTGCATATGCACTGGACTGTCAGACAGAGATGAACACAGACAGGTGTTCATGCTCACAAACACAGAGCAGACAGACAGGGTTGTAAGCAGACAGACAGATGGACAAGTAGAAGGCGTGCAGTAATCTGATTTTAAATCAGTGTAGTGCATTTCGTTTTGTGGGACGTGCATGTAAGTCTCATCACAAATACCAAATTAAGAAATCTGTGCATGGTGTAAAAGTTATCTATATAAAACGCTGAATTTTAAAACACATCCTGGATTTGTCCTCAATTCCTGATCAAATTTTAACGATATGTTAATATACAGTGCTTAACAAATTTATTAGACCACCTGTCTCAGAGACCATCCAGCATCTTGAAGTTCTTTAATGC
>JAPZDZ010000020.1:18637458-18653454 GCA_029783805.1 Acanthurus tennentii
ATACAGGAAAGGCACCACCACTATTGTCATGCGAATGAGACCAAACGGTGTCTGGAAAACACAAGAATTTAATGTCAATTCACTTGTCTTTAAGAGTTTATTCAAGGGAGGAGATTCACAGACTGTTCAGGTAACTAACAAAGTTAATCCCAATCTCAGTTTGCTCTAGGATAATATGGTACAGATTTTCTGGAAGCTAAATACAAATCTAATCTTCAAAGTTAATGATGCAAAGCACAGAAGAGATGCTATTCTCAAAGGGGTTAGTGGTTTCTGTTGAATATATCTCCAGCAGGGAGAACAGTGGGATCATGAAGACACTGGATCTAAACTCTACATTTACAACAAGCGGTGCAAATCCCTACCAAAGGTTGTGTATGGCAATCATTATATTGTAGTATCTATTATCATGTCAAAGTATTTATATTGGAAAAGTGTTAGATTACAGCAGTATCAACAGACCTAATTGAGGCTTTATGTTTGATCCTGCTTTGCACATAGTTATAAACTTGAGGTCCTGTTTTAGGGGCCCCTAAATCAAGATCTAGTTTAGGGGCCTTCACATGTTCACTAAATATTTCTAAAAAAAATAGGAAAACTTGAGTCAGAGTGGATGAATGGGGATAAAGGAGCCAGTGGCTTATTTTTGCCCTATGGCCCTGGAAAAGGTTGATCCAAGGTTGATTCCTCCACTGGTGGAGGAATTTTTGATCGTCATGGACAATGTCTTTCTTTCGGCCTAGACTTAAGCACTGAGAGAGATTTTTCATATTTGCGTTTCAGTTATATTCAATTGTACAAGAGAAGTAAATAAGAAGCGATTTAGAGGCCATTTAGTTTCAGCATATTGTACTTAACTGGACACGCTCAAAAAAACTCTCTGTATTTGAAACATTCACAGGTTAAGGTAACTCAGCTGGTTGTATATGCACTGTTTAGCTATTTGCTATTTTCATCGCACAGCTCCCAAGAAAAAAAACAAATTGCAAGTTACAGTAATACAAACATCCTTAATTTCTCTCGACCATACTCGTCTTGAAAACAATGCAGCACAACATGTGTAATGTTTACGTCTATTCTTCGCACGACACATAAAGCACTTTATCAAAAACAAATTTTCTGATCGAATTTAGAAGCTCTTATTTAGTAGATTTTAATCAATAATGCGGCTTAACTGGACACAATCTGGGCTAACATTCATTACTTCCTGAAAGCGTCTCCGCGTACGTGTAAACACGCGTCTATTGGTTGACTTGTAAAACAAAGCATGTATCCGTCATTTCCATTGGCCACATTAAGTTTCACTCAAAGCAAGTCCCGCCTTAAATGTCACTCTTATTTCTCGTCGGTTTTTTCGCTCGATATCCAAGGCGAATAAAACTCACTTTATCCGGCTTTGGTAAGATTGCTCCTGACGACGTTGACACTGCGGTCCTGCTTTGCATCGCCTTGGATATGTTTGAAGTTTTCGAGCCGGTGTTACGGCTCATTATCCCCACATTTTTGGTGAAAAGTCGTTGTGATAGCCTCAGTATATTCGTCGCCATTTTTCCAGTTTACGCGATAAGAAGGGTGGGCAGTCTCTATGGGTAGATTTCAACTGTGTTGGGTGGGACTGGAATGACTTATATGGGCGTGTCTTGACATTGTACAGAAAAATAACCCACCAACAGTAGCATACTGATACACAGTTAAGATAGTTTATCATTTGCAGTACTAAGTTACTTATTGTCGATTCCATTGAAGTAATGTAGTTAATTGATTAAAAATCTCAAATTCATTAAAAGTATTGGAAATCTTTTTAGTTTTATCCTTTTCCATTACTACTTTAGCCTACTGCAACTTACTGCCGTCGACAGAGACATGGGAGGCAGTCCATTGGATTCCTGTTAAATTTACCCCAGTATGATCAGCGTCTTGATAAGTCTTTTGAATTGTAGATACGATGACAATCGCCAATCTGTTTTGGTCTACAGACATAATTTTGAGTCCAGCAGGCTAAAATAGCTTGCCTGTGAGATAAGGCTAATAATAAGAAATATGTACGGAGAGAAACAGAAACATTTCGATGAAACAATAAAAACCTTATACAGTTAAATCAAAATGTGCAGAGGGCATTTTAAGTGCTTTTGTAGATTTTTACACATTCCATTTTTTGTTCATGCACTACCGAAAGGGGGAAAATAATCTTTTTTAAAAAGTATTTTTCTCTGGCATTTCGACAGTAACGTCACCAAACCGAACAGCGCGCGAGGCTACTGCAGCACTTCCTCGAGGCAGAGGCATGAGAGCGCGCTACGCGGCGACGCGCGCGGAGGGGAAGTGGAAATACGGAAGAATACGGACGTTGAATAAACTTGGCAACTTCTGCCTTTGTGGCTAGAAATATAGTTAGATCATATGTTACAGAATAACTGGTTATTTATTTCGGTCCAGGTTTAGTTAGTTAACCCAATGCCCAGTCTACATTCAGTCACCGCCCTCTCAACTCGCCAAACGACACGACCAAGGGACTCTAGCAGTTTTCAAACAGACGTTGCACTTGCTCAACCGACCCGAAGTCATCCACCGTTTCAAAGACACAATTAACGTTAACTGTAAAAGTGCTGTGATAAAAACCAGCAAACTTTTAACAACACACACATCCATTTCGCTGGCTCATCTGGACTCAAGCCTTTTCTCCTTGTGGGAAAAGTTGTCCGTGGTGGTGGTGGAGCCAACGAGGCCTGCTGTTGAGGAGGCTGCATGTGTGGGGACTGACTGACGAGGAGTGACTCTTCCAGCGTTAGCCAAACTCTGTCAAACATGTCGGCCAAGGAACAGATGCGAGCGATGTTGGACCAGCTCATGGGGACGGGGAGAGACGGTAAGTACAACTGATTGTGGTTTAGAATGATGTCTGATCAAACCAGGACTGGAGTTTGTGTTGTAGCTAACATTAGCCGGAGAGCTAACTCATCTGCCAGACAGTGACAGTACGGCATGCTTCGCAAACCAAGCTAACAGTTAGCTAACATGAGGATAGCCAGCCGGTTAGCTACCTGTTGTTTTGAGTGTAAGTTTTACATACCAAGTTTAGTTTTAATTAACATCTAGAAAAATAATAATAAAATTTTAGCATTCCACTTGGTTGTGATCAGTATGTTGTTCTCTTACGTTACTTGCTACCTTATGTTGTCATGTTATCAGACGCCATCCGAGCAGTTTACTTTAGGTTGCACTGGTGAGGTACAGATGACTCATTCATCGCAAGTCTCTACCTCACTGCTTTAGTGCGTATCATGCCATGTTTAGGTCGGGGGACTGGCTGACGCACGCCTTGAATCTAACGCCAGTATCTTTTCTTTCCTTTATGTTTTTAAGGAGATACCATGAGGCAAAGAATAAAATTCACAGATGAGCGAGTCTGCAAAAGCCACCTCTTGGATTCATGTCCTCATGACATTCTTTCTGGCACCGTGAGTATCATGATGATATTAGTGTTCTCTCTACACGATGAACATCATACTTTATTTTACTGCCTGCAGTCAGAGAGTAGGAGGATTGTTGTTGACATCAGGTTTGATCCTCTCTAGTACATGATACAATGGCTACATGGTAAAAGTGCTCATTTTTTGGGGGGCGGCACACATTTATTTTCTGTCATTTCTGGATCAGATTATGGACAGAAAGTGAGAAACAAAGGTAGCAGCTGTACATACTTGACAAAGTATCCCAAAAATGGTATTCTCAGCTGATGTTTGAGTCATAACCTATTGCCACTAAACAACTGAATGTTGTTTTTAATTTGTCTAATCGTTTTACTCAAACTGGCAGATTGTAAATTGAAAGGACTACAGTATTATGCATTTGATGAGAATGTAAACACCTTCACACTAAAACAATCACCACTTTAAATTCAAAATCATATTTTTTGTTCTAATACACCATGCTAGAGTAGAAAACTTCAAAAATTATGGTCCTGTCTCCATACTCCGACTTCTCTGGACATAACCAGATAGCATAGAAGGATAACACTTTTTATGTCCCCAATGTAACGGCATGAATGCCATGTAAAATAAGTAAAGTTATATGACATTCTTAACATTAGGGGAATATGGGCATGGTATATCCAGATAATTGAAATAACCTTTTCTGTCTCTGTAGAGAATGGACCTGGGAGAGTGTATGAAAGTCCATGACTTGGCTCTCAGAGCAGACTATGAAATTGCCTCTAAGGAGCAGGAGTATTTCTTCGAACTTGATGTAAGTCACACACACACGCACACACACACACCCTAAATCCTAGTCCTGTGTGGCTTTTTGAGCATGTATATATTTTTTCTGATTCCTCTGTAGTCACTGAATGACATAACATCCTTATATTATAAACAGAGTCTGAAGTAAAACATATGGCATGTGCTATATAATCAATTGCAAAAACTTAAATCACCTATGGGTTTTTGTTTTTGTCTTTGTTTTGGACTAATATGACCCTCACTGTTATGTCTGATTTAAGTTTTCAAAAATAAGGATGCGCAATTAGGATGTGCTGTGTAAATGAATTCCAAGCTCTAACTGTAAGTTTGCTCTCAGGAATATAAAGCATTTGCATGGCAACTTGTTGGACAGGCAAAAATTTGCAAGCAACTACACTGCAGTGTTTTAAAACTCACTGATAATTCACTCAAGTTGGACTTCATATTTCATCTTCTTGCCCATACTTGTAGCAACAGCAGCACAAAAATATCCCAATATTGGAGTTTACCTGTTTATGTACAGTTGATGTCAATTATTAATCCATCATCACAACCCTAAATCTAACAGATGGTATTGACAGCATATGTTGCACAATTTACAGTTATTTGGACTGAAAAGGCTGCTTTCATGTCATACAAAGGATCATAGATTGGATTATAATTCAATGGTTGGAAAAAAGTAAGGTTAAAAAATAACATACTACTCTCTTTTGGATGGTTGTTATTTCCTTGACCTGATGATGTGATGCTTGCACTAAAAGTTGGAGGTCTAATTTAAGTGATTGAGAGCAGGATGAAAGAGTGGGAAGTCTTTGTTGCTTGAAGGGATCATTGATATTAGCATAGCACATAAGTGTAAAAATTAAGTACTAACAATAAATGTTATTAATTTTCAACCAGAGGCCATAGTGTGTATTTTCATCTTAAAAAAACCCATCAATCTCATCTGTTTTCTGCAGGCCGCAGAGCACCTTCAGTCTTTCATCGCTGACTGTGACCGCAGGACCGAGCTGGCCAAGAAGAGACTAGCCGAGACACAGGATGAGATCAGCGCTGAAGTGGCTGCAAAGGTGACAATTCACTGCTGACATTGCTAGTGAGAGTTCTATCAAATTTTTGTGAATGCTGTGCTCCTAATAACAGGGAATGATTAACCTTTTGGAGAAATGCAAAGTAACACCATCTGGTTGCTCTGAAAGTGTGCAAATATTTATTAGAGCTAAGAGCTTTTTTTGGGGGTTTCTTTTTCTCCTGCCTAAAAAACAAGGCTGAACGCGTCCATGAGCTGAACGAAGAAATCGGAAAGATGTTGGCACGGGCAGAGCAGCTCGGGGGCGAGGGGAACGTTGATGAAGCGCAGCAGTTGCTGGAAATGGTGGAGAAAACCCGGGCTTTGAAGAAAGAAGCAGAGGTCAGAACTCCAATAAGTGCTTTGTTGTGACTAGTTTGTTATAAAATATTTTTAAATAAATGTCACCAACAAGACCTGACATATTTGTTAAGATGTGGATAGACATATGACATTTGCAGAAAAAATATGTCATTGACTTATTTTATTTTATGAATTAATGGTAAACGAAATTAGTCAAACACAAAATCTTTTCTCAATTGCATGATGGCAGAAGTCACTTAGGAAAAGCACTGAATGAAATTGTTATCTGTAGTTTGTGTGTTTTCAATCAACAAAGATTTTTAATTGTTCATAGTTGTATTTCTCACTATACCTAACATTCAAGTCCAGGCTCTACCGCGCAGGCTTTTTGGATTGAAAATATATTTTTTATAATTATAATGGTTTGCCTTATGTTAATTGGCTGCAGCTTTAAAGTCTCATAATGTTTGCTCTTGCAGGATGTGTACAGAAACTCAATGCCAGCCTCCAGCTTTCAACAACAAAAACTACGTGTGTGTGAGGTCTGCTCTGCCTACCTGGGCCTTCACGACAACGATCGTCGTCTTGCTGATCACTTTGGGGGCAAACTGCACCTCGGCTTCATTGAAATCCGTGAAAAGCTGGAAAAGCTGAGGGTGAGGGTAGCAATGTGGCATTGGAATATGCAGAACTAATTTAACTTGCATGAAAAATTAGTTTTATTTTTATTCCACTGAACAGAAGAATATAACCAGCTGCTATTTTTTTTCACTTTTGTTCCTCTTGTTTTTTGCCTCATACAGAAAGCTGTTATAGAGAAACAGGAAAGAATGCGAATGAGAAGGCGAGAAGAACGTGAAAAAGAAGATGAAAGAGAGCGACAGTGGGAGATGGAGCGGGAACGAGAACGGGAGCAGGAACAAGAGCGTGAAAGAGAGCGAGAATGGGAGAGAGAACGAGACAGGGAGCGTAGGAGGTGAGAAACAGAACAACTTCTGCTGTTACTGTGTACAAATGAAATTTTAGTTTCACCTGGTGAGAAAAAAAATGTTTTTTTGTGTGTGTCTCAGGACAAGATCTAGAAGTGGAGACAGATACAGGTGAGTCAGTTTAGAACACTTGATAAGCTTTCCTAACAGCACTTCATGTTGCAAACTATAGCTATGCGCAGATGTGTTCTTACTGAAACATGAAATATTGTATGAATTCTGCACTGAATTGGTTTGTAGTGGGTCTGCAGGGATTTGTGATACATTTTTTTGAAATAGCTGTAACATTAAATGAAAAAAATCATTGGGTTTTTACCTACACATTAGCTATGTTTTTAGTGACTGTAGCTAATGTATACGCAGCGATCTACAAACTACACTGATCACAAAATAAGATGCAAGTTACCTGTAAATATAAAACTCATAGCAGCACAACCTTTTCTTTGCCCATTTGTTTGTTTGTTATTTTACTTAAACCTTGAAAAAAAATCTCATAAAACTGTTTTTGTAGGGATGGAGGCAGGTCATCTTCCCATCGTTCAAGACGTCACCGCTCCTCTCGTTCCAGAGAAGAAGGTGGAGGTGGAGGTGGAGGTGGAGATAGAGATAGAGATCGTGAGAGAGAGAGGAAACATCGCCACAAGGAGAGACATCGCTCACGTTCCCACTCTCACAGGCGCAAAAGGAAGAGGTGTGGCTTATGTCCACCACTGAAACTTTCATAAAACAACACAAGTGTTGAATGATTGGTCTAAAAGTCAATTGAATGCTGCCAAAGAAAACAGAAAGTGATAAAGTTGGTTGTTCTCAGCCATGTCAGCCAAATGTGTTGAATTAGTGAAAGTTTCCCTGTCAGGTGTGGCATGCAAAGTAAAAGGTAATTAGCTTAAAAAAGAAAAACAAAATAAAACAACAAATCTTGCTGTTTGTTCTTTCCTTAGGTCCTCCAGAGACAGATCATCGCACACTCGTGAAAGAGAGCCCTCACCCTCTCAAGAGAAATACTTAGAAGGATGGCGTGATGACAAGGTCGAGTACAGAGACTGGGAAAACAGAGAGAGGTCCCCCTCTGCAGACACAGCCAAGGGCAGGGAACGAGAGAGATCTCTGTCCTTTGAGCGAGACCGACGCTCCAGCTCAGAGGAGCGAGAATCTGGGGAGATATGAACAGGAGGGGATCCCCCCAAAATCTTTGATTTGGATATATTGTTTAGAAAAAGGAACATGGAGAGATGAGTGTGTGTTGGCGCGAGTGTGTGTGTGTGTCAGCTTTGTATGTGTGTTCATGTTAAAAGTGGGATATGTACATTATTGGGTGGGAAAGTGGAAACTTAGCTTGGGGATAAGGGAACATTTTCAGTGATGGTGGTCAAGGAAACATGCAAACCAACTTTTTTTAAGACTAAATGTGAGGCTAGTGTGACCTGGAAGCAGTATACTCATTTTTTATACCATTTGTCAATCTTAAGTACAGTTTTTTTGACAGTGATGAAGGATGAGTGAGTAAAAAAGACAGCAGCCTTGCTCTGAATCTGTTTATTAAACTCAAGAAGTGCTGTTATTTTTTTATCATTAGTTGGACCCTCAATGTTAATCAGTTTTAGTTGCTGGGGATTCATTTACAGGGGTTGGACTCATTAATGTGGCTTAACTGTTTCAGGAATGTTCGAAATGAGCTGTGAATGACTGAAGGCACTTCTGATGTTTGTGTTTTCTTTGTTGCCTTCAAGTTATAACATTCTCATTTAGAAAACCTTGTACACATCCTTGAGCCTGCTCTTAACGCAGTGATGAGCTCGTTTGAAAATAAACTCACTTGTCCCTCTGAAAGAAGTCATCTACATATTTCCACTCAGTTTCTGACATGGGAATGCATATAGATAACATGCATCTTTACATACTGACACTCAAAGGCCCAGGGACTTGTGTCCTTTTTGCTGTGATACAACCTGGATGTACATGGGAAATCTACTTTGCTGTGCCACCATTAAGTGAATAAAATGTCTTGCTTCCACTCAAATACAATGTGTTAATCTAGATTTCTCTTTAACTTGACCTATTTTCTCATACAATTTGCACGCAGTAAAATTACATTTGGCATGTGTATTTATGACACAACAAAAGAGTTAAAAGTAATCCTGTGTCCTGTGGTCAGAAGATCAGTTTTGCAGTTTTACCAGTTTACCTGTTTGGGATTTTTTTGCCCCAACACACACAGAGACATTCATATGCAAACCTCCCAAAAATGTGTTTTTCAGAGTTATTTTATAGCTGTCAGGTCCTAGCAGTTAACGATGATACTAAAACACATTTTAAATAGGTATTTTGTGAGCTACTAAGCTTCATGAATATTTTCCCTGAAATTTATTGTAGTATCCCAGCTCAGGTGTGCACCCACCTTCCTTGCTCAAGTGTCACTGAAATAGAGTTTGAATTATTACCTGCTGCCGTGGCTCATTTTAAGCTGTGTGCTCTCAAATAACTGATCCAGAGTTTTGCTACAAAAATTCAGCCTAAACTTAGCCAGAGATCATAAATAGTGAATTGCAAAACACTTATCAGCCTGTGGGTGGCAGAAAGATACTGCTCATGTACGGGGAAACAGGAGAAAGTCATACCGTCACCTGCGTAGAAGACAAAACGTCATGACGCCATGACGTCAGACGCACGTTTGGAAAAGAAGCGCGAGTAAACATGAAGTAGTTGAAATGATCTAACTCTACACTGCATTTACCTTTCTAATATCAATGTTTATGCCAAGATGTCGTTGTTAAAGCCTTTCAGTAAGTTACCCGGTTTGAACACAGCCAACATCTTGGTAAGTTTGTGTTTCATTAGCAGAACTATAGACAGCTGCTGAAGCTACGTTGGACTCATTAGAGTAATGGTAACAAGTTAGCATCGCAAACTGTGTTTCAGCTGTTCTCGGAATGAATTTACGCTGAAATAAAAGCAATTTTAATTGAGTTAAGTTAGTCAATTCTTAGGCATGTACTGTCTCCTCCTTTGGTGCTTGTTTGATCTGGACAGTTAATTTACTTAAGCCGACGTTTATCTAGTCAAGGCGCATTACAACACTTCTTGACACTTCTAAGATGAATATGCCATCTTACCTGACCGACCTTATGCATTTAGGCTTAAAATACCAAAATCTCACCTGAATTACAAAGTGTAACAAAACCATTCGTAACCCTTGGGTCACAACAAGAGGTCACAAGATTGTTCTCGATAGGAAGATAATTTGTTTGGTAAAAACACAACAATAAGACACATGCTGCTGCTACATACCGGTACATCATATCTTTTTTGAGTTATATATTTTTTCTTTGTTGTGAGGCACCAGTCCTGCTGCACAATTCATAATATGAACCGTTTAAGGAGACGTTTCAGGTATACACGTAATTTTTAAATGTTAATTATTTTTATTTATTTTTTTCACTTACGGGGCAAGTTGTCAGAAAGGTTGGAGGACCAAAGGCTTACAAGCTACACTGTCTCTTGTTTTAAAGATTTTTCAAAAAAATATATATATGCAGAAAACTGTCCAGCAATGTTCTTAGACCCTATAAACATTGTGACAAACAGCCATTAAGGCATCGGGGAAGGTAGGTAAAAAAACTATGGTTTCAAGACTCTTTATAGTATATACTGAAGCATATAGTATATTGACATTAAATTGTTTTTAGAAACACTGTGAATTGAAACACAACAATGTATCAAGAGTCAAATTCAGGATTTGTCAATTCAAAATCGGTCAATTAAAAAAAGGAAAACACACACACACATACAGTATTACAGTAATTGTGCTTAAAATTTGTAGGAATATATTTTAAAAGTGATATTTTTCGTATTAAATTATTAATGCATTGATTTAAGTGTAACATTTTAATGTTGATAATATCAGACAGCTTTAATGACTATACTACTAATATGTTACATTAAAAGAAGGTGTATGCTGTGACATAAAGCCAAGGGTAATTTCTCATTGATATGTTGTGAAACATAATCAAGTTAAACGCAATGTAAACACTGAAGTAAATACCTTCACAATCTCATTACTTGGGTAAATTGGAGCCATGTTTTTCAGTACATCTTGAGTTAAAGTTTAGAGTAATCTTTTGTACTTCGTTTTTATGGCAGTGTTATAGTGTTCTCATCAGATTTTGTGCTGACTTTGGGTGTTTTTCCTCCAGCTGGTGGAGAGCGAGGAGCAGTTTCAGCAGAGTTTAGCAGATGCTCTGGTGGAGGAGACGGCTGTCACTGTGAATGTGTGAGTATCGCTTTGTCCTGTTAAACCCCTGATATCAGCTGTTACAGGAAATGGTCTTTAAGCAAACAACTGGAAACAGCATCTGCCATTCTGTTATAGGAACTTGCTTAGTTTTATAGTACTTATCCTGCATATCTCCCAAGCCAATGCAACTGCACTAATTTATTTGAAAATAATTTTTTTTATTGATTATATTTTTACTTAGTGAATAAACTGTTTAGGCCTGATCCACTGTATCATCAACAAAGGAAATGTTCCATATTTTGGGAAACAAAAGTAGGGGTCAGCTACAGACTGCTATGCTGCATTCATTGTGTATCAGATTGATCATAATTTTCTGTTTCTGACTGGTAAATCATGTCCACCTCAAGTCATAGTTATAACAGGAAACATTTTTCTGAAGGCTTTGATATCCGACTTGGAACTTAATAATGGTACAGCTCAAAAATAAATATTTAGTGTTGTTGGAATTTGCAAGTTTTTAACATGGGTCCCATTAACGTGTCCATCCATCCTATATGATGATGCCTAACGCTACAGAGTTACCCCTTCTGCTTACATGTTAGTGGTCATATTAGTCTGACTGCATTTATGTTTGTTGCGCCAATCAGGAGGCTTGCTAAGAATCTGCCTCTGCCCGTGGAGAATGAGGAGAGCCGTCCAAGGATAGACCTGGTGGTGTTTATCATCAACCTGACCTCAGAGCTCAGGTAACTTTAAAAGTCTAACATATTCATATAGTATAGTAATATAAAAAAATAATCTGTATCTAAAAGGTTTACTGTATGAAATATAGTGGGCTTTATTCGCAAAAATGGGATGTAATAATTATATTTTCACCAGTGTGTAATCAGCTAAAGGTAAAAATCATTGTGATTAGAGGGAGAGAATTCTCCTCCATAGAGTACACCATGCTGCATCACCAAATATTGCCTCTAATGAGAGCCTTTTGCAATTTTTACAAGTCTCACTGACTCCATAGGTTCTTCTGTGCTATCAGAAGGGGAGGGTGAGTGCAGGGATATTGATTTGGTTAGTTTTTCTGATAAATCCTACACACTGAACTTTTAAATCACAGACAAGTGAAGGCCATGTGTTATTTAATTGCTAAAGAAATTTGAAGTCACCTGCATGGAAGTCACTGCATTTTAAATAAAAACTTTCCTGTGTTTCTTAGTTACTCAAGTGCTTTTTTGTTTTGTTTCTTTTTGTTTTATCTTGTCTTGTTTTGTATTGTTTTGTTTTGTCATAGTTTCCAGTCAGCTGAAGCTTCCCTGAAATATTTGGACCCTGGATATTTTCTGGGAAAAGTCTGCTTCATGGTTATTAATGGTATGACTATTGATTAAATACTTTGAGACTTTGTTTGCTCTCCAATCACATTAGGGAGGACAAAATGAGCAACAGGGATGACATGGAGCAAAAATTGTCTATGAGGGATCATTTTTGATATTAATATGCCTCACACTTCCTTTATAAAGTTAGAGAATGCCCAGCTTTTTTCTGTGGATCTTTTCACTTATTGTTTTTCCTCTTGTGGAAATGTCTCTTGTAGCTCGTAACGCTGTGGTCCCCACAGAGCGCCTGGACGCTGTCAGAAAACTGGCTGCATCGCTCCACTGCCCTTTGTTGTTTGCAGAGGATCAGGTTTGTATCATTTTTTGGGGGATGGTTCAAAACCAATACATCCTTTTAGAGACAAACTGTGCAGCTCCGTTAAATAGTGTTAGAGCAATCCATAGTTTTGTTTTGTTTTGTTGGTTTGTTTTTTTTATTAATGGCCACAGTAGTCAAGTCAAAAAATCATTTGACCATTTTTAAAAAGGATTGGTAGACATTTTCATCATTATTATTTTCTGGATTGATAATTTTGTCTATAACAATAATAATTTTGCTAGAAAAATGGTGAAAAATGACTTCAGCCAAAGCGCAAAGATCATTTTCCTTCATTGTCATGTAGGGAAAAAAAAGATTGAGCTTTAACATAAAAGAAGCTGGAAGCAGCACATTTTTCCACTTTTCTCTTGTGTAAAAAAAGGCTTACAAAAGCCTTTTTACTGTAGCACTTATTGATCAATAAATCAAGTAGTTGTTGCAGCCCAAGATTATGTAAAATGTATTTGTGTCTGACAGGCTTGTTTGGAGATGGTATCTGCAAAATAACTATTGGTGATTGTTGTGACAGTGGATGGTGCTGCAGGAGGGTGTTGTGTTTTTTGTGAAGAAATTCAATCAGCAACACAAATCTTAAGCAAACACTGATTTTTTTTTTTGTTAATATTGTTTTTGCTGTTAATAATACATGGAAGTACTAAAAAATAATAAAATACTTAAATAGTAAAAAGTTAAAAAGTTCTCTCACATTGTTCCCACCTATAACACTTCATGCTGTTAAACAGTTGCACCCTAAGATGCATTCTCCGTGGTATTCAAAAGGTCTTATGAAGTCCTATAATGAGCTTGAATCCGGCAGAAACCCTGTGGAAGTTATGTTGCATGTGAATAATGTAGCTTAGTGATGATGCAGTTCAGACTCCTCTTAATGTTGTTGACCACAGAACTTAGAAATGTCACCGTGTTGTGTATTTTTCCTCCCTACAGACTCCAGAAGGTGTGACCAATACTACGGAGAGGCTGCTGGCCATCTTAAAGGTGGCAGCCGGTCTTGTTCCCATGGCTACTGCTCTCTACCTGTCCAACCTGACTCGCTGCACGGTGCCCCCAGACATCGACCAGCCTAGCTTCGATTAGTTCCTGTAGCTGTTTTCCTCAAGGGATTGTCACTTTGATTTTCATTCATGTATATATTTATTTGTAGTAACGCATTGCAGCTGGACTCAAAACACATTACCTTGTTATTTTCACTAGTTATTTACATAACGTGTGTGATTTTAGCTTTAAGCTGTTGCAGTTTTTGTCACCTCCCTCAGCAATGCTATGTTGCTGTTGTGTTTTTTATCCCTTCTAAAGCGCAAATCAACAGGACTGGTTACTGTGAAGTTCAAATTTGGTCCAAATCTTCATTTATAAACATGTCAGGAAAACAGGTGTGTTATTTACCCACTATTACAAGCTTATTATGCAGCAAATGATCAAACTCCCTGTTTAATTTTTTGACATTTTAACATAGAATAGAAAATTTTAGTACAGCGACGTTTGAACTGGAACTTTTAACAGAGTCATCTAATGGACTAACATGTAGCCATGTTGAATTACCTTTGTATGTGTGTTTATGAGTGTGTGTGTAATTTATAATTTAAAGAATGTGCACACTTATAGTCCACCTGCCAAGGTGATTTTAATTATTTTACTCCCTGGTCTCTGGACTTAATGGGCGAGTACAGCCTATGTTTGAATGACATATCCCTCTGTTGACATGATGTTATGTCAAGCATAGCTTCAACCTAAACAGAAGTCTAATCAGCCAGATTGAAAACACTTGAGGGTGTGCAGGGTTGTTAAATTATACTGTGCTGTAATAAGACATGTGATTCTCTGCCAGCCAATAAGAACCTTAAGCTGCACAGCTTCCTTCAAAGCTGCAGATTATTTCAGTATTGCATAGTGAATATAATATTTAGTAAAATATTCTTTGGATACACTGTTTGTGTGTGTGATTTTTGTTTTGTTTTGTTTTACTTTGTTTTGTTTTGTTTTTTAGCTTTAACAGAACAAACTCTGGTGTCAGTATGAGGAAATAAAGATGTCCATGATCATTCAAAGCAGGATGGAACTTTTTAAATTTACACCTTGTTTTAATGGACCTTTGGATAAATTTAGTTTAGGAATTTGACAAAACAAATTATGCATACTTGGCAATGAAACACTTAATTTCTTAATGCCATTTCAGGGTACCGTCTTTTAACTTACTCTAGGGATTTTTTTTATACAATTAACATTTTGTGTTAGGCATTGATATTAAAAAAAGAAAAATAATAGTAATGACTCAGCAAAGTGAGTCCACAGTCTTGCCTTGGACACCAGTTAGTGTTTGACCTCAGTTCAGCCAACAGTTGGTCAGCCTTTAGGAGGGAGGAGTGGGGCGATGAAGTGAAGTGTGTGACCAGAGGCATTGTGCCTGTTGTCACGTCTGCATGCGTGCACTAACAAGTACATCCAACCACTATTAATAGGTCGTCATGGCAATTATCCATCATATGAGTTGACAAAACACTGATATGGCATCAAGTCATAAACTGGAAGGACAACTGGGGGTCAGTGGGACGTTGGAATGTCCATGATAACACCAGTATCTCTGACTGTCTCACAGACAGACACACTTGACCGGTCAATCACGACAAGTGATTACTTCTTTCCTCTTTACTGAAAGAAATGCTGAGGTGGCGGAAAACATGGTCAAAGAGTTCTACTTTGGGTGACCTCTAAGCAGTGGTGGGCCGTTAGGGACTGCAAAGATTTTTCTGCTAGCCTAGAGATGGTCAGAACCAGAGAAATTATATATTTATAATTAGATATATATAATTTAATATATATTTTCATGAATATGTATTTTACAAAGTTCATTCCCATTGGTCTGTCAACTCATTTCATTGCAACTGTCTTGCTCAGTTGTGCTTCTTCCAGTGTAGCTGGTATAGAGCAGAGCTTTTATCCAGTCAGATTTCCCCCGTGCTGTCTCCAAGCAAAATATCTACCTTAAGGCCTTCAGAATTTTGAATGGATCCCTCTGCTGTTGAAGTAGATGGCGACGATGTCGGGATTGTCGTATTCTCCGACCAGTCAGATTTTGAGTTTGCCACGTTGGAGGTCGGAGCCCTCCAGCTTGCCTAGCTACCTATGTCAGCATTTTCCATGTTGCGGAACAGAGGGCACCATTTAGCTAACTTGAGAAATTTGTAGCCTATTGCTTTAAAAGTTTTGTTTAGATTAATGCACATTGGCTGAAGGAGGAGAAAAAAATTATTTGACTCTGTGAGGGGACCTGCTGAATCCTGATTGTGTTATTTGTGTTTTACGGCATTTTTGCTTGCTTGGTGGTCGTATGAGTGAATATGACTGGTTGTTTTGAGTTTGGTCTTGTTACTTTGAATAGCAATTAATAGTGTACAGAGGTTATTAGAAGGCTATTCACTTGCAGCAGAATAGCAACAACGTCTAGGTGTAATA
>JAPZDZ010000020.1:18656255-18669321 GCA_029783805.1 Acanthurus tennentii
ATACTGTGCATCAACCTCACCTTGAAGTTATTAATAGGGATCTTGTGCTTTGTTGCATGGCTATTGGCCATAGGTTTGATGATATTAGCGTGGTCACCTTTGGCCTTCAGCAGCTCACCAAGTTTCTTCAGCACAGTGGCACCGTGGGCAGAAATAGCTGCATTACCAGCCAGGTCACCCTTGGCAATACCGACAAACTTTGGGAACAGGTTCTGGGTGTCTGGGTGATCCGTGAATAAGCTGAGAAGAAAAGGAAATGTGTAGATTCACCAGGTATAACACACCACCGGGGCCATAGCTAATTTTGAGGACACTGAGGTCATGTCCTCTATGTTTTTCCAGATGGGAAATAAAACTTGCAGAAAATATAGCTGATGGGTCAGGCTAAGCAAATAAATAAAGCATCCTACGTTTCAAGAACTTTGACTTACAGCCATGAAAACCACCTGACCTAAAAGAAAGAGTTAATCTTATTTTGTTGGAGCCACTGACCGGGTCAGAACCAGACCACCATGTGTGGTATAGTCGGCCTCCACTGGACCCCAACACTTCAGGACTGTGTCAAAGTCAGCCATGATCTGAGAGAAAGGAGAGACAGGTTGCAAGAACACTGATCTATAAAAGCAGAGTCTGTAAAAAGAAATAAAATGAAAAATTAAAGGAAAAGGTTTAGAAAAACAAAGTTCTCTGTCATATCAAGTTGCAAATCCTATTCATCTATTATTCAACTAGAATAATGTGGCAACATTACCTCAGGTAACGTTACAAAATCTGCATAATTTACTGTATTTGACTTTATTTCTGATGCATTGTTGGTGTTGATAGTTTTAAGTTGTCACATAGTAATAATAGTGTGTCAACAAAATATTTTTCTCCTTATTAGCTATATTTTTTCTTCAAGGATGTTTATCCGTATGAGAATTTCTCCCGACAATATTTTTGCTTTTAGAAGTTTTAATCTGAGGACCTGTGGCCTTCTTTATTATCAAAACATTTCCTTCCATCCTGAATGCAAAGCAGAACCAAAGCAGAGTGATGTATGTCTTATTATTCTAAAGTCCTGGATATATCAACTTATCGCCAGATCTTTTTTTTTATCAAACATTATTGTACTTAAATGGTTATTATTTGTCTTTAATCACTTTTTTCCACTTAGCATGTTTTAAATCAACTTATTTTATCAATTTGTAAAAAATATTTGAGGACTGAACTATGAAAAAATTAAAAAAGAGACAGTACCTACTTGCAAAGTAGTAAAATATCCTGTGTGACGGTACCAAATTCTTCTTGACCTGACCTCCCCCCACCTAAACTGACCTTTATATACTCCCTCCCTCTGTCCTGTCCCAAAATTTTTCCAGCCCGCCCATTCGTCTACCTCTCTCACTGCATGTCTCTTCAGCTCTCTTCACAACATCCTTAAATTTAATCTGGAGGCGCCTCTGATATGATTATGAATCGGGGGTTCTTTATTTTCTGTTTCATCTCACTGAGCTTTTATATGCCTATCTTGATCTTATTTGAGTGAAGAAGATGATGTTTACCAGAAAGATATTCAAAAAGACAGTGTGTGTGTTCGTGCGTGTGTGTGTTCTGTTTAGATTAGACACAGCCGGTGTTTTAGTAACCAGGTTTGTGTTTAGGCAAAGCTATGACAAAACTAAACTAAAAATTTGAGAGAAAACATACAGATTTCTTTTATGTTATCTTTATTCATAATTTATTTATTCAGACCCAGTGCACTCTGTCTGCAGGATGTTCATGTTCCTTCTGCCACGTCTAGAATATGATGGGATGCATACTTTTAAAATGCTTTGTTCCTTTTATACTGTACGTGAGGGGAGAAGGTTTTATTTCAAGCATTAAGCCACTAAACTCAGAGCTTCGCAGTGATCTTAGAGGAGGTGTTGTTTGACCCAGTGTAAAGTGGTATGACTGTACTGCTGTTGTTGAAACCATTTGAATTGCCTAGGTGTCAACTTTCTGGCCACTTTTGGAGGCTGTTGAACTGTATTGTATTAAAGACATTTAGCCACAATGTCTTATTCATAGCTCTCTGTCCACCCTTTCAGCCACATTGAATAGAGGGAACGGGGGTTACTGTAGGACAGGAGAGACTGGTTGGATGTGGCAGTCAGGTGGCTGAAACCGAGTAGAGGCTCCTGGCACAACCGTACCAACTTCTGGCACAACCATACCTACCTCCAAGGTGCGCAGAAAAGAGAAAAGGTCTTATAGAGGTCGAAACTCCAACAACACTTGAAGCATATGGAACCAATGTATTATTAGACCAACACACTTCAGCTTATGGCCTTTATCAGGGTCATCAAGAAACATATTACGAATAGCATTCAACAAGGGTAGAAATAAAGCCAACAGGCCACCTACAAGTCTAGGTTGGTTGAGTGGTCATGTGGCTTCAGGCCAATCATCTTCTCAGACCACCAGACAGGCAACAGTAGTGTTCAATAATAAACACCATATATGGTCCATAAGCTGAAGCATAGAAACTGTGCAGAAAAGGCTTTTACCTGAAATGTGCCAGTTTTATACAGCATACTTCAAAAAACACTTTAAGGAAGGACTAAAAGAAGGGACATTATGTGTTATTAAAATGTACCAAGAATTAAAATTCATCAAACCTTAAAAATCAAAATGCAACACAAATACATTATATAAAAAAACTGCAAAACTGTAAAAAAAAAAAAAAAAAAAGATATCTATGAACCATTATAAAAACTCATTGATTGAGAATTCATTATTTATACCTCCTGAAAAAACACTTTTGAAAGAGAACATCTGAAATGCTTCTATTGTTTTCTAAGGAAAATTGACATTACCACCTCTTTGATTAGGCTGACTCATTTTTATACCATTAAAAAGTGAAGATGAAATGTGATGATGCTTTTCATTGAACTACCTGGCAGTAGTACTGGTTACATCATTCCTCTTAACAGAGCTCCGTTTGTTCGGCGATTTGCTCCTTAAGGGAATCGGGATGTCTCACCTTTGTGTATTTTCCCAGATGGACACTGAACCACGAACACAACAATTTTTGTTTTACAAGGGTTGTTGCACATACTTAAAGTGTTGCTCTAGTTTTGACCGGTACTGACTCAGGTGACTGTGACAGGTGGAAGGGCCTGAGAGCATCTGGTAGACAGGTAGAGAAATGGTAGCACTGGGATGTTTGGAAATGGGAGCGAGAAGCAGAATGGGGGAGAATATCTGATACTGAGGCAGGTAAAAGCTGTTTCCCTTTAGGTTACAATTTCTTTGGGTCCATATCAGCACTATGATAAACATTTCAAATATTAAAAACAGTCTGCACAACGTGATCAAGACAAATGGTTAAGATGACAAAGAGAAAATAGGCAATATAGATTCACAGAACTAATAACATTATGCTGATATCTTGGTTAAACAATCAAGTGCCTGCAAAACAGTTGTTGTCATAAAATATATTTTTCTTATCAATAACAAAATTGATTGTGCATAAAAAAACAGTTTAATTGTTATTTGAGGACATTTAAAAGATTTGTTAAATGAGAGGGATACAGCAAAGAATGGCAACAGTTTGCAGGATAACTGGATTTTGAAATTAATAACCATCTTTAAAATGTGTCTGAGGAAAATATTGTTAAAATGCACACACCCTAACAGAAACACAGGAATTTGGTGTGATGCAAGACATCCCCAGCTGCAATGTTTTCTATAAACCAGTTGTAATGTTTTGTTTAAAAATCAAACATTCCTTTTACATCAACCACACACGTAAGATAAATAACCCACATTGTGCAGGACCTTTCTACACAATCATCACAACTCCTCCATCAGGCAGGACCTCCATTAGGAAACAACACAGATGATCATTTGATCACATCTGATATTCTTTTAAAATAGTTTTATTAATGACTAATTAAAGTATCCTTTTGCGTCGCGTTTTGTGACTTTTAATTCTTCTCAGCCCCTTTAATTCAAAGGGTGCTCAAGCGGTCAGTCCACGTAATCCTGTTGCTATTTTCTAATAATACATTATCACTTAGTTACATAGTTCAAAGATGCAGTGTCTATTTCTGTGCAGATGACATGGATGTCGTTTGCTTTTAATTTCAACCCTTACTAGTCAGAAAGTGTGCAGGCTTGCAGACTTTTTTCAGATATTGTATGAATAAAGTCTTCTCTCAGTTGCCCTGCATTCCTAATCACCTGCAAGGCTCTGCACAACCGCACAGGTGTTTTCATTAATTCTGGTCAATCAGACCTCTGGGTTAAAGTAAGGAAGAGCTTAACTGGTTTACATTATGTTACCAAACTGATAAAAGTGTGGCTTTGTCATGTCCAGACAGCTTCAAAGCTAAGAGGAGAGCTTGGTAACAATCAAACACAGTCAGTATAACCTCTCTGTCACGGTGAAGAGAAGACGCCTAGTCAAACACACCAATACAAATAAATCTGACCTTTACACAATGGTATTCAACTTTACTCCATTTATTGAGGTGCAAATAGGTAGCTGGGTAGAATAGAATTAAGACACATAAACAAATTGTTGACTGAATTTACTTAGATGTGCATTGATTAAAGAATATATAAATGCCGGTTTATGGAGCACTTTATGGTTTATGTCTGTTTACTGTCCTCTGAGTTATGAACCAAACATGGAAAGGCAGCGTCCAGTTTTATGTCCTCATCAAAACTCAAAGTAAACTTGAGATCTGCTCCAACTTTCAGTTCTTTTAAATTAATGTGCCAGAGTTTTATGGTTTCATTAAACTCAGTGTTGGAATTTTTTTTCCCCATATCTGTCACTGCACTGTTGCTTCTGTAAATTTCATTCTTTTTTGTTATAATGCAATGGGTTTTAAGCTTATGTTGTCTTTTCATCTACATGATAGAACTTTTTAAAATTCCTCCCACATGTGTTTGTTTTAGAGCCCTGGTTTGTGTTTTTATAGCTTAAAGCCTCATCGGCAGCACTGTTTCCTTTAATCTAATCCTTTACCGTGTGTGTGTCTCTTATCTTTTTTAATTTTTATAATTTATAACATATATCTCCAACCCTTTTCTTTCTGTAGGGTATAATTCTACTAAGGATGTTAGAGCTTTTATTTCTTTAGACTGTGAATACTTCACTCACTATGACCTGGCCCACCAGGCCCTCTGCTGGTTAACAGCCATCCTCACAATAGGTAAAAGGTAAGCTCCTCCTCTTCTTAACACTGATTGGTCCAAACTGTGGTGCCCATGTCCGTTTAGCCAACAGAAGCTTCAGCTCACCTCACGTGGTTTTGATCACCCGGAAACCGGCAATGATTGTCAAAAAAGGCTGTAAAGTTCTTAAGCTTCGCTTTTGCTGCCAAACTTTCTATTCCCTCAGTTTATATTGGATTTGATTATACTGGTTGTTCAACAACTGGTTGTTTCCTAAAGATGATAAAAGCTTTGAAAGGCGTCAGACTGTTGCACTCCAGTTCAATGAAGCAAGCAGGTAGGTTGAATAAAAGATAAAGGAATTTTAGTTTTCCGGTTTTAACAAACCGTTAATTTTTGGGTTTTTTTTAAATGTAATTTCATATTTTATTAAAAAAAAATAACAGCCGTTTCAATAGGAAGAGCTGTGTCCTGTTCTACCAATGTAGTAACGTAGTAATGCAACAACTGCCATTATTTTGCTTTTTTTTTTTAAACAAAAAATTCTGCTAATTTGAGCAAGTCATTAATGGAAGTATTTAAGAAAACATAGATACTGAGGATCAGTGTATGTATATGTATGTATAATACATGTATGTATTATTTAGTTTATATAGTTACAATTGTGAGAAAAAGCATCAGCGTAAATAATTAGTAATGAAAATAGGCAGGTAAACTGGGTTTGACATCAATGTAAATAGTGCTCTGCTTGCAAAATAGTCAGACCAAAAATGTATTATCATTATTATGTGTGCTCTGCAGGACATAGATCACGATCCTGGAATTCAATTAATGGCTTCTCTAATTTCCAAAACATCTCTTCCAACTCACTCTTATATAAGACAGGCAAAAGCAGCAAACCTATTTGTTGAAAAGGCAAGAATTTATTATCTCAAATAATGACAAAAATTATTAATTAATTAATTAGTTCATCAGTTTAAAAAAACAAACAAACAAAAAAACCTGCAAACAAACAAACAAACAAAAAACCCTACAAAGCAAACACATCTGTCTTCCAGTAAAGGTGGGCCAGTTGCAGGTCACCCCTTCCTTTTGAAAGAGTGAGCTTCTCCTAAATGACTAGTAAAACAGAAAGACTATAATCTGTAGATACCATATAATGAATACAGCAGATGATGCTACGGCCTTTCATGAGTGTTACTGAACTAGAGAGTGTTGTGTGTCCAGCTTCAGAGCTCTCTGTGCCGGTCCCATGGGGTGAGATCAGAGGTAAAACCTGGGGTCCTGATCATGGTCATCCTGTGCTGTGTGTGCATGGCTGGGCCGACAACTGTGGAACATTCAACAAGCTTATTCCTCTTCTGCCCAAAGGTACTTGTTGTCATTAACTGGAGAACTCATGTAACTTAACACTACTCTTCCCACCACTGTAGTACTCTGTTATTATTACCAAGAGCTTTTCAACTAGCCTCATTCCTCTGAAAAACTTCAGATTTAACCCACAGAAGTTGCAGTTATTGGGCTGCAGTTGATGGGGAGCACTGTGAAACTAATTCACTCTTATTGAATCCTTCTTCACTTTCTTTCCATTACTTTATGTGTTTGAATATTATACTGCTCAATGTATCATCATATCCAGCTCTTCCTGCAGCAAATGACAGTGTGAAACTAGAGCTGTGTGTTATACTACTTGAAAATTACTGGGTAATTGCAGTTGTTTGAACATCTGGCTCTTACAAAAAGGATGGGGGTTTTAACACTGTTATGTGTGAAAGTGATGTTACTACCACTTACCTTTTAAAATTACATTATTACAATAGTCTATAAAGTGTTAAAGCTAAAGAAAGCACATTCAAATCCCTACGCAATCTTTAATTATTGATAAATGAATGTGTCATTGAAGAAATAATGCAATGCACTTGATGAGACTCAAACCTTCCCCTTTCAGAGTGCAGATTTGTGGCATTGGACCTTGCAGGTCATGGTCAGTCATCACATCGGCCTCCTGGAGTTTTGTACAGCTTTCCTTCTTATGTGATGGATGTTCGCAGAGTCATTGACGGTATGTGAGTTCATAAAGTTGCAGAACATGTTTGCAGCCTCTAAGTCAAACCAAACCAAACAACGATGTTTGCTTAGATCGCTGAGGCCTGTGTGTGCTCAGGATGTGTGATCGTGTTACCATTTTACAAATTTTTGTTGTCTAAACGAATATTTCTGAATCAATTAAGTATAAACTTAACATTTTTTAAAAATAATTATGTTTATTTGTATCAATTTTCTCATGGAATTAGAAGACATTTGACTTTTGTTCTTAAGGTCCATGTAAAAGCTTTTGTAGGAGCTGTGAACTTCATCTTACAGGTTTTTCATCAAATAAAGATGATCACTGAAGTAGGCTGCAGTGGAATGCTTCTGTTTTTATTTACACCTTTTTCTTCTTTTTGATCAAATATTTTATGTGCACACATTTTCCATCACATGATGTATTCATAAAAAAGCTGATTAATGTTGTAGTTTATTAAAACTCAACCAGCTCTGGTGAAGCTGTGCTGCAGTCAAACCACAAAGTGATGTTGTCAACTAAAAACCTTCTCCATATGTGTGATGAGATACTGAACCTGGTTGATGATCTGTGAAATTAACTCCCACAGCTCTGCAGTGGAATAAATTCTCCATTATAGGCCACAGTATGGGTGAGTTCAGCTTCACAGTAGAATTACAGCAATTTTAAATGTTTGTGATATGTTATATTTATGTGTATATTTGCTTTGTTTTTAAATTTCAGGAGGCAACGTTGCTGGATTTGTAAGTTACAGGCTGTTTCATTTTGTTACTATACTCAGACGGTACATATACTGACTCTGCACAGACCATTTTGCTATACGGTAGCATATTTAGTCTATTTTGTGTTTTCCACAGTTCAGTGCGCTGTATCCTGAGATGGTGGATGCTGTCGTGCTGCTTGATTCTTATGGATTCCTACCTACAGAGCTGGTACTTCAAAAGTTTTATGTCTCAAGCTACATTTACTACAAAGCTGCAATTTGTTTTTTATGTCTGAAATTAACTTTTGATTTTTCTCCAGTCTTTTTCTTTGAGGGGAAAAATCCACTTTTAAAGCAGTCAACCTTCTCCTCTCCTGTTTTTGTTGGGACACCTTTGCTGCTTAGCCTGAGGATGCAGCGATAAATTTTATTGGTTTAAAGAAACACAAATAAGTTGAAGTGTTTCTTTCCCCTCTAGCAAAAAGATAATAAATGCATCCAGTTGAAATCTAAAAACAAAACCAACAAAAAAAATTGACACGCTGTGAGAGCTCCCTGAGGAGAAACAGTCTCTTTTTGCCCTCGGGTAGTTAAAGTTTGACATTCTGTATAATACTGACACACTGAATAACCTCACAGTGGATTTCTGTAGGAGACTAGACTGTGAGTTAATGAAATAAAATACAAATTGTTTGACATTTTGAAAGGCTTTACACTTTTGAAACGATTTTAGTCACCAATGTTATTGAGTCTGACATAGTTTTGTCCTTTGGGTTGCCGCTAATCATTCATAATTCATTATTGCATGACTCCATAATATTTCACAGAGAGCTGTGCTGTGCAATCCACTTTTGTGGGTAGTTCTGAATCGCTCCTCATTTGCGAATCTTTCGTTATTTGTGTCTCTTTTCTTACAGAATGAAGTGCCTAAAGTGACAAGGGAGGGGTTTGAAGGGATACTTCAGTTTGAAAAAAAACAGACAGAAGAGAAGATAAGAGTCTACACTTACGAAAATGCCCTAGAGAGGTGTTACACCTTTCTATTTGTGTAAAAAACTACTGAACATTCACTCATCAAATAACACTGTTTGTACAACTGTTGTCTAACATAGGCCTTTTTTTCCTTTCAGGCTGATGGCTGCAAACCCCACTCTGTCTGAACAGTCTGCACACATCCTTTTAGAAAGAGGTCTAATTCACGTCGATGGAGGTGTTGCTTTATTTTCACCCGTTGATTTTACTGTCTTACTAATCTCACTCATTTTTGCTCTTATGCTGAAAACATAATGTATTTTTTCTCTTGCAGGAGTTGTGTTCTCCCGGGACTTTCGCATTAATCTGGTCAGTAACTGCTGAACTGCACCAACTCATCACTTTTCCCTTTTATTTCCCCCAAAGGTGTCGTTGTGTGCAGCCCACAAACCATTTACAGTTTTTATTGTGTTTATTTTGTTTTAGAAAAACGTAGTGCGCATCAGTTTGGAGCAGAGTCTACTGATGCAGGCGAGGATACAAGCCTCTGTTTTAGTTGTTCTGTAAGATATTCTTCCTCCCTTTCATGTCCTTATTACAAGTACTGAACTCAGCACAATACCACTGAATTTCACCTCTCTAAATACACATACAATCTTTTCTTTGTCTTTCCAGAGCAGAAGACGGCTTTGAGAAAATGTTTAGTAAACCACATCAAAAGAAATTTACATCAGCTCTTATCCAGGCCTATAGGGACCAAAATGTAAGTGTATTTTTTCAGTCTGGTTGTGTAAAGTAGGTACGCTTGCATCTTCGTGTTTATTTTTAGCCGCTAAGCCTGCGTGTGTGTAATTGTGCCTAGTAGACAGACAGACAGCTGCAAAAGTAGCAGCGTAGTATGAGCTCAGTGTCTCAGAGGCAGCAGAATTTTTATAGCTGAGAACCTCAACACTGACCTACATACAGGAACGTGGTCAAGTGCTGCTGCTGATGAGAGAGAAAACAAAGGATGTGCATCAACTGAATGTCTCCAAGAAAGGCCTCTCTCCAAGTAGGCTGTTGATAAAAGAACTGAGTGCATATCAGACTTTTCCTGTGCAGCAAAAAGAGAAGCTTATGATGCCAGGATACTAATGCTTTGTAAAGCAGCTAAAATTTGTATTTTTATTGTAACAATGCATCGAAAAGACAACATTGAGGGTGTTTCTTGTAGTAACAAACCTTCAGAAATGTATCCCTTTGAATCTGCAGCTCTCCACAGTTCTATGGAATTTAACAGAGTTTAAGTTTATTGTTAATATGTCCAGCCTGAAACTTGGCTCACACTCAGTAAAGGTCTTCAGGGGTCCAAAAATTTTGTGCCCTAAACAGAAAGACTTGGATATGTAGTACCTGAAAATGAAGTGGACCCACCCACCCATTTCTTTATCATACATTATGCAATGCTGCATGTGATGTAACTGGACCTGACCCAGACTCAACTGATTGTATAAAGCTTGGATCCAAACCTGTAAGGGGCCTAGCTCTGTTCTTGTGTCCTCTCTGCTCACAGAATGGTGTTTTCAGATGCAACAAGGATCTTTTTCACCAACAAGACATTTAGCACTTAGCATTTTTAACATCAAGGTCTGCCAGTGTTGTGTTCAGGATTTGTTTCTGCTTCCTCTATGTGGACAGAAGAATCAGTAATTCAGGTAATTTTTTTTTCTTAAATCTCTCACACTCATCTAATGATCTCTTGATCTTTCTTTCAGCACACAGTGGCGATGGTACCGGGCGATCATCACATCCATCTGAATAATCCTGCAGGCGTTGCTCAACTTGTGTCTGACTTCCTACAAACTAAAGTGCTCTCACAGCCAGCCTTTCAAACAGCTGAACACACCTCAAAGTTGTAGCAAATGCAAAAAAGCATCACTTTTGCCTCAATCTGAGTGAATCTAAGCCTGCCCGAAACAGTTGTGATTGGCTTGAAGAAATACAGACAAGCCAGGAAGGTTTTTTTCCTTTAATAGCAGAATGATAATGGGTGTAGCCACATCTTTCTCCAACCCTGACACAGTGTTGTGTAGAGAGGGCAGGCAATGCAAGAATAATTTTTCCATTAATTATGAGTTCCTGTATCTATTATGTTCAATCTAACTCACTTTGATGCTTGAACCTCAGTCAGCGAGCTGTCTTTACATCAACTACTTGCCTCATATTACCTTTAGTGGACTGGATTTTTATTTTTTACATATTTTTATAGATATTTATGTGTTTTGTTGTCGGCAAAATAGTAAAGGTTAAGAACTGAGTGAGATGAAGAGACAAATCAGCAAAAGGCAGCCAAACCGATCAAAATCAGTGCAGTGGAACCAGAGGTATCAAATGTTGTTATTTCATTCTTCTTTATTGTCAAAATATGGCACCTACATTACCCACAATTCAGCTGGATCACAGACAACTTAGTTGGGGATTTGTGGGCAGTATGCTTGCAGCTGCTAATGTAGCCTCAAGCTGCCAGCCTCCAGCAGAGATGATGAGCAGGCAGCAGAGGTCTGGTAACCTCCACTTCTTTTTAACTCCAAGACCTGCAGCTCTTTCTTTCATGTTAAACTTGTAGTCTTCGGCCCCCACTGGCACTGATTTAAATGACATCACTTGATGTTAATTTTTTAGTCCTCACCCAAAGGTTTGTTTTTTTTTATAACTTTTTCACTTATTCAGTAGTGCTGTATCCTGGCATGCCTATCTCTCAGTTCATTTTCAATATCCAAATGACTCTTGATGCAAATCCATGGATTTTAACCCAGTCAGAGCAGCAGAACTTGTGACGTAGAGCTGACTGACACGTGCTCACAGCTACAGCTAAAGAGTATCCTTGAATATGTTTCTGGAGAGATTTGAGGTGAGAAATATTGATACAGCTGATCAGAGCAGCAAAACATAACATAACTTTTTAAATTTGGACCAGTGGCGCTCCTCTGTCAGTCATCATATTAAACCTTCCCCATGTTAAATGAATAGTCTTGATTGCTCTGACACAGGCCAGGTCAGGTGGAGGGGGCAGAGCCAATAAACAACAGCCAGAATGGTCTGATTCTAAAGCCATTTAGACTCAGCAAGACCTGTAAACACACTTTGAAGTGTAAAATTTGGCTCTTTCCCCTTTGAATGTAATGACTAAAACTCTTGAATCTCATGTGACTGCAGTGTTCATTATGCACCACTAACAACAAAGCTGTTGGAGGACTGAAGGAAGAGAAAATATATCTATTCTTAGATCATAACTGGAGGGAAAAAGTTGGATTTAAGGATAAAGGTGTAAATCGATTTTAAGACTAGATTGTCAGCTTTCTTTTCGAGACTGAGCTCTGTTTTTACATCAAAGACGGAACTTTATCAGCTTCAAGTGAAGTCTCTTATTTCAGTAGAGATTAAGATAAGATTGAAAGAATTATGTGTTTTGCGAACAGCTTCAGATTTGCACTCCTTGTGTATTTTAATATAACCCAGGAGAGAAACACTACAGGTTTCTAGTCTTTACTTTTCGTTAATTTTTTATAGTGGTGTAGGTGGTGGGAATTATGTATTTAATTATGTTTATGTCTTGTATGATAAAGTGTGATTTAATTTTTATGAAAGTGATTTAGCTAACATGTAGGCCAGTTTGTCTGAATAATAGCTTTCGCTTTTGTAACTGATGGGAGCCGGTAAGTCCATTGGTTTTTATGACTGTTAGTTGTCTTGGGAGGGCAGAAACCTGTCTTATCAAATCATTAAAAACTCTAATACAACAACTTCTCTGAATTCACTTTATTGCAGCAGTTTCCACAACAGCGTCCTTACTTTCTATGCATTTACTGTAGGTTTTAGCTAATGGTCATAGAGTTGTTAATTTGGTTATATATTTTAGCACCAAGGCAAATCAGTGGTGTTGTTGTATTTGGTTGTATCAACAAAGTAGGGCATTATATCACAAACTCCTCATATATATAATGTGGCCTTAATAACAAACATAATGAAATATTCACATTTCCAACAATGTCATCAGAAACTGAGCATCATCAGCTGTTCAAAGATTGATGCTTTAGCTGAGCTGCTGTATTGAAATGCAACAGAATATATGTCTTTCCCCACTGAAGTGACAACTGACTGTACAGTGTATGTGTATACTTAAGTTTAGATGTATG
>JAPZDZ010000020.1:18688498-18719899 GCA_029783805.1 Acanthurus tennentii
CACCCCCCCCCCCCCCCCCCCCCCCAAAAAAAAGATTATAGTTATATAAGTTTCCCTCCCACTCCCTCCATCCTCTCATCCATCAGCAGGGGTGTTGTCATGGCAACCCCCACCCCTCCTTTCCAACGTCAGAGCCATGAGCCGGAGGATGAAGCCGCATGCAGCTTCTGTCTCTTGTGCCTCAGAGAGCACCTGTGATTTTGACCATCTCACATACGAGAGTCGGAGCTGCGGCGCTGCATATAATCTAATGATTGATCTGACTTACGGTTGCTGGACATCGCATACCATTACACACCGACATTAAACACCGACTGATTCAGCAGCGTCTGCAGGTAGGCATGACGGCTTTATTTACTAGCATGGTATTATATTTTTTCCCTAAGTGCAACACCTGTGCGTGTTTGCAATTTTTTTTTTTTTTTTAAATCATGTATGTGAGGCTAAATGAGGCAATGACAGACAACATGCTGCCTGCTGGAAGCTGCTTGTGTAATGTCTTTATTCCTGCCTTTATTGGGAACGACTGACAATAATGGAACAGTGAGATGCTGCAGTTTGTCATGCGTTTTATCTCGCCCTGTAGAGGGTGAGTGTTTGCAAGGATTTAAACCGCAAGAGTAACTCTGCTCATCCTCCCTTCCCCAAAATCTCACCTCCTTCACTTCCCTCCCTCCGTCATGTCTGTCTCCCCTGTCTCCAAATCCATTTTCTGCCCTCTCCTCCTCCATCCCTCTGTCTGACAGCAGTGATGTCGTGGCTTTTCCTGGACTGGTTTGTTCCCCTCTACCTGCTGGTGTCGGTTTTGGTGCTGGCAGGCTTCGGAGCATGCCTGTACTTCTTGGAGCCCGGGCTGCAGGATGCCCACAAGTGGAGCAACAAAACAGTCCGGCATCACCCGCTGGTGGCCAGTGTGAACTGCAGAGATGATGATAGCAATGCCCTGATATGATCAGGCGGGCGAGGGGGAGCAGGGCAGACGGGCGACAGGCCATCTGGATGGGGGTGCTGCCAGGACACCGGTGAGATAGGAGCCAACACCTTAAAGATGGAGACAGAATATGGAAGAGAAAGAAGGAGGAGAGACCTGACCAGTTCAACTTTTCCCTGATCTCTAACATACTTTAAGATTTCACTTTAGGGATCAGGGAAAAGTGAAGCAGAGGCATTTTAAAGAAGTTGTAAAAATGAAGCCAAATGCACAAAGAGTAGACTGCACGCAGGTGATTGGAGGACACGTTGCCCTTTAGAAAATGTGTATGAAAGATGATGTAAATTTCATGCCATCTTATACTTGTGCCAACTTTTACATACGTTTTATAATTCGACAATCACTTTACATATACCATGAAGTTTACTTATATTGTGCATTTAATTAGTAAAATGAATGACATAAGTGCAATGATTTCATTGCCAGTAGGGAGGGTTTTTAATCCTCTCCCTGGCGATGTCGGCATGGCAGCTGCTGAGAAGCATGTGGATTGTTAGTGCCGCTGTGCCAAAATGGTGTAGTAGTGACTTTATCAGAATAATATGTACTGAATAAATGCAACTGATTTACTCAAGCTGCCAAAATTCTCTTAGATGGACCAAGATTACAGAAAAATAGTGTCTGGTAATGGTCAAAGTGTCTATATTTTTGTTTTCATTGTTTTGACTTGACAGCATGGTGAGGAAAAAGGGTGTATGACAGCCCTCTTTTGATGATCATATGCTTCCTTTGTTCATACAAAATAAAACTGTTTAATCCTCAGTTCTCTTTTTTTGTTATTATTAGGCTGAAAATATCCGAGTAGAATCCTTTTTAAGATTTATGTAGTTTATCTGCACCAGTAGTGGGAAGTAACTAAGTACATTTACTCAAGTACTGCACAGTTTTAATGGACTTGCACTTTGCTTATTATAATTTTTTGCTACCTTACACTTTTCCTCACGACACTTCAAAGGGGGTATTGTAATTTTTCTACTCCATTTTTATGACAGATGTAGTTACTACTACTTTTTGAGTAACATATAAGCTTTACAAGGAATCAGTGTAGTCACTGTAAATTCTCTCTGTGTTGTTAGAAGCTCCAGCAAAGAGACATTTGCTTTCTAACTCATAACATGTTTTTACTTAAATAATTGCAGCAAGAGAAAGTTAAATTATGCAAATGTTTTTTTAAAAAACAGAGAAAAAATGTAAAACAAAATTAGTTATCTTGTGATCCTGGCCTTGGTGACTACTAGTTTGCAGGACTCCCAGGACTTTTACTTGTAATCGAGTACTTCTTTCATGTGTTTGCACTTAAATAAATTATCAGAGTACCTCTTCCATCACTGATGCACACTGTATTTAGACTGACTACTGACTACATTCAGACTTCCTTGACCTGAACCACATAAAATAAGAGATCAGAGTGGGAGTCAAACAGTGCAGCTTCAGTGTTGAAGGAATGGAGAGAATGGCACTTCTGTGCCCACTACTTCCTACTGCTGTGTTCCCGTCTCACACTCCGTCACTTATTTACTCTCTCAGTGTGTCAACAACAGAGACAGAACTTCACACAGCAGGTTAGTGTATGTTTTGTTGTATTGTGAATAAAAAAAATGCATTTTTTACAGTAAAGATTTGTTTTGTTGCAGCAGTCACATGGTTTCTGATTGAAGTGCTTTTGGAAGCAACCTCAATGTGCTTAAGAACATACTCTCAGCTATTTGTACATTTCTGTTTTTAAGTATTCCCATTGCATGCTATTTAATACTTGTACTCTATTACATTTGAGAGTATATATTTTCCTTTTCTACTTCACTAAATTTATTTTACAGCTGTGGTTGTTTGCTACTCTACTTTGCAGATTAATGTTTTAAAACATATGATGTGCTTATATAATAGGATTTGTTAGTAATTAAACTACCCCACAATAAATACTAAAAAAAACAACTATAAATACAGCTTTTACTTGAAACAAAGTGCTTTTACACAATGGTATTGAACTTATTACATAAGTAAATAATCTGATTACCTCTCCCCTCACTGTCAGCCTGTCACATGTGAAAAATATTTACAAATATAAATGTTTGTGTTCAACACTCAGACTTGTCTGGATTTCTTCACTTCTATCAGTTTAACTGGTCTTCCTTCTCCTCTTTCCTCCTCACAACTAATGTAAAACAGAATGAGTGTTTCCGACCGTCTGGCACCTCTGATCCCTCAAGTATCTGCATCCTCCACACAAAAACAAGAATCTCCATCAGTCTGTGTGTCAGCTCCTCTCTCCCTCCCTTCTCCCATCATCACAAAGAAACCCATTCAAATCCCATCATTTGATGAGAAGGGGCTCATCTGTGAAAAACATGACCAACAACAGATAAACACTGACAGGTATAAAGCTTGAACTTTTCATGTAGCCCAGGTTTACACACTATGTAGTATAGTAAGTACTGTATTGAATTTGTTTTGTTGTTCACATTTTTTTCTTTTTCTCTTTTGGCTCCAGATCTTTTGTTCCAATTTGTTCATCTATGAAATCCAGTCGGCCCTCTTGGAATAAATTTTATCATTATTCACAGATGAACCATGTAGAAAGAGCTTCAACTCTACCAAGAGCCAAACCCAAAACGTATAGCTCTCCAGCTGTCTCTGAAAATCCCAGCATCTCCATTTTTCCTGCTCCAGAGCCAAATTCCTCTCCCACTCCGAAACCAAAGCCAAGTGATTCTCTTCATCTCTCTGCCTCCCAGTTGAGTGATCCTTCTACATTAATACACCAGCCGAAGCTAAGCGTTTCTCCAACTCTGACTGTCCCAACACCCAGGCAGAGTCCATCTCCTACTTCCCTGTGCCAAGGAATAAGTTTGGATAGCCGGGAAGGCAAGCAGCCCTCTCCTGTTGCCAAAGAAAGACGTGCAAGATCTATTACCATAACAAATACTAAAGTTGAGCCTGAGTGCAGCAAACAGAGGTCTTCAAATGAGGCAAAGTATGATGTTCTTGACCAAGAAGCTTTAATGGACTTTACTCATCCTGTATTGAGAAGAGTCTGTTCCATGAGGTGCAAGGAATCTAGACATCAGACCTACTCTAAGTCCCAGAGAGAAGCAGCTACATCCCAGAATTCCTATTTATTACAAGGCAAAGTTGGTTTAAGTAAAAAAGAAAACAGTTCAAAAGACAAACCAGTACCTTCGCCAAGGGATTTAGACATGAGCACCATTCCAAAACCAAAATTAAACATCAAACAGCAGGAAATTCTGCTAAGTGGAGCAACAGGTACACAAACATCTCTTTCAGAGTCTGAAGGAATTAAGTTTGCTAATGTTGTTCAGAAAGATTCTCAGTCAGTGTTTGATGGACCTGTTACTCAGTCGAGCCTCAACCTTCGCAGGAAATGTTTAGACTACCCTCGGAGTAGAACAGCAGGAACTGCCTCCTATGACCAGTCTTACATGTATTCTGAGAGATGCCCATCTTCACCAATGACTCGCAAAATGTCATTTTCCACAGAGCCTCGCTTGAATCACTCGACTGTCTCACCCAATATAGAGACCAGAAGGAGAAGATTTGGCTTTAATAATGAAACAAAAGCGGATGCGACATTTCTACCAGGCTCCAATCTCAGGAGACCTCAGGAAGAAAATAATTTACGGACAAGTACAGGAACTTCATGGAAACTCTCACAACAAACCAGCACATCTCAAAACATCTGCCTACAGGCTCACAGTCAGACCACCCAGATGGATTTGAAAAGTGCAATAAATCCGTCCAACTGTATTGCAAAGGATTACAGCTGCCAGTCAAGAGACATCGATCGTACAACGCAGCCTCCTCAGTGTACTCACAGATTAAATCAATTTAAGACATGCCTGGTGGCTCCTCAGACGGAGGAGGCCTCCCATCCTGCTTCTATTGAGTGCACCATGTCAAAAACTATCTCTTCAAAACCTGCTATTATATCACACAAGCATCAGTTAGATCGCAAACAGCTTCCAGAGCAAAGTAAAATCCACAAAGAGGTAAACCTCAGAGACACAAGCCTGAAAGAAGCTGATATTTTTGCACCATCTGAACGTTATAGGGAGCACACAGAGCTACCAGAATATCCATCAGAGAAATGCATCATAAGTTGCCCAGTCAACACAGACAGTTTTGGCATAAGTTCAAAGGGGGTCTTTGACCTGCCATCCCAACAACAGCAGAAAGTGCACCACAGACCAGACGAGACAACAACAACAACAACAACAGCTACCCGACCGCTTCACCAACTGAATACCTCTCCAGCAGACAGAGCATTTATCATTGAGGAACCAGAGGACCCCTATTACGTCACCATGTACTACCCTGGCTCTGTGTATGTGGGTGAGTACAAAGATATCCAAACCACTTGGAAGACTTTAAATGAACATTGTCCTAAAAGAATACATGAAAGAAACTTTTTCATCTGTCATCTTTAAATCTTCTTAGAATAGACATTAATTGATTTTCTTCTATCTGAGGGGGGCGGGAGCTCAGCTGAGGGGGTGGTCAAAGGGGTAGCAGAAGGATATAAGTCATAGCTGCTTATCAGCAGAGTAACAGACATGCCGAAGAGAGACATAACAACATTGGTTAGCAGACTTCTATTGAAGTGACTGGTCTAAGAGGACGTTACAGTACAGCACTTCACAGAGAAAAACAAACACAACTAAAAAACTGCAGAAAGGAAGCAAAATGAGGACGAAAGGAGAGCAACTCTAAAATAAAGTGTGAGTACTGCTTCTCCTCCTCTAACACTTTAAAGAATAATTCTGCTAAAATATATGTGTGTGTATATATATATATATATATATCTGTAACCTTAACAAATGCTTTGTAAATCCTGGACATTCAAAGTCAAGTTAAGTTAATCACCACCAAGTATAAAAATACAGTGTTTACATCTCCCAATTAGAGATAATATATTGTGTTATGATGAGGACCTTCAGCCATTCTTAGTCAAGTGGTTACAAACCTTGATGGTTTCTAACCCTTTAGAGTGAAGCATTGTTTGAGAACCTTTGGAAAAGCTTTCACACTGAATGTTATTGGGTTCTGTGTGGTCTAGCTAAGGCTGGTTGTCACATGGTTTCATTTGAATAGCTTTTAGAGGCCTCACAAGGTAGAGCTGGCTTAGTTTTTTTCCAAAACAAACCTAACTCAATGTCCACTTCCCAGCTTTTTCTGGAGCTTTCAATTAAATCAAAAATCTTCATGAATTGATAGTTTTCTTTGTAGTCATGAAGATGACTCTCTCCATATACAAGCAAAGATGCTTCACACTCATTTTGGGAACTGTTATGGTTTTAATTCCTATAGTATATTGTTGTTGTTATTACAGGTGTCACCACTGGTAAGATATGTGTTTGTGCAGTTACTCAGGAACTGTACTTGGGTACAATTTTGAGATATTTTTTCATAACCAATGTACACTGTGCATATTGTCTTCTACTTCAATTTCACTATATTTTTTAGGCAAAATATTGTACTTTTTACTTAACTACATTTTTCTGGCTGTCTTAGTTTCAAGTCTTTACAGATTATATGTAAAATTATATTTATTGTTTAAATATGATGTATTTCAAAGAATTAATATATGTGTAGGTCCGCATAAGAGGGCAAATAGTAATCCACCAACAGGCACCATTCTACCTCCACAATGACTATTTTGATATTTTATGTATATTTTGTTGATAGCACTTCTGCACTTTTATTTACGATAAATTGTAAATGCAGAACATGTGTAATGAGGTGTTATTTACATTTAAGTTTAACTTTCTGTACTTCAGGATCTCAGTACATCTCTCATCACTATATTAACCATACAATTGATTTTTTACATTTTGTAAAACGTTTCGAAAACTTTATCTCAGCTACAACTTGAATTATTTTGAATTCCAAAGCACTCCCTAAAAATAGTCTGCAACACTGACAGAGGACACTGTACCAAAAAAATGTCCCTTTGAGGTAGGGTTATACTACGCATGCGCGCTGCATCTCTCCACTCCTTCTCTTCTTGTCGCCTTGGCAACGGTAAAGGGGGGCTCGCGGCCAGAGGGAAGGAGAAGAGAGGTACCCAGACAAATCACATGATCGCTCCTCATCTTATTATCTCTGTGTTTGGACATACATCGTTTGTTCTTGCACCCTGAGCGACAAAAGACCAGAGCGTCCTCTCCTCGAGCTTTTCTGTAGGTCAATTGAACAGGAATCGGTAAGTGTGACGGTGCGCGAGCCGACCGTGAGCGGACTGTAGCTAGTAGCTAACACGGAGCTGCCGCTAGCTGTTAACGTTATTATCCAGCATGACTGGAGAGGGAGACAATGGGGTCGACAGGCTGTGATGGAGCTAACCTCAAACAGAGGGAAATCTCCTTATCTTTAAATATGGAGCCATAATTTGGCCCTTGGCGTTAGTTTGCGGGGCCACACCGAGCAAAATAGCATTTTTTTTTCAGGAAATAGGTTAAACGATCATGTCAGCAGAGCATCATTAGCAAGTCAGTGTTTCAGTTCAGGTTTGATCTAAACACAGTGATAATATCTGCTCACTATTAATACTGAAATAATTCTGCAGTTCTTAGGATTATAATTTATTATGTGTGCCAAGGCAGCAAGGAGCAAGGGCTTTTCTTGTCAGGGGAGTGGAGGCAGAGCTGTATGACTACTCAGTGTTGTGAATCAAAGTGACAGCCACTGCCTCAGTGACCTGTATGATCTGTATCTGAGGCTCTGGCTGCACAGACTTACAGCATGGCAGCAGCCTGCTCCGTGTGGACACCCTGGAGGGCTGAGGTTAGCAGCATCTTGGCTCAACCTCACGCCTGTTACTGCTGCCATCTGCCTCCACTGTTTGCTTTACTTAAATGGTTACTTCACAGAAACAGTCTTTCTAACTTACCTGTTAGAGTAGGTTAGTCACCTACTGGTGCTACAATGAACCATGAGTTAATAATCCATTGGGTCTGAAATTTCTGATAGTAATGTCCTTAAATACATTGTTTTATATCACCAAACCAATTCTAACATAAAGGTCTTCAGTTTACTATCATAGAAGAAAACAGCAAATAGTTACTTGAAAAATTACAATGAAAAGATGATTAAAGTTTTTAGTTTCAAAATTTTTTTTGATCAGTTAATCAATAAATTAACTACTTGTTGAAGCTATTGTGCTAACAATTAAAAAGTTATATTGATTGGTGTCAGAATCTGACTTTGTTAATCCAATACCGCTTCTGACACTAGTAGTTTCACCCATGCTGATTTTTTTAAAATTCAGCATTTTTTAAAATTCAGCATGAGTTCCCAAAATTGGGAACTAATACTCATTTTCAGAGTTCCAAATAAAGAAAATCATATGATGATATACCGGCTGATATATATTTTTTTAATTGTTACCAAGATATGTTCTTAGCAAAACATTTTGCATCTGAAAAATAATCTTGCAAGAGCTCTCTGATGGACAAACCATGTAGAAAATGGCCCATTTCTTAAAATAACTTTTGCATTTTGGTATGGTAATGTCATGTTATCAGCACTGTGAATTTACATTGAGTTGATGAAGAAACTGAGTTTAATGTGACTCTTTGAGATCTGGTAGAGAGGCCTCAGATGGCTCCACTGGCCTACTTCCTAGTGGTGTGCTTGCATTCTCTAGTAATGAAAAAAATTATTTTTATCCTCTTTCTCTCCTCATTTCTCCTGTAGACATGTCAGACATAGTTCCTCCAGAAGTGAGACCCAAACCTGCCGTACCTGCTAAGCCCCCAAATGTGGGGGCTCCTTCCCCCTCCTCACCCTTCCCACCCCAGGGCCCGGGCACTGGAGGAGGAGGAAGCGGGGTTTCATCTCTTCCTCCCAGTAACATCCCAGTGCCCATTGGGAGTCACCCCCCAACGCATATTAGCAGTCATAGTGTGGGTCATGGTGTGGGCCACAATGCAGGCCATGGTGGGGGTCACACTGCAGCACACAATGGAGGTCACCCTGGCTCCCATAGCTCTGGTGGTGGATCCACTCTGCTGGGTTACATCGGCATTGACACCATCATTGAGCAGATGAGGAAGAAGACCATGAAAACGGGCTTTGACTTTAATATCATGGTTGTGGGTAAGTCACAGAAGCCTGTAGATTCACTGAAAGATTAATGTAAGTGAAAAGCTTTAAAAAGTATAGTTTAACTGTCATTTTACTGATTTTTGTTTTTGGTAAAAGGCACCTAAACTATTCCTTCATACCTCAAGACTTTCTGTTTCTGTTTTTCTATTATTTTACCCACTCTTCAGTCTGTTCATTGCATTGTTTTTCTCTCTTGTCTCAGGTCACAGTGGTCTTGGAAAGTCGACTCTGGTAAACACCCTATTCAAGTCCCAGGTGAGCAGGAGGAGTGCAGGGTGGGCCCGTGATGAGAAGATTCCCAAAACTATAGAGATCAAAGCAGTGTCTCATGGTGAGTACAGTTAGAGGGCTGCTGTTCTGTCTTTGGAGCCAGACATTTATAGCATCATTTAATTTGACAGAGAAAATTAACGATCTTTGACCATGTTCTTGAAAGTCCCACATAGCCTACTTACAGTATATCAGTGCGCCGTGATAACTGCCAAGTGAGCTTGCCATTACTTCTAGTTGAGCTACAACTGCATGAGCCAATTTCTGCTTCCTCTGCAGTAGTTTGTGTAAAAGGCTTTGATCATTTGATTACTGTGGCTGCAATTACTGTTATAGCTGCTGGTTTCCTAACATTTACAACTGAAATATATTGCTCTGGAATAATTATTCTATATTTCATATGAAAATCAGTGAGGAAACCTGCCTTAATTGTGTCTGTTCGAACTAGCTAGCTCTACCAACAAAATTGAAAAAAGGTCATGCGCTCATCTCTGTCTGTTTGCAAAGTATCTAAAAAATGAATCACTCATTAGGCTGAAATTTGGTGGAGAGCTTCTTGACACGTGGCAGATAATCTTCAAGGATTGCCTAATTAGATTCTGGTGATCTCCTGGGTCTGGGACTTTCTGATGCAGTGTCATGCCGTGTGCCAGTGTAAATTCTAACACACCTGATATCCAAGTTAAGTCAACAGATCTGTTGTAAAAAGCAGGCTTTGTTAAAAGGTGGTCAGTCAGGGCCGGCAATAACCTGCAAATGGTGAGGCAGGGAGACAAGAAGGCAAACATGTTGACAAGAATCAAGAAGGTTTGACCCCTAAAGGTGCAGTCATAAAAGTTTCTTACACTTGGCCCAGAGAAAGGACATGATGTCATGTTTTCGATGTAGGTAAAAAATAAACATTGATCAGAACTATCACAGAGTTTAAACAGTGTATGAGAGAGGCACCTCAGTTTGTAGTCTGGTGGTGTGAAAGTGCTAAATCTAATATAAACCAAAAATGACTTCTTCATTGCCAAACATCAATGTTTCTGTTGGCCAAGCAAGCGCATTAGATATGGTCTGTTTTGTGTTTTGTCACTGTAAGACTAACTAAGACTGCTGAGTCCTCATATGTTTAAAGAAGAACTGACTTATGTCCTCTGTCAATATATGGAAGATTGTTAGAAGGTGATTTTTTTTGAACAGTTTGAACAGCACGCAAAACTTGCTATAAGGTTCATGTGATCACCTGACTGTTAACTAGAGACAGACTTAAAAAATATCAACAGATCCTTTAGGGGCAGGCTGTCACCAGCACACATACTTTGTGTTTTTGAATGGTGCGCATAATGCCCCATGTGCTTTTATAAAATATGTATAATGTGATATATTACATGCAATATATTTATCTAAGCTACCTAATAAATTCTGCAGAATTCCTTTACCATATTTCTACATCAGCAGGAATTGAAGTGTTTTGTTGACAATTTTTCTGCATCTCTCTTTCTAAGTCATGACAAATATTTTTCCAGTACAAATTGTTCTTGGCCTTAAGAATGCAAATTTATCAATTCTGGGAGAAATGCCTGATTTTTTTTTCAAAGTAGAGACACATTTTTTTTCCTGACATTCAGCCCAGAGATCATTTGTTTGCCACATACTGCAGAGGCATTTGAATTTCTATTTAGTATAGCCTGTTACAAGTTAGAGAGTTGCATAATGGTAAAAATGAAGTAATTTGAAACCTAAAAACTTCACCACCATAACTCAGAACTGAGAGCTACATTGCCATGGCAACAGGGAGTGACCCCTGCTGACAACTGACACAAAGAGGTAAACATGGCTCAATTAGTGGTTGGCTAACAATGCTGTCAAGCGAGGAATCGAAAATGTAGTTCCCCTCAGAAAACATCCTTGCATTTGTGATATTCTGTAACAATGCACAAGCTTTCTGCTGGAATAAACAGAGCTGAGCAGCAAGCCATGATTTTGGTTTGTCCTAAATTAGTCGGAATACAGAGCAAATGACTCCTATTTAAAGCCGCTATCTGAGGCATTTTGAAGTACTGTAGCAACCCTCCCCCAGTGTTTTGTATCTGTTACTGTAGCAAACAACTCTGTATGCTGTTAATGAAACAAGGGCTCAACAGTATGTGTCATTTAGTAATGTGTTAATCTGCAACTGGAATAGTGACTGAACTTGTAGACATCCTTGATGATTTAACGGCACTAGGGAAACAGTGGTAATATGTCAAAACCTTGGACAGAGCTCAGTTTGTGGTTGCTACTGTTTACATGATTATACTCACACCGCCTGCGGCTGACAGTGACCTGACATTATTATGCTCTTGCCAGTGAGAGACACAGCAGACGTGTGGCATGGCATCACACAGATGTTAAAAATATCTCAGTCTGCTCATTTAGTCTTTGTCATTTTTCTAGCCTGAATGCTGTTTCTCTGTTGGTTCCAAGCATAAACTTCTGATTGGGGAGCATGGTGGCTTAGTGGTTAACATTGCTCACAGCTAGAAAGTCCTGAGTTTGATCCCCTCCTAAGGCAGGGCCTTTAGGGAGGAAGACCGCATGATCTCCTTGAGCTTGTGTAAGTTTTTCTTGGTGCGCTGGTTTCCACAACCATCATAGACATATATGTTAGGTCAGCGTTCCCATTAGTGCCACTGTCTTAGAACTGGAGTTGGTCCCCAAGTGCTGTGTGGTGGCTGCTCAAAGCTCCTCCCAGATGGTTTAAATTAGAGACCTGATTTCACAAAGATGTACTAAGCATGACTGTATGTGACAATATGACATTCTTTCTCCCTTAATGTTGTATATTCAAGGAACTGAATACACATCAAATACAGATCACTTCCATAAAGTTAATAGTATTTTGACATACAAAGCAGCAGCTATGATTCGTTCTTTTCTTTGTGTGTTTGTTTTTTTTTTAAAGTCCTTGAGGAGGGTGGTGTGAAGATGAAGCTGACAGTTGTGGACACTCCAGGCTTTGGAGACCAAATCAATAATGACAACTGGTAGGTTTTCCAACTCCTGGATCATTAAACACCAATAAATGTCATCATTACTACCTTATCTCACTAAGAATTCATTTTAAGTTAGTTAGTTTAGTGGTGTGACAATACACTTAATTCTCAAAACCACACAGAAAATGTTCCAACTCAGGCAAAGTGTTCTTTCTCTTCTCTTTTCTCACTTAAGTAATCTTTTGCTCTTGAGCTGATCTCTTCTGCTCTAACCACAGCTGGGAGCCCATTTCTAAGTACATCAATGAGCAGTATGAGAAGTTCTTAAAGGAGGAGGTCAACATCACCAGAAAGAAGCGTATCCCTGACACCAGGGTGCATTGCTGTCTCTATTTCATCTCCCCAACAGGACACTCGTGAGTTAAACTAGAAATTTGTAGAATAATTACTCAAATCTCTAAGTTTCTGATCAAAAAAGTGAATGTTTTTTTTTTCAATCTGCTAGCAAAGGAACACTTACACAAATACAGCACCCAGTGTTCATGTCCCTATATCCAAAAACCATTAACAAAGCTCTAAATTAAGTGCGCTACTTTATATTTCAGACAGCACACCTCGCTCTGTCCTTTGAACATCTCACAATTAGCATCTGCTGACAACTGTGAAATTGCTCTTTAATGGATAGACGGATACAGTCTTTTGTGTATTACACCGAGTGTATTCCTATCCTTCTTAGCCTGGGTAATTGAGACCGACAGGATGTTTTGTGTGCAGGCAAACAAGAACTGGGACACAACCTTTGTCCAGCGATAAGCTCAAATTTCAGTAGCATTTACGCTGTAAGTCTTTTGTAATTGATTCAAGACCGGGGACAGTTAGTAAGACATATGAAACATGACAAAGAATCCCACTGCCTTCTTCTGCTATTTGTCATCTTGTTTGTCTTTTTCCCTGTTGCACACGAGCCCTCTGGGAGAATCACATCTCCTGCTCCTAGAACTACCTACTTACTCTCCCTTCTTCTTTGTCTCTTCTGTCCTCTGTCTGTCTGTCTGTCTGTCTGTCTGTCTGTCTGTCTCAGACTCAGGCAGCTAGACATTGAGTTCATGAAGCGCTTGAGCCACTCAGTCAATATTATTCCTGTCATTGCAAAGGCAGACACAATGACCATTGAGGAGAGACAGGAGTTCAAACAGCGGGTGAGTTTCAACAATCATCCTACTAAAGCAAGACTGAAAAATCAGCCAGGCCTATGCAGCAGCATAGTAGCTCATTTCAGATATATTAGCACCTAGGTGCACCTAGGTGCTAATATATCTGAAATGAGCTATGTCTATAATATATCTATGGGCTGCTGATATTTCTTTATAACTGTAGACATAAGCACATAAAAATTGCCTGAAATGCCAGCACAGAAATGCCAAACATATGTTTGAGGTATTTTAGGAACATTGTAAGAGAATTTCTAAGGTTAATTTTTCAACTGCAAAATGTTCTGCAGTCTTGTAATATCTTGGTCTCTACAGCTAATTTAATCTTTTTAACCCCTACAAACCAACTGTACATCACATGACCAGTACCAAACTGTTAGTGATTAGCATTTAGCAGCTAAATGTCTGATATTTGCCTCAGAGGTGGGTAGAGACCAAATCAGAGCTAGAAAGAGGTTGAAGATGTCAATAATCAGGTGACCAGAAACACAAATGACAAATGAATGGCAATGTCGTTCCCTGTCTGTTGGATGTGTAAATATGATGTAGCTGTTTGCAAAATGACTTAAGCATTTATGAGGTGATAATTGGTCATTTTTTTTCTCTTTCTTCTGCTGCCCCCAAGTGGTCAGTTTTAATAAAGGGATTCAAAGAAGTTTATTCAGTGTTTGTGTGAAAAAAGACCATTTGTAGATATCATCTTATGGGATTTAACTCTCAAACTGTAAAGCATTACTTCTCGATGATCTGTATTTGTAACCTTCTCAAAATTCACATATTGGACAGGCAGTAGATCCCACAGCCTCTCCAGAGTGTTGGGTTATTTGAGTAGATCGGTTTGAAGACAGCATTCAGATGTGTGTTGTTTCCTGGCATTGTTTTGTGCTGTAGGTAAGGAAGGAACTGGAGATGGGCGGGATTGAGTTTTACCCTCAGAAAGAGTTTGATGAGGACATGGAGGACAAGAGCGACAATGACAAGATCAGAGTAAGTGGTTCTCTTCTTTCTTGCACACATATTTATCTCATGATTTCCCTCTTTCCCACCTTTCCTTTCCATTCAGCTTCACCCAGTCTCTCTTTCTCTCTCTCATTCACTGCTTCCTTCAAACAGAACATTGGGGCACAGGGGCATATTGTGTGTTTCTTTCATCTAATAAACCTAGTGAAGCTCTCCTCAGCACACTAATTTGTGGTGAAATGTTTGTGTCCATAGGAGGCGATGCCCTTTGCTGTGGTTGGCAGTGATAAGGAATATCAAGTCAATGGCAAACGGGTTCTGGGAAGGAAGACACCGTGGGGAATTGTAGAGGGTGGGTAATACAGCCATCCTGTATAGATAACATTGACACTCTCTTTGCTATAGGAGCAATGTTGATGGTCCCCAGTACAGGACTTGGCATGTAGGTTACATTTGAATGTGTCTTTTCTTTCTGTTGCAGTTGAAAATCCCAACCATTGTGAGTTTGCTCAGCTGAGAGATTTCCTGATCAGGTAAAACTATAATTTAAATAGATTATTAAAATCTGTTCACAGTGTAAAAGAACTGAAGTTAAGGAGAGACAAGAAACTTTTGAATTTTCCATACTGAGATAATATCGATACCTTCCTGGTTCAGATGCATTGTATATATAATAAGCATTTATTCTTGTAATTGTGTCTTTTTCAGGTCTCATCTCCAGGATCTGAAGGAAGTTACTCATAATATCCACTATGAAACCTACCGTGCCAAAAGACTGAACGAGAATGGAGGTCTGCATCCTATATCTTCCAATGACACCCAAGAAAGTAACCTGTAATTAGTCAGGCAGGGGTATACCGAAGTTCTGACAGGGTTGAGAGTGAAAAATGAAGTGCAATGAAGCTGATGCAGATGAATCTATAATCATTGTCACCACAGCATCTCTGCATGCTTGGAAAATATTTTACTCTGTAAAAATCTGTGTCGTTTTTTTCTTATTCCAAACTCCACCCATTGTCCCCTACCTGTCTCTCCCAACACCATCCTCACAAACACATATCAGACCCCCATAGTTTGAGTTCAGAGTCATTCCTATGGATATTTGAATGACGGAACTGTCCTGCTATAAGACTTAGTGCCATTATAAAATCACCATTTTATCCACTGCCAATGCCTTGGCAATTATCATCGTCCAGGTAGTAAAAACGTAAAGAGTGCCAGTTCATTATTTGTATAAGATGCTAATTTTTAAGGTTTAGTGTTTTGAAGTGACTGAGTCTCTGGTTTCAGACAAAGTATATGATATGCTCTAAATAATAAATCATAGTTCTGTGTAGTAATGATTGCATTTGACTTTACAAACTGCTTTTAAAATTCTCAGCAGCAACTGTTTATTCGGAGAAAGAAACCCTGTGGCTTAACTGTCAGGAGGGCTTAACAAAGACTACAAGCCATGCAGTCCTCTTTTATACAACCCTCACAAACAAAATGATATGAAATTTCTTTAATAGACCCTCACCCTGTTTGTGTTTGATTTTCGGTTTTAAAGTAGTTTTTTCTGCTAAGACCTGCATACTAAAATGAGAGAAAAGGCAATTTCAGTCATGTATAATTCTGAGTGGCAGTGTGTTTCTAATTAGTTCACAATGTGCATGACTGTGCATCCTACAATTTCTGTGATTCACCATGGTATCTCACACACATTGAACACATGGTTTAGTGCATTTACTTTTGTGCTTTATTGCCTTGTCTGACTATGCTCTTACGAAGACTCTGGAAAATAATTATACGACAGATCAGTGGCTTTATTAACCATTACTTTTTTTTTTAAAAATCCTGGCTCTGGATTGACTTTTTGACATATTTTGACAGCTAAATAAACAACATGCAGCAAAGTTTAATTTAAAAGCCTAAGGCATACAATTTAATTTGTGTTTCTTTATTGAAATTAAAGAGTGGCCTAACTACATTAAGTCCTAATGGCATATTCAAGCGTACTCAACTGGAGTAGTAAATATGTAGTGTATATATCTTTGAAATCCACCTAGCTTTGCTCAAGATTTTTTTGTTGTTGTCAGGCTTGGTTTAAAGCATTTGTTTTCTCACTGTACCTGCTGATGTTATTGAAAACCATATCTTCTGACTCAAAAGAAGTACAACAACAGGTGTAATCAGTGTACTTGATTATGTTTACACAAAAAATTTAAAATTCCACAGCTTTGTGCTTATCATCTTGTGCCATGCAAAATTTTGTCACTTTACTCCAATTTCAGGACAGTATTCATGTTAATGTCATTTTAAATGAATACAGTTCACCACTTGGTGGCAGCACTTTGCCACATATTAGCATTGATTGAACAGAGCAAGAAACAGGGGTTTGGACCAGCTTTTTGTCCTCCTCAGACATTTAGACTGCTGAGATTTTGAAACAATCCAATTACAGAGTTTGGGCCATCCACTGCTGTCAGTAAGAACCATCATATCCCTACAGATTAGGTTTACAGGAAGCTCTGATAATACTTACCCAACAGTATGCACCCAAGGTTTTGGTGTTATTATTCAAAATCAGTTAACATGTTTACCAAGTGTTCTTCAGGAACTCAACATTTATACTGTTATACTATAGATAAATATGCCAAAACTACAAGTAAATCAGTCTTTCAGTATAAATATCTTTTTTTTTCGATCATAATTTTATACAACCATAGACCTTTGTGCAATTTTGATATGAAACGTGATGTTTGCAACAAACTAATAATAGTTGTCTGTGATTTTAGTGCAGTCAAGGGTTTCAGGCAGAAATTTGAACAGTGTTTCTGTGTGCATGCTTGTGTCCATATTGGCTGTTTGCATACAGCAGATCAGCTCACACATCACTGAAACTTTACAACAACTTGTCAACTATTTCTGAATGTGTCATTAAATTGCTATATCATGTGGTAAAGCATTGCTGTCTTAACTTCTGTGACTAAATTGATGACCTACTATCAACATATCACTTCATCCTTTGAACCAATAGAGCTTCACAATGTACTTGTATTTATTAACCACTTTTCTCAAAGTTGCTGTGATACACTGAGATATAATTTTCAGTGTTTTATTAAGTTATTTATACATTAATGTCCTGTTATTGTAATTTATTCTTTATTTAATAAAAGCACATTCCCAAGTTTTTTAAAAGAGTTTTTTTGTCATGGATTTCTCAATATGATCACAATCTATTTTTTATGATTATAGTAGTGGTAGTGGTTTTAGTACTAATAGTCATCGTACAAAACACCTTACTTTTGACAACATGACACTCAAGAGTCTCAAGAGCCACAAAGAAGGTTCCAAATCAGTTAACATGAATATAGAGAGGTTTATGGATGAAACAAGTTTTTAAAAAATAAAATAAAATAAGGACATTTGCTATTATTAGTGGATTAGTTTGGCTTGTGCAATTTGAATTAGACCGTCATACTGTGAAATCACTACATGTAGCAGTGACCTCATCCCATTACCACGTAGGCTGAGCTCTTCTTGTAGTGTCTGAAGGGGAGTCCCAGGAGTTGACATCATAATGAGTTGCACTCTTATTAAATCAGGCAATGCATTCATGCAGATCTGACTTGACTGTGTCCTTTTCTGTTTGTGTAAGTTGCAGGCTTAGGACAAGGCAAACTGTAGAGCTTTGTAGGAATGTTAGTCAATTTAGATGGCACCTCGCATTGGTATTGCATAGCGCCACCACATTTCCCTGCACAAGTGGCAGCTAAGTACTGCAGCTCTGATCGCCTTTCCGTGTTTTTAGCATTTTTGTGTTTAATGTTTAGACTGCTCTCCTTCATCTCTGTGTTCCTACAAATGTGCAACTCCTCGATCATGACTTCTGCTTTTTTTTTTTGATTTCCTAAATTGCAATTGCCGACCCATTTAACCACAACTCTACGGTCTACACCCAGTTCGGTGTCTATATTTGCTACCTTTGGAGATGGGTTATACCACATATGAAGGTTAGGGTTAAGGCCATTTGAGATCAAATCAAGTAGATTTGTGTGGTGGTGTGTGTCTGCTCATTTGATAATGAAAAATTCTTATCTTTGTATTCTTTCAGCATTGTTCAACTCAGCGCAGTCAGCTAGGCCAAACAGCTGAATGGTGTCTGTTCAGTTGTCTTCAAAAACTGACTCTCCCTCAACTTTCCACACCTGTGGTTCTTAGTTTTACTTAGTTTTTCTTTCACAACCTCTTTGTGGTTCTCACAGCCACAAACCTGGTTAGACTACGCAGAGTTAATTGAACAGTAGAACTTGCTTTTTCTCTTCAATGATTTGGTCTGGATGAGCCCTTAAGGATAGTGCTACTGACTGGCACTATGGTGGCATAAATCGTCAAGATACCGAAAATAACTGCCCATGCAGTGCCATGCAAGGATAGCCTCCATAGATAGACCGGAGATCCCATCAACAATGTTTAGGAATGATAGATGGTGCAACTGTGGGCACATCAATGTTAAATAGCAATTCTCCACAAGGAATACTGAGCTGCTGGCCTTTTGCATTCAGCCATATTGCCTTCTAGGGGAATTCTTGTACATCATTGCGGTAAAAGCACACTCCCACACAGTCACTGCTACAGCAACCTGCAAGCTCAAGCACACTGTAGTATAACAACTGCAGATTTTGTATCTATAGTCCTTCGTCTTCATTTCTGATGACACTGATCACGCTTCCCTCTCCTCTGCTCATCCCCCACCACACCCTTTATGCTAAAGGCCACACCTGGAACAACAAGGCCCTATATCAAATGTATGCAAAAACAAAGGATGCATTAAGACCCCCTCCCTTATTTCCTGCCTACAAACCTATAATGAAAAACAACCCCCAACGACAAGGTCTGTAAGGAAATGGTCTGAGCAGACCAATAAGAAGCTGAGGGACTGCTTCAAAACTTCTGACTGAGAAGTAATTTGTCAGCCACACGCAGAAGACACTGACTATTTGACTCATCGCATAACAGACTATTTAAACTTTGCTTGAGAGGACACTGTGTCTACCAGAAAGGTACAAGAAACCCCACATGACTCCTAAGTTTAAAGAAAGGCTAAATAAAAATTAGGGGGTTTTCAGATCTGAGGACAAAGAGGAGTTAAATGAGTTAAAAGGTGAAGGCAAGGATAGCTACAGAAAAAAGCCCCTTACAACAGAGCAAAGCAGAGGAGGCCAAGAGAGGACCAAAAACAAACTTGGGTCATAACAAAGAAAGTTGGAGGGGCACCAAATCTTTAAACTGAGCATCGGCTAATAAACTAAATTTGCTCTCTAACAGATGTCATTTTGGCCTCCCTCCCTCCCCCACCCACCAGGGTACAGGCCAGTCAGCGTCCCAATACATACCCTCTTGGGCTACTGCACCTCTGCAAACTACCTTCTCCATTTCACATTGAAGCAAATTACATACCCCTCCCCCATCTGCCTCAAGTGGGGTCAGCCCCTACTGCCCCTCTGTCTCTCCCTAATAGCCAACCAGGTGAGGGAGGACATTAAGATCAAGGGAAATAAGGCTAAAAGCCTAGATGGCACCAACTCCAAGTACTCAAAGACTGTGCAGACTGGACTGATGACATTGTTCTGGACATATTACAATCTATCAGTCTAAGCCTAGTTCCAGACCTCCAACGTTTTTGGTTTGGTACCAAAGACTGTGCATCCTCCAGAGCCTGAACAATTTAGCCTAGTAACATCAGGGCAAAACCATATTCCTTTACTTCTGTTTTTAAATGTGTAACTATACCATTATTTACATTTGATGTCCACAGTACTCCAGGATTTCAGATCCCTTAAAATTAGGCTTTTGGAAAACTGCTGACCTTGTCTTCGTTTGAAAACTCAAGGGCCACACTGTAGACAGGATAAGCAGATACTTTTAAAACTAAAGTTCCAGATATCCAAATGATACCGTTTGGGTCTTTTATCAAAAAGTGTCCTCACCTGTGTAACTCCCAATTTTTTTCATATGATCACCTATTTGTTACTTTAAGTAAGAGTTTAACATTATTGTTGGTTCTAGCGAATAAATAACTGGTCTTAGTTCACATCATTGCTTCAAAGCATCAAAGCAACCAGCCCTCTGCCTCCTGTTTACAGAAATATGCAAATGCCTATAGTACATGAATAGTCATGTGGTGAAGTTCACGGAGAAGATTACACTCAACCACCTCCCGGGAGGTGGTTGAGTGTAAGGAGCTCATAGCTGTACCCTCTGCAGTTGCTATTCCTGAAGTTCTTTGATGCCATCGTTGGCTGTGTATCAGAGGGGAGTGAACAGGAACACAGGGAGGTCATCAAGGACTTTGTCCACTGGTGTGAGATAAACCACCTTCATATACATAGATAGACTTCTGCAAGAAGATAACCCAGACTAGACCAATGAATATCTGGAGTTGAATATCGAGACAGTGAGCTTGTACAATAAGCAGGTATTCATCTCAGTAATAAACTGAACTGGTTGGACAACATGTATGTGCCATACAAAACCAACCAGAATTGTCTTCATTTGCTTAGTGGAATGAGGTCCTTAAAAGTCAGCAAGACACTATTACAAACATTTTATGACTATGTCACAATACCCAGTCTTCTACACAGTGGTGCCCTTGGAAGGTGAAAACAGGAAGAGGGACTTGTGAGCTGGTCAGACTAAATTCTAGATTTCATCCAGGACGTGAGTGAAAGGAGGGTTTTAGCCAAGCTGACTTGAGTCATAGGCTGCACTTCCACTGCATAATAAAGCTTAGCTTAACCCAATTCTGCTGGCCTTTTTGCTTTCCATAGTAAAAAGGTGCTTGGTACTTTTTTGGGTGTCACCTCAGTCGAGATTCCAAGCAAACTGAGTAAATACTTAAAGGTGATGTGAAAACACTGCAGACCATGGATCAGTTAGATAAAATTGCAATTAGAATCAAAAACATTGCAAAATGACCAGACCAACTGTTTTTAAGTAGCTATCTACCACCAACAGCAACAATAATTTAGGTCACATAGGGACTAGCCAACAAACATGTGCTTTGATATGAGGATTATTTGGCTTAGCCCTACCACAGGTCTTTTGTTTAGATCCCTTAATTATGATGGTTTTGATTTTCGACCTGAACAAAAAAAGCAGGCATTAAACTGCCCTAGTGTGACTTTCAATAGCATACATAGGCAGATATTACATTGTGTGCAAGGTGCAAAACAACAAGTATCTATTTTTCTTAAGTTGATTTACCAAACAAGAGTTAGCTACAAGTGAATCTTTTTCTAGATGTGTCAATAAAAAAGTGGTAGGCCACATGCTAGCTAGCCATAAAAAATGAAAATTATACAGAAAATCAAGACTCTCCAGTGGGAACAAAACAACACTATAAATCCAAATATAAAACCTGCTGACACTGCTGACATTGTATGGACATAGAATTCCTTTGTTCAGGTTGGTCTTGTTTAGTGTTTTTTTTTTAATGTTATATTTGTATAGTCCCCTGCTGTTCCTCCAAGAGGAATCAGCTAAAGCAAAATTACAGATCATCTTTATTGCACAGACAACTGACTTGTCTTTAAATGTATGAGGCTAATAGAATAATACTGCAGCTCTGTTGGACCCTACAAAGATCCACTTATTTACGGCACAGTAGCTTGAAAAACCTCAATTTGGCTGAGGTGTTGAAAATAGCCAAAAATTAAAAATTGGATGAAACCGCCATGCATATAAGATGGTTTTTATATCTTGAAATATGGAGGTCTCCATTTAAATATTTTGAAATCTAAAAAATTATATTCTTTCATTAAGGATCAATTAGTGGAAACAGCATTTGTTTTGACTGCTGCAAAATTTTTCACACGTTAGAAAATCCCACAATTTACATTTAAAAGAAATCATATTTTTGTATTTGAGCTAAACTGCTCAGGTCTCGACAGGCATACGAATTTTTTTCTTTTTTTGCTGTTGTGTATGGTAAAGGCATGTGGCAGTTGAGTTTTTTTCTCTTCTATAAAGCCAATGTCGACCAGATATTACCCTGAAGATATTAAAATTATTTATTATGTATTTATACTCCACTGACATGATAGCCTCAGGATGGTGATGTTGAGCTGGTCTGCGGGTCTGTGTGTCCAACACTTTGCTTCAGAAATACCTCAGCAACTGCTAGCCAGATTTCATATAACGCGGGATGTATGTTAAAATTATCCAGACTCCTGATGAATGTGATGACCTATTAATCTTGCATCTAACATCACCATCAAATCATCCTCATATCTCAAATTGAACAGAACTATTTTTATAACAGTGTACTCTGACTAGATATCCTGGCCTGACATGCAGATGATTTTTAAAGCAGCACAATTATGCCAAAATTTAATGAAATATAAACATATAGTAAGATGATTGCTGTGAAATTCATCGTGTGTGTGTGTGAGGGTATGCATGAGTGTACGGGGTTCTGTAAATCATCTCCATTTCAACAATGTAAATCTATACCAAACAATCCAGTTCAGACATGAATATCTAATTGCAACAGTTTGTATGCATACATAATCTTCAAGGTCATTGCAGTCTTATACAGAAAAGAGTATAAAATGCCCATCACTGCCTCTAGATGTCACTGGACCAAGGACAGGGCATTTTTATATTTCCATTTCAGCTAAAGTACGTATGGAGCTCCATTCTTCATATATAGAGCATGAACTAACTGTGACACAGTGTTTCATAACTGAAAAAATTAGACTGTTACAGTGATATCGATTTCTACTACTACTGGGTCTATATGCCTAACGTGTTTTTGCACACTTATACACTGTGCATGTTTCCTTGAACTGGCCATAGGCAGAAAAGGGGGTGGAGGCTGTTGGAAAATTGCCTCTTGTGGTTCACTGAGTCCTGGCAAATACGAATCCTATTTTGAGAGGTAATGGGCAGGCCCTATGGAAATATCTGTCTCCTGAGTGTCTATTGGTTAGTCTCATACAGATTGTAGACGGACACATGAATGCACCAATGATGTGCAGGGACAAATAAAGACTGCAGGCTCTGTACACAGCCTCCTATTGGTCTCTATGAGTCACATGAGAATAAAGCAGAAGGGAGTTTACAGATTCAGATGATATATATATATATATACATAATATACATATATACACACTCATATACACAGGCACATTAACACACACACACACACATTCACACTGTAGAATACTACCCCAGTTAATATTACAAACACTTCAGCGTGTGCTTAAACCTCAGATGGTTAAACCAACAATATGAGCCCTTTCAGCATTTAAATGTCTCATTGAGTTGTGCACATTATCCTGCATTTTCTACGATGTTCAAGCCCCCCCAAAAACAAAAAATCAAAAAAAACCAAAAACAAACAAAAAAAATTTTTATTCAGGGTAACAGTGTGTTTTATTTTGTTGCCTGTTGCTAACTTTACGGTAAACACAAGTCAGAGAGTAAGAAAGACAGTCAACAAAGATAGACATTGAATTGAACTCACATACGTTACCTTGCTTTTCAGACTTATATTACCTCACTCTTTACAGAGAGATTTTACAATGAGGGCTGTTTTACAATGAAATGAACCAGTCCCATGATTTCATACTACTGCGCATCATGCGAATTATTATTGCTGTGACTCAAAACAGGCTGTATTTTATTTTACCTCTGTCATAGACCTGTGAGCGATTAGCTGTTAATGCCAGGCGAAAGGCACTGAACAGCCAAAACTTGATAAGGTGTTCGTTGCTGCTGGTTGACATTTAAACCAACATAAGACAGCAGGAAATAGTTGAGAATCATGTGTGTTTTGGAGTCAGTGAACTATAGATATTAGGGAGAAAATAGCTTTTGTTCTGTTTATAAGACCTTTGTGTGAGTGATTACTTTCTCTCTATCCATTCAATCCTTTTCTTTCAGTGAAATCTATTTGTGTTACCAATTTTTGTCCTTGTAAGTTTTAGGGGTCTCGCCAGAATCTGTGTTTTTGAGACTTAATGCTAGGTCTTTTTTGTAGAGGAGCACTGTAAAAGTCACTGCCTCTTCAGTATGGACATTTTAAAACTGTTGTTGAATTTAAATCATATTGTTGTTTTTTTCCAGTGTCTTATTTTGCACTACTGCGCCCTCAGCTGTCATGGTGGGGATTGTTTCCTAATGAATCTGCTCCCTTTTTTGGTGAGGTTTTATGGTTTTTGCTGTGGATTGAGAGGCACTGACACACCATTAATGTTTATGGCTAACTCTCACTTGCCGTGTTTGTAGTGTGTCTTGCTCCATTTCCCTTATCAGTGGCCTCTTGGCTGCCTCATCACATTGAACTTAGGTTAAAGGCAGTCTGTCTGCTGGCTGTTCAAAATGGTCATTTCCGCCTTTCCTTTCTTATTGCACAAGCCAAAGACCAGGGGCTGACAACAACAAGCAAATACGAAGCAAAACATGACACTGCCCTCATCTTGTTCTTTTGACATTCTTTATGTCTATCTTCACGACAAAATGTCAAATAACGGCAAAGTAAAACAAAACCAAAAACAGTAAGGTGGAATTTCAAGATGGTTACACTGCTTAATTGCTCCACAGGACACTAAGCTTTCGATAATAAGACTGCATTGTAATTATGTAATATTGAAATCAGCTTATTAAACATTTTTATCTTTTTCATAAAAAAAAACTTAAAGACAAGATTTTATTTCATTGTCTGCATTAAGTAATTTTTTCTGTGGAGACCTATGTGCGAATTCTCCTTCAATGATTGCGATGTCTATTTACTTGTTTGTTTTTCATTATTTACCTGATCTTGAGACTGTTTCATTTAAACATTTTGCTTTGTGTGCTCCCTTATGGAGGCTGTGATCTACATACAGTTCCTCAAACAAAAGAACTGTCATTTTAAAAAATGTTAATGCAGAGGTTATATAGCCTAGCCGGATTCGTTCTTACACGTACATGACAAAAGAGACTTGCCTAACCTCAAGGCTTCTCTCTGTTAGACTAGCACTGCAGATCTTCTCTGGTGTGCGTGAGTGTATGACAGACAGAGAGAGACACAGGGCAAGGGGGAGCACAGCTACAAACTCCTCCAAATCACATGGATTTTGGAGTATGAACACACAACCTGCAAAGGAGCAAGCTAGTGACACAGACTACAGAAGGTGCAAGGTTTTATTCATTAGAAACATAACATTTTTACGCTTATGATGAGAACAACACCATAGCTCTCCCTCTGCTGGCCTTTTTGGAAACTACAAGTTTCATACACAGAAGTGAGTCAACAAAATGGCTGACCTGTATAGTGCTGTAAGATGTCAGAAGACTGCTACAAACACCAAATCATTTGTTGTTCATTCATGTTTGGGGTTTTTGGGGGGGGTCAAGAGTAAAATGATTTGTCCTTGTCTTTTTTTGTTGGCATCCATGAAATCATGGTGCATAAACATAACAAATAATATCCTATCATTTGTACATTTAAAATAATCTTTCCATGTAACCACACTAGCTGGATCAGTGGACTATTCTCCAATTAATCTTATCATGTCATGCGTGCCATTTTTAACTTTTTTCTTCTTCTTTTTTTAAATTTTAAGTCATTATATGAAGTGCAACCCACTCAAGGTCACTAACATACACAGGACAACTAAAATACCTATAATTCTCTGATGCATAACCTACAAACCTACAACAACACCACTGTCTGTAGGTAACAGACAGTTTTTCAGACTGTTGTTCACCTGACTCCTCCTCCATCATATAACCCCTCCTCCTCAGCCCCGCATTCTCTGTCTGTCGTGGACAAATCACACACCCCTCCCTTCCCATGCTAATGTTCTGCTCCCTGTTGTCCCCACTTCCAACCGACAGTTCTGTGAGATTGATTCAACCACACTGCAGTTTGGCTACAGGCAGAGGTGCTGCCGCTCTAAAACAGACTTCCTGCCTGGTGGAGCTGTTCATACATACCTTACCGGCTTAAGCTACCGAGTTCACCGCCGCCGACTGCAGAGAGTCTAAAAAATACTGTAGAAAACTAGACGTTTGGACCACAACGCTTGGTCAACGCGACCGAGTCTGTCGACCAACCGCAACCGACGGCTGACGTATGTGGTTTTTTTGTACGAAAAGAGGAGGAGCCTATCCTTGAGTGAAAGGGGAGAGCAGTCGGATTGAGTCCGCGAATGCAGAACTACCGTTACACAGTTGTTGTGGCACAGCTTGGTAGTTTTCCTGTTGTACATAAAACCCGATGGACTGAAGACACCGCATCCTGACCACAAAGGGTGTACACAAAGAGGACATAAGAAGTCGACAGTGACTGGAGTGAGCAGAGGTGGAGACAGTTCGTCAGGGATCCAGACTGAAAATCGCGGGAACATCGCGACGCGACGCGAAGAGTCGGTGAGTCGAGGTATTGCAACTAGCATGCTAGCTAAGAAGCTATCAACTGCCATAGAATTTAAAACACATAGACATTGTGCTTTTTGTAATTTTGCCTTTTTGACGAAACCATCTGGTGATGTTCACATTTTTTTTTTTTTTGGTTTTGGATGGCACATTTTCTCAGTCAGCCCAACAAGTTGGCATTTCAGTGGTTGTAGGTGTTGATGTTAGCCAGCGCTTGCTTTGGTGCTAGCTTAACGTTAACATTACTGGATGTTACATTCAGAATTGTTTTTGGACTCTTTTTTTTTTGCTTATATTGTCAAGTGTTGTGCAAACAGCTCACTCTGTGACTAACCTCTCCTATTTTTTTAACACATTTTACAAACACAGAAATTGTCTTTATAAAATGAAAAATTTCTAATGGATATGAATTCTGAGGGATATATAATTAGACACTTCTTAATAAATTTCAATAAATCATATCGTTAACTGTGTCCCTTTTATAATAAATAAAAAAATTAACTTTTGCACATAGCGGCTCTCAAAGCATGACACTGATTTCTGCTAAGAATAAGTTCCTTGGTCAGGAAAGGGCTACAGACAAATATGTAAGTTAGGCATATGTAGAAGTAGGCATATGTAGAACAAAAGTGACCAAGTTCTCTGTTAATTCCAGTCACTAAGCATATACTTATCTATGTCTTTGATGTATTCGCACCTCACTCCAATCTTTAAGGTCCAACCCAATCAAGTAAAATTATGTTTTGTTGATGTCACTACAAGCAGCAGACACATCCGGCATACTGCAGAGGTGATAGATTTGGTGGGGCATAATCAAGATAGATTTTAATGAGAAGTTGTCTACTTTGATAAAGCAAGTGGTCGAAATAGTAAAGCAAACATATCAGCTTTGATACTTTAATCATGGCATTTGGTAGAGCTTTATTTACAAGTTTTTGGCTTTTTTGAAATACTTTTACAATTCAGTTAAGATTTTAAGAGAGTTTACCCCAAACTTAGAATCAGCACTGAACTGGGCCCTTAATGGGATAAAATGTAAAGATGGACCAAAGTGAAGAGGAAACTCCTGCATTTTCTACATTGCACAGTTAAACCCCCTCTTGGTTGAAAGTGGTACAGCCCAGTAATTTTCCATGCATCACACTGTCCTAGGATGTGGGTGTGGCTTAATGTCAATGGTAATGCAAGACTTTTTGCAGTTTTTCCCCTTGCCCTGTGCTGTGAGTTTCTTTAGAGAAAAAATTGCTGCATCTACTTTTATTTGGATCCAGTATTGTATACATAAAAGACCGCTGTATTAATCTTTAAGCCTAAGGTCAGACAAAATTATGAGAATTTGGCATTTTGCAGAATATAACTGTTGTATCATGCTTAAGAAATCAAAAGCAAAACAGGAGCAAATTTAATCCACAAAAAATGAGCTGTTTCTTGTTTGCTTTTATCTTCTGGGAACATGGTACAGCCCTGCTTCTTGTTTCACCTCCCCCACTTTATCCAGTGGCAGTGCTCACATGGTGCACTTGTAATTCATTACACAGTCTGTTGCTGTAGAGGAAGCAGCCTGAAAGGCTCCACCTACATTTTTCAAAAGCTTTCCTGTCGATGTTAGAAGCCAGTTATTTTTACTTAGCTAAATTATCTTACCTCTTTTTCAATACAATCAATGAAAATTCCCTCTAAATTGTACAACTACCTCATCTTTTTTGTAGAGCTAGCAACATTCACATTTACAATGAATGAGAATGTAGGACATTTTGAGGTCTTGTCTGGTTATAATTTAAAACTGGGACCTCAGAATGTCTTTCATTAGGAGCATTAAGGAGTTATCTGCCTGGTAGTGGCACCTTTCCCAGGTCTGGTTTATTCAGGTTTGTTGCTTAATGTTAGGCAGTGCTGTGCAGCTGTTGGCTTATAATCTACAATAGGTTCATGAAAGCCCAACCCACATAGGTCTTTTGCATTTGTACAATCAGAAAGACCTGTCACCGGTGACTGTTACAGATAGTAGCAATATATGTGAATCGTAGGTATGCTTATGTCAAGCAGCATTAAAAATGATTTACAGTACTCTTCATTTCAGCTGAGCCGCATCTCTGTCACACTATATTATTGGCAGATTTAAGAGACCAATTGGCCACCTGACTAGATTTTCTGTAACTCTTATGATTCCAAAATCTTTAAAGGCATGGATGAGAAATGAGTCATTTCATTTCACTATTCAAGAGCTATTGCATGCGCCAACACAATGTAATCTGATAACATGACATGTAAAATACTTTTCCCTGTTTCCAGTGTATGTAACAGACTGTTGGTGTTTTTCTCAATACTTGAGGTATAAAGGCTTATTTCTGTAACATTATTTATCTATTAATTGAAAAGTGAAACTTTAAGTGAATCTGTAATTGAAGCTCTAATTTAGAAGTGCTCTATCAAAATAATAATAAAAGTATGCCCATAATGTTCGGAATAAAAGTTAGGCCTACATTGTGAATATTTACAAGAAGAAATACCTTGAACAGCATTTCCATTGATCACAAAGTCAAACTAATCTCTAATTATATAGCACATAAATTGAATTAATTTACATACAGAAATGATCAGTTTACCCTTTGTAAAGAAAAAAAACCCCCAAATCTTTGTTTTCCATTTGATCATGATAAAAAATTTAAGCTTATTTTTTGCCCATTTCTAACCAAATTTGTTGATGTAAACCAGTTAAGGGGTGATAACAGGCTCCTATCCTGTTATTATTCATTTTGCTGATGAAAAATCCACACATTTTTTTCTTTTTTTCCCTTAAGTTTATAATCATACCAAGTCAACTGAAACTAGTTTAAACCAGCTGCAGTAGTTATCCTTTTCTTGCTTCAGACTGTAAGTGATAAGAAATATGATCTTTTATTCTAAAAATACCAGTTTTTGTTTTTCATAATTTATATCATGCCTGAGAGATAATCAAAAAGACTTGTTAATAAATGTATATTTTGCATTTTCTAACCCTTAGCCAGAATACATAGAGTATTTGTGTGCTTAAGTTTAAGGGGGCTTATAAGACAGTTTTTTAAATGTGGTTTTTATAGACCACACTGTCTACACAAGGTGTAATGTACAACATATTGGCAATTGTACCAATAATTGAAAAATAATTATTTTAAATAATTAACAGTGATGTTTGAATTGAACTCTTTAAAATATGATCTATCAACATTTAAGATTTAAGAGAAGTTAGGCCAGAGTAGAGCAGAATCTAACATTTTAATGTTTTCCAAACTGCAGTCCTGTTTTGCATTTTGACTAGGTTAATTATTGAAAGACACAATTATCTATCTCTATTTTAATACATCCAAGATGGAAAGCCATGTCACAGCTATATGTGATTTCTAAGTCCTATGTCATTTCCAGAGTCACTGTAGAGAGGTTGATGATGTCTGCAGGCACAGATCAATCACAAATAGTAGTTCCTACAGTCTGTCTTAATGATCTGTTCTAGAAACAGTTCAGATTTGCTTGCAAACTGATGAAAGCCTTGCACATAGAAGCCTATTGCATGAATTTTTAGAGCTAAGGCACTATCACAGTTTAACCCCTTTAATGGCAATCAACATGTTTTGTAGCTTGCATGTCTCAGTGGCCAAGACATAGTGGCAGTATTATTAGGTTGGATCTAGTAAAATGGCTAAGACATGTCTGAACTGCTGTAAGATTAATGTGAAGGCCAGAGCGACCCAAATTAAAACATTTACGGGAGTAAACCGAATGCATGTCCTCTCGTTCCTATTGCCAAGGACTCAATTATTAATAATTACTCAGATATTATGTCTTTTTTGCATTAAATGAACACATTTTCTCTAGCAGTGGTAGAAAAGAAAGAAAGAAAGAAAGAAAGAAAGGAAGAAAGAAAATCTTCATTGTACAACCAAAATGCTAAACAGACCAGTTTTCTTCTACTGTGATAGAACAGAAACATTCATTTCTGTCATAAAATGAAGTTTCAACTCACTACAGTATACCAGGTGCTAAATAATGTGTAAGGGTGCTTTCACACATGTAAGTTTGGAATTACCAACAACTGATTACTTTTAATAGTCTGCTTATGCAAGAAAAAATAACAGTTTTAATGTAAAATAAAATAATTGGACACTGCCACACTGCTTTTCTAACCTAGATTCACAATAAATTTAAAATTGAAGCTAGCAAGCTAATTATTAGGGGTGTAACAATTCATCGACGATCCAATCAAATCGATTGAAACTCAAAACATACATCAATAGTATCTTTAAGATAAGCCTTTTTAAGCCCTATTTTGAAATTCCAACTGCATACTCGTTTCACAGTTTCTGCCCAATTGTGCCTCATTCTGAAGTTTCAAACAATGCAAGCGGCAAGCAGCCAAGGTAAAGAGGATGACGAGATTCTCACCCCCTCTTGGGAATAAGTCAGCTGTGTGGCAATATTTCGGATTACGCAGAAAAGACGG
>JAPZDZ010000020.1:18726884-18750219 GCA_029783805.1 Acanthurus tennentii
TTTACTTAAACATATCACCAAAATCTGTCTCTGAATATTTTTTGAGAACTTATCTTTAATCCATATGTTGAGTTTGTTCTGACTTTTCGTAAGTTTCCTAATCCATATTTTATGTTGAATATTTTATGTTTTATGTTGTTCCATCCATATGTTGAATCCATATTTTCAACATTTTCACTGTGGTCACAACTATTCCCTCATGGAGATGGATACAATGTTACCATGGATATCACAGAGTAATATTTTCAGTGATGACAGCGCCCCCAGTTACCCAGAGGCCAGGAAATGCAACTGTTAGGGTGGAGTAAAGTGTCTGAATATGGTTTGGAGGTTTAATAATCTAGCGACATGTGCTGTCGTGCTGACTTTAGCACATACTAAATGTCTTGTTGACCAATCAGATTGCTTGGCTGAAACCACTTCTTGTACAACTCCAGATAATAAGAGGCATTCTGGACTAGCTGCAGGTCATGTGCCTGGGGCAGTGGCTCTCATTTGCATTAGAGAGTGGTTGCATTAGGGCTGGGAACCACCAAGCTGGCATGAACTGACTGCTGCGTCGCCTCACGTTTGTCTGTGTTTGAGCCAGTTGGGGCAAAAAGCAGTCTCTGCACATACCACATTGACAAAGTCCCACTACCAACTGGCGTGTATGTTTTTTGCCTGTGCGAGAGGTAGACTCTCCATACCAGCAGGCGGCAAAGTCTGTATTTGTCATTCAAAAAAGGAAAACCAGAAGTCTGTGGAAAAACAAATTATATGTCATTTTCATTCAACTTTTGACCAGTGTCACCTCTCTGCACCGCAGACTGATTAATCAACAATATGGCTGAACTCATACTGAATTTTCACTTATTGTGTTGAAGGCACTGGTGTGAAAGAACAAGGAGATCTCTATGTATGTGTTCTCCTTACTACCTTGTTTGTTTACTTTTGTCACTTTTGTTTCTCTTCTCGTGCACTGATTTGATAGCAAGCAGCCAATCAGGGTGATCATTTGTCCCGACGGCTGACGGTGATTCAACATGTTGACTCAGATTAAGACTCACGAACAGGGGTTAAACGAGTTCAATGGTGTGGGACACATCGGGCCAACCGTCGGCTTGGTGTGTCTCTGCCTTTAGACCTGGAGAGAGCTTAAGAGCTTCTGATTTTGACAAGGCCACACCCAGTTTGCTCTTTAACTTGACATCACTACGATATTGTTGATGGTGATGAGCACATCTGATAATGGTGACAGACATACACATAGCAAAAGCAGTCTTTTGTCATAAGGGAACAAAATCTTAGTTTTGTTTAGGGGCCTTGGCATCTACTCTGACAAAAATGGTAGAAAAGCAAAAATGTGTTTTTCCACCAGTGTCAGATAATCTTTGTAAGAATAATAGCTGGGCATCGTCGGCATAGCAGTGTTAAGAGAAACTGGAGTTTTAGTCCTAGAACCAGAACCCTATTTTCACTCTATAGACAGCTGGTAAGACTATCTTACATAGTAGCATTATCAATATTTATTGAAATGTCTCCATGATTTACCTTTACAAATAGATAATTAGTATCATGCTACAGTGCAATTTCTATTAGTACCATTAGATGGCTCACACCAAAATCCAGTGTTGTTTTCTTTGCCAAATCGGCTATTAGGGCCACAACAGATTATGCTAAAACTCAAGAAAGGTACACCCTATGACTGTCTGTGTGTGTGAATATACATATGTATAGGAAGAGATAGATATAGATGTAGATGTAGATCTTTTTAAGTGGAAAATTGGTTACTTGTGAAAGGATGTGAAACGAACATTTAAAAAAATGCGATAAAAAAAACATTGATTGTAACAAGATTAAAAAAATTGAGATATTTTATTCTTGACATTATCAACCACTTCTTCACCTGACATATTGTTGACATTTGTGTTCAGTTTCAGAGTAACTGTATGAAGCAACAATTTAACAAACATGAAAAGTGCCTCAAAACTATTAGTTTTGATGCACTTTTTCAGAATTAAATTTTAAAGTAGGCAGGAAAAGTCAGCTGTGTTCATGACTGAAGGGTTCTTTACTTCCTCTACTGTGCAGCAGCAGCAGCAACCATTTTGTTCTGTAGAATTAACTGCAGGCAATTTATCAAAGGGAAGAAGGGTTATGGAAAGTGTTGAGTAGCCCACCTTGTTGACTTATTTCCATCTTCCAGCCAAGGAAATGTAAGCTGTTTGACATTTTTGTTTTTCTACTAAAAGAAATCTGTATTTTTTTCTTAAAGCTACTTTGCACTCATTCCCCAGTGTTTTAGGTAGAGAGGAAACAAGCTTAAAGCTTTAGATTAAACCTTCCATTACAACACCTTGACTTTCATGTGACAAATTTGTTGGAAGTGTACCCTATAAAAATATTTATATAGATGAGTTATTGAGACAGAGATATAAAATTTGATCAAATGGCTCAAGGAGAAAGAGCTGCTTTTTCGGGGGCAGAGCTGGAATTTCAAAGAGTTTAGAATAATTAGATTTTGCTTAGAGTGTTTCCTATAAATTATAGTCTAATCTAACTTTGAACTTCTAACTACAGAGCTTGAATCGTTTAGAAAGCTTTGAATGTGTCATTCACCTCTCTAGCTCCCTCCCTTGTTGATAGGAACACCCTTCTGCTGCAATGGTTTAGTCCGGCTTGGCTGTAAAACTCTAGACTGCTGGTGTGGGGGAGGGGTGTTGGTGCCCTGTGCAGGGCTGTGGACCTCAGCTCTGACTGTGTGTTGCTAGCTATAGCTCATGAAATCTGGATTAAACTGTACGTCAAACAAAAGGTGCCCTTTAGGTTATCAAAGTTTTACTAGACAACGAAAGGAGCACCTGCATAGAGATATTTTAGGTCTGCAGTTAACCAAAAGTGCTATTATTACTTCATCTTCAGGGTACCTACTTTATCTTTATTTTTTTCCTGATGTTTTTTGTTTATTCTGTAGTGTCCCAGTCAACACCCATTGGTTATGTTTGTAGTGATGACACGAGCCTTTCTCTGCAGCGCATGGCTGGAGAATAATCACCATGTGCTTGCTTGATTCACATGGAAACTCCTGGTTTTGCCCACCCCCACCCTCTCCCTATTTTTCTTCCCTTTTTTCCTTCTGCCCAGCTCTTGCTAAGCTCCGCTCATTTAAAGAAAAAAAACAACCAAACGAATCACGCGTACAATGGTTGGGCAATAGTAGGCTATGAAACAGTGCTTTAATATAGATAAACTATGTTTTGATAATAACTACTTATAACTATATGACAGTAATATTGTGGCATGTTTGAATTTTTCTCTCATATGTTGTCATTTTTCTTCTGAAAATAGTACTAAACTTCTCTAAGTCTCACAGTGACCTTAAGTTAAGGACTCAGTTATTTAGTTGCCATATAGTTGCTCAGACAAAGTGGCGAGTATTGTAGATTGTGTAGTCTTTTGCTGAAATAAAAATTCAGAATTATATATAGAAAATTAGATTTTAAACTGGTGTAATTTAAATTGATGGATAAAAGGATACAAATTGACATGCATGGCAGGACACTTCTCAAAAATTATTGGCTGCTGCTTTGAACAGCTTCAAAATCTTGGCTCCCTTTGGTTTCCATCAGATCAAGAAGGAAAAGTAAAACAGTCTGATCATGAGGGAAAGCATTAAAAATGAATGCAGTAAGTGGTATATAATAAGTGTTTGATTGTGTTCAGTTTTTGGTTGATCATGAGGGAGATTTGAATATGAAGGTCAATGTGAACCAAAAAGAAAGAGTAACAATTTGCTTTACCATCTGTGAATTGCCATGTATGAATAATATTTGCTTGGTCAGGTAGTTTTCTTTGCAAATATGTGTTAGGTTCTTTGCCGTTGAATGATGGAACTTAAGTCAAAGACAGCTGGCATCACTGAACAAATTTGCTAGGCTAGTATATCTAGAACTTACTATCACTGAGTTCTGCATATGCTAATGTTACTCTTGGAAATATCAAAAAAATGCATTTACTTGAACAAGGCCTTTTTTCAGGATATTTTTGGACCTGAAAACAGGTATCATTGAGATACAGTAACCATATTGTATCTCCATGTTCATTTTGACAATTAAATACAAGTCATTGATACTGCCTATGGAATTTGTATTGAATTGCACCCATCAAAACACTTCATGTACCTCATATCTTGTCCAGAATCATGAAGGACTGGAGCCACTCCTTTCATGCATTGGGTTTGAGGCAGGGTACCCCCCTGTCTAAGTTGTCAGTCTGTCACAGAGATGAAATTTAGAAAGACAAACACAAACACACTTACTTTTACACCTCTGGCAAATCCATTCATGTGACTTGCATGTCATTGGAATGTGATGGAAACTGGAGATCTCCCAAAGGAAGTGCAAAAAAAACCCTGTGAAACATGAAAAAAAACCCCATGAAACTCCAAAGAGAGGCCCAATGTGATTAAATCTTAAAGCTGATGACATAGAGAATCTCTTTATTGCCCAGCATTGAAAGATTTTCTGATCACACAATCACTGCTTATAACCAGGACGTCTTTGGAAAATAAATAAGCATGAGACTATCAGAAGAGCACGACAGTGTTTTCTAACCTGTCTTTGGAAACAACCTCAATTAAGTTAATGTAAAACTGTGTAAGTGTGTAGATTAATAATGATAAGGCTACGTGCTTCAGCAGAATTATGTCAAATTTGTTGTTTTTTGGGGAGGGCTAAATAGTTCTGTAGGTCAGTTTAACTGATATTAAGTGTCTCAGAGAATTAAGCACATATGGATTACTCTAAATGACCTGGTGTGGTTTAGCATGATGTTGTACAAGATGTGATAGGCTCGAAGGACTTAAGCTGCGCACAACAGACCAGGTGGCCATTTTGAGTTTCAGTGTATCCAGATGCAGGCAGGGAGGATGGGGGAGGGGAAGACTGCGCACTGTGCGCAGTAATGTTGGAATGCAGGCTCTGCTCACGCTGGCTGACATCTTCCTTTTTACCCATTTATTAGCCTACATAGAAAATGTCTAACATCAGATAACTGACATATTTTTTGTTTAGTTGATTAAAAATTAAGACCAGGAGCATTCTCTGTGACAGTCAGAGTCATCTAAGTGTCAGGTTTACTGGCATATTGGCTCAAGCACTGAAGGCAGCCTGCAGGAGAAAAAGTGTCAGTTCATTAACCAGTTAACTAGACTTAGATTCATATATTATTTAGCAGTTTCACTCTGAACTCCTGTGAGGTGAAAAATTGAAAGTAACTAATTTTGTGAGCTCTACTGTCATAACTCAGTGTTGCTAAACAGTGCGCACAAAACATGTAGGCTCCTGTAAACAGTGAAACTTAAAACCACTATTTATAGTTGAGCAGAATGACGTGTAGAGCTAGCAAAATTTTAAATCATTAAATCAATTTTGCTGCTTTTATTGTAAGTTTTTAGTGTTTTTTCCCTCAGGATCCATGTATGAGTATGGAGATTTTCTGCAGATACACTGCTCACTGCTCTTTTTTTTTTTTTTTTTTTAAAGGAGGCGGAGTTTGTTATAGGATCTGCTCATGCCAGTGCTCAGCATGCTGCTCGCAGCAGCGCTGGTGGCCATTTTCTACAATAGCAGAAAGGGGGGCTGGGCAAAAAGCGCACTGCAAGGTTTTATTTACTCTCACAGTGCTTTTGATGAAAACAAGTGAAGGTTGCCTTTGAAAGACCACTGTACTTTTAATCACCTTTCTGGTCACCTAATTCTTCCACAGTAGGGTTCTCTGTCTTTTCTTGACTAAGTCAAAATCAAAAAATTACTTTCAATTTTTTGCAAAAAATTCAGTGTTGCAAACTTGAGAGAGAAAAAAAAGCAGAGAGCATATTTTTCAATTTTAGGTGGGTGTTCTTTGTTCCTCTTAAGTACAGAACCACCCCTGTGCTAGAATGGTTCAGTCTGTTCAACAGCAGTTCTCCCTGCTGTGGGAGAGGCTGGGCGTATACAGGCTGCTTAGTGTGTCAAGCTGTGCTCTAATTTCTTGCTGTGTGCAGCTAGCATGGGACTATGGGGCTAGAAAGCGATACTTCTTGCTTGTAAATGTTAAATGCTTGATCAGAAATACTGCATGAAGTACATGTTGAGATAATCTTTCAATCTCTAATGTATTAATTGTAGTTAATCATGACAAGTAGTCATACTCATATTTCTGAAAAAGTGTTTATTTAGCTCATATCGACTTGTTGAAAGAAAATTCATCAAAAATTATAAGTCTAAAGAATAATAAGTAATATTAAACATTTCCTGTGGAAATTCAAGAAAATTAACTCCTCACCCTCATCAAGCACATCTTTAAATGCATATTAACTGTTAGATTACTTTATTACTCCAATCTTTATCTCTTTTGTTTTAAACGCCCCTCCCCCATTCCCTCCCGCCATTGAAATGGATCAGTCCATGTTTGACTTGGAGAGGCTGTTCCACAGAGAGAGAAAATGTGTGTGTGCGTGTGTGTGCATGTGTGTGTATGTGTATGTGTATGTATATGTATGTATGTGTGTGTGAGTGTGTGTGTCTTTGTGTGTGTGTGTGTGAATCTGTGTGTGTATCTTTGTGTGTGAGAGACAGAGAGAGATGGGGGAGGGTGGTGCAGCTGCATCTAGATTGAGTGTGCTGTGGGTGTGCTATTTAGCACTGGCCGTGCGTTGCTAGCTAGGCCTTGACTAAAGTGCACCTCCTTTCCATAGTAAAAGTGTCATGCCCTCTTTCAAGTGAAATCTCTTTTACTTTTATGGTTTGTTAGCATATATGTAATGACAGATTGTTTGCTATTTATTGTTAACTATGACAGGACTTCAGGAATGTATTTGTTAAGGAAAAAAAGATTTAGTTTTCAATTAGTTGGAATGTCTAATCCAGGGTCCAGGCTCCTCCTCTTTACCTTTGACCTTTTCTAACTTCAGTAATAGCTAAAATGTGTTTTTCTAACCTATTTATATATTAAGATGGCCACAGTTTCTCAATTCCTCATGACCATGGTAAACTTTTTATAATTTAAAAAATGTTTCCAGCAAAATTTTGTGAAGCATTTATTTTTTTCATGTTCTCCTTATCCATGTAAACCAGCATCTTTCAAGTGGGAGATGACGCTACATTAGAGGAAATTCTAAACAGACTTCATTTTGAGTAACCACAGTTTACTTCTTACATTCACAAAGTCAACACAATTTTATATCAAAGCTTATACAGATTTTCTAAGAAGGTGAAAGTGGTTACAGTGGAGATAAGTGGGAGACATTCAAGGAGGAAGCTAGAATATGTAGCAGCATATGATCTGAAGGATAAATATTGATGTGTTTTATGTTGTTTGAAGAAAGAACATTAAAACAATGGTTAAATCTTAATACCCATCAATTTTTCTCAGTTTCAGATAAATTAGCCTTTATCATCTATAAGAGAGCTAATATGTAAGACCAAATATGAGGCAGAGTAAGCTCTCTCTGTAGTCCACTTTGTTCGGATCATTTGAGAGAAAGTAGGAGGCTGAGGCTAACCTGATTCTCGTCTTAGTGGCAGCAAGTGCCCAATTTATTGTACATAGCACCTTGAGTAAACATTTTCAGATATAATCTTTCAGAGATTCATTAAAGAGACGAGAGGAAAGGGTTACAGCTATGTCAGCATTTTTATTTTTTTGTTATATTTTGTTGAAAACAAACCATTCAAGCAGCAAAGGCCATCCAAAAGTAGTAGCTGAGCTCCTTACATATATTACAATAAAGGTCAAACACTGCACTTCAGAAATATATCATGTAGTGTTATCTTGACATTATTGCCTATGGTGTCTTTTTAATGAGAAGAGCCCCCCCTGCCCTTATGACAGAATGGTTTAGTCCGTACTGGCTGCAGATTTCCACTCCGTGGACAAGTTTGTGCTAGAGTTGGGGGATGGGTGTTGCTAAGCAACAGTCTGTGGAGTGTACTTCCCCTCTGTCTGTGCGCTGCTAGCTAGTGTTGGTACTGATAATCACAACGCTGCACTCCAAAATGTTGTAGGCACAATTTTTAATTAGAATGAATGTATTTACCTGTATATATAAGCGACACCTCATGAGTGTCATTGGAGAGAAAGAAAAAATGAACCCCAGTCCCTTTTGTTTCCTGGTAAGCATATGAAGGCAGACTGTTGTGTCAGGAGCATTGACCTGACTTTCCCTCTGAGGAGTTTGATTATTATCCATATTCATACAGAGTTACATAGGCCTCACATTCTTTACAGAGCCTACCTCTGCACAGAACAAGATGGACTAGTCCTAACTGAGTCCCTCCTCCTGTCTTTTATGTTCTCTTGCTGGACTCTCAGCTGTTCACTGCTCCCACAATCAACAAATACATGGAAGAATTCCACACATCTTGCCTAAGGTTAACACTTTTTTTTCATCTTAAGATCATGTTCAACATTTCTCCTCATCATTTAAATCCAACACAGCTTTTGTCATTTTAGCTACAAACTCTTCTCAAGATGCTGGTAGAGGGTGCTATGCTAATCAGAGCATGTAAAGATTAGCATATTGTTTATGTGTGTTCTGTTTTTGTTTATTCAATGGAAACATTTATTTATGACATTTGATATACGTCAGATGTTAAATGTCAGTTTTCTGTAAATTTTTACCAGCATAGCTTATCAGTAACTTGTCAGACATTTGGTTACCTGCAACAGTATGAAATTTCACGAATATATGTATGATTTTTAAAGATAGTTTTTTCCTGATCACATTCACACCTAAAGGGAGGGGAAATGAAGATGCTAATTTAAGAAATGCATGTTTTGTGTCCATACATGCAAAAGATTGTACATAGACACACTTGAAGCAGTGTCAACACATTGCACTTTTGCCGTATATTTGGCATGTTTGTGAATCTTACAAATATCAGGCAGGTACAAAGCATTTGATTCAGGGGCCTTCAATCAATTTAAGACAATATTATGCACACATTTAACACAATCAGTTACATTTCACCTAAAGAAAAAATAGAAAGCAATTTTGATGTTTAGACAATTTAATTGCTGAAACGTTTCAGACATTTAAATGAAAATCATTCTTTTTAACAAAAAGAAAAAAGACCTGCGCTGTATTTTACCGTAAAGTGCCACATTTTTCATGTTATCAGTTAACATTGAGGGTTACTTATTACCTTTATTAACATAACTAATATACGCACATTTTTGTGGAAAGAAGTCGGTCAGAGGTGTTGAGCAGGCAGCGGGATCTAAGGCAATGCTAACGCTAGCACGAAGGTCAATACAGTGTTTCTTTAGTATTTTATCTCATAACAACATTTCTTGCATATTGCAAGTGTTTTGTCTGTTGACCCGTCTTTTCTGCGTAATCCGAAATATTGCCACACAGCTGACTTATTCCCAAGAGGGGGTGAGAATCTCGTCATCCTTTTATCTTGGCTGCTTGCCGCTTGCATTATTTGAAACTTCAGAATGAGGCGCAATTGGGCGGAAACTGTGAAATGTGTATGCGGTCGAATTTCAAAATAAAGGCTTATTTTAAAGATGACGATATTGATCGATGTTTTGAGTTTCAATCGGACTTAACTAATTGATATATGGATCTAGATGGATGAATCGTTACACTCATATTGTTGACTATGCATGTCATATGCAATCCTGCTTGTGATCGATTTGACAGAAGATGCATGAATTCTTTTGAGGAAAGACAGAGAAATAGTGAAGGTGTACTAACGTTTTGTGTCAAAAGTCCATGCCAAGAATCACAGGAATTGAGCGCAATGTGAGACAGCAATATGGGTTCATTTAAACTCATATATGGTCACCTCAGAGACACCAATGTGGTTGTGATAGGAATACAATTGGAAAATGAATATTACTGTGTTTATCAAGCTTTCTTTAACTTATAAGTTTAAGCCCACGTGTGGATACATGTCAAGTGAATAGTGTTTGCTTATTATCTAGCTTTTAGTGATGCAACTTTATTTAATGTCCCACATCCGTCTCTCAAAGCTCATCTAAAACTTAAAATGTGTCTGTTCAATTGATATTTGTTAGTCTCAGTAGAGAACTCACTGATGCCACAGATAGCCCTTTCTTTATATAAGATTAACTTGGCATAAGCTTTAAAAAATTCATAAAAATTCATATTCCATATTATTTCAACAGTTGTTCAGAATTTATGTGCATATAATTACTGACCTCCGAAAGGATGACTTCAACTACTTTTTCTACTTTTTTTTTTTTTTTACCGCGGTGCAGCAAATTCCGCAGGGGGTTAACTGTAGATGTTGATAGACAAATGGACACAAAAAAAATGATGTTTAACTTTTGGTATATTAAACATTTTGTGTTTAAAATAAGAAAGTTTATTTATTTTGCTTTTTATTTCCATTTTATTTAACCTACTGATGTCACAGACTGAAAAAAAACCCATAAACAGGGTGTTGCAATATGTTATTTATCACAGAGAATCCTGCTCAGCTAGCCTCTGAGAGCAGTCTGACAGCAAACAGCAGAGCTGACGGCCATTTTGAGTTTCTGCACTGAATCCAGGCACAGTAAATGAGGCCCTAGGATGGGGGAGGGGTATATTGTGCTCTGCGCAGTGTGGAATAACATTGGAATGTGAGGTGTATCAGTGATCATGCTTTCAATTAACATAGCTTTTTTCTTGTTTCTCACTTTATAAATGATGTTCTTCCCAGGTTAAATTTAAATCAATGCATGAATATCTCCCACTTGTTTTGGAGTATAAGAAGTATATTGTTCTTGTGGGAAACATACTTGCTAATATGAAAACAGTAGCAATGGCTTCCAGTAATGTGCATATGCGCCAGCATCTCAGTGTGTTGCTCAGTTTTACAGTGTAAAAGTATACACTTAGCTCACATCAGTCTTCTTTGGGAATGCTGCATTTTTCCATGCACATGTGACAGCTTGTTAAGCTGCAAAATACACATGGCTAAATTAAACAACGCCCTTTACAGATGGTTTTGTCTTCTGCAGTGTTGCAGGTCAGTAATGCTGTGACAGTTAAGCTAACCAACTTTACAGTGTAAAACTGAAAAAGCTCATTGCTCTTTCCAGATAAGATTTGAGATTATTTGAATAACTGTCTAAGTGTTCTGTTCCTACACTGAAATCAGCAAAGTTTATCGACATACAGTATCTACTGTTTGAATATATCTGCCTTTTTGTCATAACATAAGAGTTGTGTTAACACACTGATTGATAGAAGACGTGCAGTTAACATGTTAAGAGCTGAAAAACTAATGTTTCTTGCCAGACATTCTGTTCTCACATTTACAAAAATAGGAGTTGGTAAAGTAATTTGAAGAAAAGCCTCTGCCCTGCAGTTTGATGCCTCTCTCTGTCTGCTGTTATAGAAAAGCCATTTATTTCTCTTATTTAAATCTTTTTGAAATTAATTTTTAAAATTTAAAAGTCCTTTTAAGCTTAGTTGGTAAAGAAAAGTGTGACTGTAGTAACATTTGTAAACACGTTAAAGGTCTTAAGGAATCATATCAATGATTTATCGACTGATCTTTTGTGTGATCTATTTAAATCTACTCCTAATACTTAATTCATCAACGTTATCGTACTTACAAAGAAATGAAATTTATAGTGGCCCCACAAATAAATATGAAACTCAGAACTCAGTAATAGCTCAAGTGATGAAGGCTGACTGCTTGACCCAAATGAGCTAAAATTAGGGTTACCCTTTCATTTGCATGGTCTGTGGATTTCATACACAGTTGACCTTGTCTTCCTAGTTTGATACTATAATATTAGATTTACTAAAATATAAATATTTATCCCCCCTTTACTTCAGGCTATTGACGATTTCTTCAGTATATCCATGACCAGGGACCTTTTCAATTGAAAGTGAGTTAGTCATTAATGATTTCTTATGTGTATGCACTGTAGGTCACTAAATACCATGGAAAATTTCTTGTTTGCCACTGAATGTCAAATTGAGAGTTTTATTACAGTGCACAGCTTAAATGCATTTCTGATTTTAAATAATCACATGCATATAAAGTGAGTATGCTGGGAATGAATACATATTAAATATGACAACTAGCCTCAGCACTACAGTATGTGCCATAATCAGGACTATGTACGGAAAACCTTTCATGTTTTGCACAGCCACTTTACTGCTGCCAACACAGCCACACTTTGCTTGTTCTGATTGGCTAAGGATTGAACAAATAGGGACATGGGGGGATGGGAAGAAGGTTGGGTTACTGCTATTGTTAACTTCAGTGCTGTTTCTGTTCTTTGGATTTGGGCTTTAGGTAAACATGAAGGCCATATTTTGATTTGAAAGTTAGGGAAAAGAGGATTTGTTAAAGCAGTTGAATGTTTTCTGACTGACACTATAAAGGCTGTGTTTCTTACTGAGCTGCACTTGACTGTTGTCACTGAAGGACAGCAATGTGGGATCAAGCAGAAAGGATCTGTATGGTTTACTTCGGATTGTGAGTGAAGTTTGCAGGAAAACAGGCTGCTGAAGAACCATTTTGGTATACAGATCTTTTTGTAGAAGAACCTTCTAGAAAATAACACACAAAAAACAAAGTGCTCTATGGTGCCCTCTAGTGGTGTTTTTGAAACTCTGCAGCCATTTCTACCATGCAGTCCGTAAAGTCCAGGACAGGTTCATGAGCAGAAGAGACTGCGTGCCCTAGCAGCTATCATCATAGTTTTGTGGATCTTTTCTAGAGTTTTAACACCTGTTATGACATCTTATCTCTCCTTGTCACTCCATAGGCAGCAATGGAAGTTGTTGTGACAGAGGAGAAGAAGAAGATTTTCCGTGCTAGGAAAACCATGAAGATCAGTGATCGACAGCAATTGGAGAGCCTTCACAGCACTTTGTTGACGACTTCTCCAGGTTTGTCAGAAACATCTCCACCACCTCTGATGAATGGCACACACAAAGAGGATGGCCAAAAAATAGGAGACAAAGAGCAAAACAACATTTCGGACTCAAACTCCCCCCGTGCTACATCCCCTGCCTCTCCAGCCTCTTTGAGCTCTCCTGCTCCTTTCCTCTCCCTAAATCTGTCCCCTTCCCCAGCCTCCTCACAAAGCCCAAAAGGAAAAGAAGAAACTCCTACTTCTCCCACATCACCATTCCACTCTCTAAACTTTGAGCTGAAAAAGATGGAGGAGGAGGAGGAAGAGGAGGAGGATGAAAAGAAGGGTTCTCCACCATCTTCAACAAATGAGTCCACTACACCAGCATCAACAGAATCCAAGGAAAACCTGGAAAAAGACTCAGAAGGGAACCGGGAGATGGAAAAGAAAGAGGTAAATGCATAGAAAATTGGATGACATTTTTTGTCCCACAGTTACACTTGCACATATCCTACATTGTAGTATCAGTGACATAATTTTGTGTTCAACTTACTCAGATTGTGACAATTAGTGTAGAAATATGGATAGAGAGTCCAAAGACCTGATAAATTTTTGGTTAATTGTACTCTTCTTCATTCTGAACAGAGTTCAACCAAGGATCTAGCTGTGGATTTGGGAAAGGATTCTGTGAAAGGTTTGGTTTCATCTTCATCCACATCACCTCCAGTATCTGACTGCACAGTACCAATGGATACAGATAATGACACTTTAAAGACTAAGGACCCTGAGGGCTCCACAGCCAAAATAAAAGATGAAAAGCTGCCTTCTCCCAAATCTACCACTTCTGATTCCTCTGTCCCATGTCCCCCTTCTGCTGGTCCAGCATCCTCTTCTTGTTCGGATGTAACACAAGATAAGGAACTCAAAGACGAGGACATAAAAGAAGAAGAGTGTAAAAAAGAGGATGTGAAGAAAGGATCAGTAAATGAAGCAAAGATGGAGACAGACTCAGTGAAAATGGAGAACATAAAGGAAAAAACTGAACTCAGACAAACCACAAAGCCATCTCGGCCATCATCCACTCCACCATCTAATACAGGTATGAGAGAATGAATGTGACACATAGCTTCAATGTAATTACTTTGATAAAATTGAACAGAAAGCCAAAGAAAGCCTATTGCCCTGCCTGGTCCTTTGAATTCCACATGTAAAGTGTCATAAAGAATTTCTGTCTCTTTTGTCAGACTTAACAAAACACCTCTTGTGTTGCAAAAGACATTACACAACTGTTTTCACAGACTCTACTATACTGTCCATGTCATGTTAATTGATGTTGAGATGTACAGTCCACCTGAAGATGTTACAACAACTTTGCAAATCTGTGGGGAAAAAAAACAAAAATAGCAAGAATGCACTCATGCAGTATTAAAATGGCAAGTATTACACAATGGGCTAGAAAGGTGAAGGCTCGTCAAATCCAGAAAATACCTTAATCTTTGAAAAATGAGCCTAGTTCTACCTTAATATTTCTTCTTGATGGTAAGAAATTAAATATAAATATCTTTAAACAGGCCAGACTGTCCCATGGAACTAGAATTTGTTTAGCCGAAGGAAAGTTTGGTCCTTGTAAGATTTGTTTTCACTTACATATCTGGTGGAAATTTCAGTTTAAACATAATCTGACATGGATGACTGAAAATTGTAAGCAGTTATGCTAACTGGATTTTTGGGACAACAAAGTAGTGCAAGGTGAGGTGCTACAAAAGATAGAGCAAAACACTACCTGCAAACATGAGCTGGTAGTTAGACTCATGAAGTTCTTCAAAGTTATTTGTGTAGTCTCAGAAAACTTTTTTTTTTCTTTTTGTTCTGCCTTTGTTCTGGTACTGACCTGCCTTTGTTTCCCACCTAGCGCAAGAGGACAAGGGCTCCACCTCGGGACTGAAGCGCACTTTATCAGAAGGTTATGAAAAAGAAGAACAAACTGTTAAAAGAGAGGGTAAGAGGCCCAAAGTGGATCGTGAGGAACTGGAGGCACAACTGGAACTTAAAATTACTGCAAAAGCTGGCAGTCACCATAAACTTGAAAAGGTTTGTGTGTAACTGTTTTCTTTAAGTCTAAGCTAAATTAATCCTGCTTTGATGCTGACATATATTCAAGACTTTATAATGAATTTTTGCTTTTTTGGCCTTTTACCTGATACTCACTCACAGATCGTGCAACAGCTAGTGGATGAACGGTTGAGGGCATTGCAGGCGACCATTTTTGACACACGTTTTGAAGAGCTGAAGAAAAGGGTAGACAAGATTGACTGTGCCACAAAACACCAAACCGCCATTAACACACTCCAAGTATGTAGATGGTAACTTTATCATGTAATCTGCATTTTCTTTTTAATAAGAACGCATGCAGCATTATGAGATGTTCTTTTGCTTAGTAATATTTAATATTTTGAAGGAGCTGTCAAAATTTTCTCCCTAGAGTTAGCAAAACACCTATCTAAAGCCCACTTATCTGTCCGTCATTTGTGTAGGCCAAGATAGCCCGACTAGCAAAAAAGTTTGGGGAAGCCAATCAGGCAGCAGAGAATAAAAGGAAACAAGAGGTAAGAAATTGTTTTGCTTTTGAAACATTATAAAGTGCTTTTGCTATGCAAATGATTTAGATGAAAAATGCCTTGACAAAATGCTGCCTTATTTCCACAGGCGCTTGCTGCTGTTGCTGCTGCCAAAAATGCAAGTGTTGCAAACAACCCTCAGGCTCAACGGTAAGTGTTTCCATAGCTAGAAAAATTTCTACAATCCCTGTCAAACATACTAAATAAGTCAACACATGAAAATAGCAATTAGGTTTTGATAGTAGGGTTTGATGGAAGTGATTTTTCTTTGATCACTTTACTGCAAGCTCACGTTTGCAAGATTTATCATGTAACAAAACATTTTGATTTATCAAAATTTACATCATAAATGTATTTCAACATGTTTGCAATCTGCACTTTGATATTTTGTGTGAATATAATTTGGCCTTTGTATGAACGTGACAATACCGGACTGAAGCCAGTACTGCACACAAAGCCGTTCACAGCGTAAATAGTTGACGTTGTCCCGGGTTGCTATCTGTAATCACTAGAGACTGGATTTAAAACTAATGGACAGAAAAGAGATTTTCTTCATCCTCAAAATCCATACATTTTTGGGAACCAAGATTTCATGTCCCTTGTTCGTTTTGTCAGGATCAACTCTTTTTAAACTCTTTAACTTCACTTCAAATACTCCAAATAGACTGGTTTGGAATAAAAAACACACATGCCAGTCTGTGTTTGCACCTGCAAAGTAACCCTGTGGGGGTCCAGGTCTTGAGTCTTGTGACGTTCTACAATGTGAAGCCTGAGCGTTTCCTGAGGCTGTGCAGAGTGTAGTTAAACTGCACCTCTCCTCCCAACAGCGTGCTGCGTCGACAGACATTAGAGCCGCAGCCTGAAGTGCCCAGAGAGAGAGTGACGCCCTCTGTTGGTGAGACTCCTGTACCCTCTGTCAAGCAGGAGAAGGAAGAAGAGGAAATGAAGGTGGAAGAGGACAAGGATATGTCACGTCATATTGCCATGGCAAAAAAGCTTGCAGAATTCAGCGAAGGAAACTGCAAAGCAGACATTAAACTCCGCACAATCACTTCCAACTTGGAGAAAGTGCTGTACCACAACTGTCAGAGAAGCTCAGGGATTCCTAGACCTGACCGCTACGCATCTTACATATTCCGCTACTTAGTCCCATATGATGTCTACTGTGAGTGGGTTGCAAAGGTCAATTATGTTGGATTACTAGGCAAGGAGGCATTGCCTACAAACTTGAGGAGGACAATGAGGATGTACATTGAGCGCCGATTCCCTGTACTGTCTTGTGACAGCTGGAGAGAAATTCGTGATGTTATTAATGAAATACTGCGAGTGAAGAGAAGACCGGAATTTTTTCGAGAATATGAGGAAAGAACTTTGCCATTTTGACAATTCTATGTTACAGGACAGAAGCATACTGGGACAATTGTCATTATGCATCATTAAAATGATCAACTTTGTCTAAATATTATTTTCATTGCCTCTAGATTTCCGTCAGCGTTCATGAAAATTGATTGCAGATCAGAGATCATATGAACCCCTGGTGACATGAACATAAAAGTTGTGGAATCGGCACTACACTTGAAACCTTGAACTCCTCGTAACATATTGATAAATGCTTTAATAAAAACTCTGACATGTTCCTCAGTTATGAGTTGGTATCCCGCCAAAAGTTGTTCAAAAATTACTGTATAAAATTGAATAAATGGAAATATTCACCAAAGCACATTCAGTTTTCTCCCTGTTGTGGTCATCAACAGCTCTGAACCTGAACAGCTCTAAGCATAAGCAATCTTTCTAAACAGGCCAGTCCGGACTTCCATGGAGGTTAAGCAGACTCCAACCACCGTTTCTTCGTCTTGTACAGCTGGTAAGTAGAAGGATCTCCTCTATGTTGTGTTGGCCTTTCCTTTTGATAGACTCAACAGAGGCACCATGATTAGCAGTGTCACCCCCAACGACATAGTTGCGAGTTTTGGATCTTTGACCTGTTTCCATTTTGATTTTGCGTGTTTTCTATGTGTTTATGTGCTCCTGTCTGGATACTGTAGTTTCCTCGTACAGTGTAATAACAAGTTTCAAAAGAATCAAACCAGCAATGACATGATTCCGCTAACAAGCATTGCCTATGTATTAAAACTTGGAAGGACATGCTCCCTTATCATTTTTACTGATAAGTTAATTTGAGTCTGTCCAATGTAAGTTATCGTTACAGTGTCAGTTGTCACTAGCATACCAAATCTATGGCTAAAAAAAGTTTCTGTCCAGTTTTTACTTTTTTAGTAATGTTTGCAAAAAAACAAAGTGCCCACCTATCTAACTTATTGTCAACTTTGGTCAGATATATATTAAAAAATTATAGACACATGGAAAATTACCAACAGTTTTTTAAGTTTTCTGTAGATGTGTGCAATTGTCATGAATTTGCTGTTTTTATACACATGAAAATAGCAATTAGGTTTTGATAGTAGGGTTTGATGGAAGTGATTTTTCTTTGATCACTTTACTGCAAGCTCACGTTTGCAAGATTTATCATGTAACAAAACATTTTGATTTATCAAAATTTACATCATAAATGTATTTCAACATGTTTGCAATCTGCACTTTGATATTTTGTGTGAATATAATTTGGCCTTTGTATGAACGTGACAATACCGGACTGAAGCCAGTACTGCACACAAAGCCGTTCACAGCGTAAATAGTTGACGTTGTCCCGGGTTGCTATCTGTAATCACTAGAGACTGGATTTAAAACTAATGGACAGAAAAGAGATTTTCTTCATCCTCAAAATCCATACATTTTTGGGAACCAAGATTTCATGTCCCTTGTTCGTTTTGTCAGGATCAACTCTTTTTAAACTCTTTAACTTCACTTCAAATACTCCAAATAGACTGGTTTGGAATAAAAAACACACATTGCTGCATTTGATGTTAAAGGATATGAACTGGTAGGTATAAACTGTAATTAGCTTTGCTTACAAAAAAAATATACCTGGATGTAAAGATGACTTTCTCATGGTTTTTGCAACCTTAAATAAAAAAAGGAGTTGATTATGGTAAGTAATAAATAGCAGCAAGTAAGGGTGATCACAATGCTGTTCAATTAATTTTTGTCATTCTGAACCGAGACATTTTTCCTCTGTCCCTCAGCAAATCCTGTTCTGTCAGCTACGCCAGCACCAACTGCAGCTACAGTCCCAACATCCACCTCCACTGCAATGGTTCCCCAGGCCCCAATCCTCCAGCTCATCACCTCCACCTCTAATGCTGCCTCCAACTTGGCTACTGGCATCACCACTCAAAGCCCTACAGGGACCCTGCTGCTAAAGACAGCTCCGGGGAGCAGCATGATGGCTACAGGCCAGCCACTGCTCATCCAGCTGCCTTTATCAATGACTAATGGTCAGGCAGGAACATTGGTCAACATTCCTGTTTCATCCTTGTCCACAGCCAGCTCACTCAACAAGGCCAAAACCACTGCTTCCACTACCACTTTTATTCTCAAGCCCGCACCTGCTATCACTACGGCACCAGCCTCTGCCGCAGGTTCTGCCACTGTCCCAGCACTCCAGGCCTCTGCCGGCCAAATGTCATCTACCCAGATTCCCCTTGCTCGTGCTGTCTACCAGGGGGGTGCTGGGGGTATAACCACGCCCAACGCAGGGGTATCTGTGACCACAGCCAGGACACCAGCTCAGTCTGTCTCTGTAGCAGGAGCTATGTCCTCAGTCTCTTCACCTGCAACCTCAGGGCCAGCAGCAACAGGTTCCACTGCTCCAGGTCCGCCACAAGGGACGTCTCTGACATCAAAGACAGGTGAGGCTTTACTTTTATTCTCAAGGATGTTAATACAGAAGTATTTAAAATGTCCGCCTCCTTTTAAAAAATGAGGTGTCTGTAATATGACTAGCCACAAAAAATTTTGAATAGGGGGCTTATTCATTTTAAAAGTGTAAAAATTATTTGAGAGATTTAAGAGTTGGTTTTTTTTTTTTTTTTTAATAAAAACCTTTTTTCTGTGTTACATTTTACTTAGACCTTTAAAAATCTATTTTGTTGGTTACAACTCTGGAGAAATGTTAAGTGTTATTTTATTGCATCAACAAGCTTATTCATGTAGATCTTGCAGTTGCTAGTTGTCAGGCATCTCATTTTGAAGCATGGACTTCAGCTAGAGGCCTATCTTCAGTGAGGTGAAAAAACATGTGCATCTGTGCACATCTGCTTACCTGATCCCTTGTCTTTGTCTTCATGTATTTTCGTAGACAATCAAGCTGCAGGATCCACTCCTTCCAAAACAGCTACTGCAGCTGTACGACCCAAAGGCTCTGTCATCGATCTCACCGAGGATGATGATGATGTACAAGGTGAGGTCGATTTTCAAATTTTTTACAATTCAGTAGAATATATTGTAATAATTTGAACACATACTGCATTAAAAGTAAGCTTTAAGCCTAATTATTGTACTTAATATTTTCCAGTAACAGGAGTGAAGAATGCCACAGTTGCGGCGCCCTCACCTGTCCAGCGTCCACACCCGGTTGTCAGCATTACCAGCAGTAAGACCACCACGTTGTACTGAGTGCATGAATAGATGATTTTGTGACATATGAAGCTACTCCAGAAACATAAACCAGGGCTTGACACCTCATCTTGGCTTGGAGTTAACTCTAAATGTAGGAAACAGAATTGAAGTGATAATGTGTATATTGTGTGTTTTACATTAAATTTGTATGTGCACTTTCCTTATGTGCTCTGTCCTCAGGTGCAGGAGCAAGGTCGTCCCCGCAAAGCAATCAGAATTCTTCCAGCAATCCTCAGTTGACAATCCACCACCGCCCCTCGCTGGTAAGGCCTCAAAACTGCATTTAATAAATTTTGATTTTTTTTTTTTTAATTCTACAAATTTTGTTAAGCTTCAGTTATTTGGATTTCATAAGAATTGGATGTAGATTTCAAGAAATTATGGGTGACATCTATGGATCTTATTCTAAAAGGCTAATTATAAGCTAATTATAAGGCTGGCTGTGGTCCATTTTTTTGCACACAAGATGTGACTTTTGACTTTTAAAGATATGATTCACAACTGTTGACTGCTGTTAGATATATATCTTAGCTTACAAAAATCTTTCTCCATAGCCTTTTTGGATGCAATTTTTGTATGAGTAATAACTGCATGCTTTTTAAATTATTTAAGAAATTGTGTCGGTTATCATTTTTCTCTAGCAAAAAGAGCTGAATAATCATGAAAATTTTCTCCTTTTATAGGACTCATTAAAATCCCGCACTGTAACCACTAGTACACCAACCCGGGCCTCGAATATGGCATTGCCCCCCCTCCCAGCTGCACCTGCACCTCCACGCCTACCCCCGGAGGCTGAGAGGACCTCACCTCCTCAACAGCCACAGCTTAAGCTGGTGCCAAGTCAGACCGGTATCGTGCTGTCTTGGTGTGTGGCAGAAACTGATAGGACCTGTGCAGCTGTAGACAGCTATCACCTTTATGCCTTCCATCAAGATAACTCTAACAGTAATGCAGCACAACAACACTGGAAGAAGATTGGAGAGGTGAAGGCCCTTCCTCTGCCTATGGCCTGTACGCTGACCCAGTTCCAGTCTGGCTCCACCTATCATTTTGCAGTTCGAGCAAAAGACATTTATGGGCGCTTTGGGTCCTTCTGTGAACCTCAGTGCACAAATGTAATAAGTTCCAGCTCCAGCTGAAAAGCTGAGACATGAAGAGAAAATTGCATTTAAAGATTCATGAGTTCTATGCTTCTTTTTGTGTTTGGAACTCAAATATTGTGCATTGAACATTTACAGTATCAGTATCTCTCTGAATAACAGCTGGACTTCTGACTGACATGGAGAATTGAAGCGTCAGATGGTTGTTTTTGTCTGGTTAATGTATGTAATGTATTTTTTGTGAATTAAGCTGTTGTATAAAGTTCAATTACTTTGCCCCTATACGAAGTCAGATATTTATGTTGTTGATTCCTGTTACTCTGGCCCAGATGTCTTTTGCTTTACTTGAGAATACATTACATGATTATCAGTGTATCAGAATTGCACAGAAATGTATAAATGTGTGGTAGAAACTGAATGATAACTTTTGTAAATTTTGTCTGGTAACCAGACTTTGACAAACACAATAAAGGTTTTATTAAAATCTTGGTTTACAAAGTTTGTTCGTAGGCTTCAAAGGTATCTAAATTATTTAAACTTTCATAAGAGATGGTGTTTTTTATTAAAAATAAAATTTTAAAAAACAAAAGGAAAAAGCTGAATTTAAAGTGGTGTGTGCATGCCATTAGTCTGCTTGGGCAAATACTGTTTGGGTTTGGGTGGCCAGTGTCTATCATTTTGGCTAAACCCAAATTTCTCCGAAACAGGGGCAGTAATATTATGTCCACCACTTGTAGTCATTTTCTTTTCAGCTCAGCTGCCTGTGCCATAAGTAGAGACTGACCTCTTGTGGTGCATGTTTTGCACTACTAATACATCACTGAAGTAAAGCAGCTGTATCATTTTGGTAAGAAAAGCCATGTTTGTGCTTTCTAAAATCATACCTTTTCAAATACCTCAGCATATGGTAACATTTTGATAGCCTATTTGTTTTATCCCCTATTTTACAGTCACAACTTCTTTTTTTACAACCACAGATAACTTACTAGCACTTAAATAACCTTAAATTGGCACTGTGGTAAAATATGACAGAGGTTTCTGTGGCGGGAGTTCTATGTCTTACCAATTTAAAAAGATGCACAATTCAGGTAAGTCTCCTCCTATCATGATTGGTAATTGGAAACACCTGCTGCAGGTTTTTTTTGTCAGAAATATCAGCTGCAGTAACCTCTGTACTGAAGCCAATGATGAACCACTTAACTAAGTAATATTTTAGTTAGTGTAAGACATAAGTTTAATCAGCAGAGGATATTTTGTTCATTAACTAGCTTCACTTAACCTAAAAAACACAGTCAGGCTAGCAGTCAAGTGGCAGTGGTTATCTAACTTTTTTTCAACTAAGTCTTGAGTGCATTCACATAAAAACAGCAGTTTTGGAGTGTTTGACCAACTGCAAACATGAGCAGTCTTTTTGCAGCAGAGCAGCATACCATAATTTCTGGACTATAAGCCGCTATTTTTTTCACACGCTTTGAACAAAGATCCTTAAACAGTGGTGCGGCTAATTTATGGACGAAAATAAACAAGAAAGTGTGTATCGAAGTTAGGCCTGCACGATAAATCGTTTTAGAACCTCGATGTAGATTCACCCCTACATGCGATTTCATTTCTAAATTACATCGATTTTTTTTTTCAAGAGCCGGCGGCATGTGTCAGAGTTGTAAACAAGCGCTCCAAGGCTTCTCCCTTATCCTATGACAAAGCGCCATTTGATCACGCGATCCACGGCACACACGAATCAAATAGTTAAGTTGAAAGTTTCTGAGGAGGGACTGAGGCCTTGCCGAAATAACGTTAATCGCAAGGAAAACTCAGTGAACAAATGAACGCGAGATGGATGTTGCTGAAATCCCAGGTAGAAAAAAAATCGTGGCAGAAAATCGTGATTTCGATTCAAAGCAAAATCAAGATTCATATTTTTTCCTGAATCGTGCAGGCTAATCGAAGTAATTCTGAGGCTGCTCAATTCCGACACTAAAGAAGACAACTTTAGTGGTTTTAGTGCGCAGGAGGAAGATGAAGATAGCATCAAGGATTTTTCTGGTAGGCTACAGTATTTTTTTAACCAGCCCTGCTACAGGCACTGTTCGGAAAAATACGTTTTTTTAATTAAAAGTTAAAAAAATCTTTCTGTGTTATATTTTTCTGTGTAAATATCTCATGTTACAACATGAACATCTG
>JAPZDZ010000020.1:18754503-18770290 GCA_029783805.1 Acanthurus tennentii
TCTCTCTCTCTCTCTCTCTCTTTAGGAGGGGGAGGAGAGCAAGTGAGCACAGTTTGAGTTGTGCTCTGCGCTCTCTGCCAGCCAGAGGTGTGTTTCGGTTCCACTCTCTGTATCTCTGGGTAGCAGCACCCCACCATGCAACCAGCCTGATTGCCATGTCTAACAGCTGTGTTGGCAAAGGGTTACAGCTCATCTGAAGGGAAGGTAGCATCTTGCTTTGAGGAGGACAGAAGATAAAAGAAGACTGACCAGTTGCAGAGAGAGGGGGGAAATAACTGACAGCCCCCCCTCGCCTTACTAAACAGAGCAAAAACGGAAGGCTTTGGAGTATTCAATTTTTTCTTTCGTTTTATATTTTTCTTATTCCTCATCGCGGTGCTGGGAGGTGCTTCATCTTTTCATATAGTCTCTCTCTCCATCATTTGCCTCCTCATCTATTTCTCCATCTATTTGGTGTATAATTTCCTCTATTTGTGACTGAGAGCAAAGAGAAAGGAGGGAGGAGTTCTGTTTTAATATTTGTCCTTCTTTCCACCTCTTCACTCTCCCCTCCCTTTCACCAAACCATATCATACCTGTCAGTCCCTCCTTGTCATTTCTTTTTGAAGGCTACCATCACTTCATTATTTCCCATCCTACACCTCTTATTGTCTTTAAAGTTTGATGTTAAATGAACTTGGATGAATATTCTTCAAAGACAACTAAAAAACTCTTCATGAATGACTCTTTTTTTCCCCCTTTTCCTCCTCTTTTGGTCCCTCCACACCCATTTTCTTTGCATCACACTCTTGCGGGATTCTTAAATGTTACTCTAGGTAGGTTAACTATCGTTTAGTGTCTGTCTATCTGTCTGTCTGTGTGTATTTGTGTGTGCTTTACGTATACATAAAACACACATTAACACACACATACACTAGCACACTAAACTATGCCTAAAAGAACAGTGTTCAGTGAGTCGATATTGGTCTGGTCTCTGGTCTTTTTACACCCTCTTCTTTATCTGTAATTCTCATCAAGGCAAAGTGTGCCCATTTTTAATTGTCGTGGAGAAAGCTTTTTATCTGTCAACGTGACATGTATCCTCTTCTTTTTGATAAAGATATTTGTTTTGCTACTTGTTGTGAAGTATCAAGGGAAGAAAAATTAGGTGTAGTTCAAATTGAGAATGAAGATGATTTATTGGCACCTTGGTGTCCTTTTGTTTTTTACCTTAATTTGGCAAAGTTGGCATTATTTAGTCCAAACTAAATAATATTTTTCCATGTATTGAAGTGGATTCAAAGTTTGGAGCTAATGGCCATGTCAAGTCATTAAGAGTGTATCCCATTTCATGCTTGATTTGTGCTCATTTTCATTCTGCCAGTCCATCAGCATCCATTAGTTCTTTTACTGCCTCTCTGCCACTACAATCCTTCCAACACTCAAACACAAACACAATCTTAAAACCCAAATATGCTGCTTCCAACTATTTCTCACAATTGAATCCTCTTGCCTCTTCATGTTTTAATTTTCTCTTTTCTCTCTTCGATTGGTTTTCATCCAGACTTGGCCATTTTTCATTCCTAAAACTCTGCCCCCTTCACTTTTCTTCTTTCTAATTCTCTGTTAGGCAAGAGAAACAGTTGGCATTAGTTGGATGTTTAATTGTGGATTAAGTGGGCATTGCCTTATGGTAAATTTCAGGTGTCACAGTAACAGACAGTGTGCAGGCCGTAGATCGAGACAGACTGATAGACAGATTGAAAATAGAACATAATATGTCATTTCATCACGACCCCTCTCTTTTGCTCTGTCACTTCTTCCTTCTTTCTTTATGTTGTGTTTGATGCTTTGTCTTTACTTCTCACTGCCACACCTTTTTTGAAGCGCTGTTTTAAAGCATTCACACTGCTAGACTCTAAGTTTTTAGCCTATTAATCCCTGGATATCTACCTGAAATTGACTGCGCACTCAGCGTGAATGTGAAAAATACACCCAGTAGAGTAGTAGGCCCATACCAGCCACTTAAGTCCCCTTTTTCCTCTTTCTTATGGACTGATAAAGTGGCTTAGTACATATCTCTTTCTTCATTGTTCTGAGAGTGGGATGTCATCATGAAGGATTATGAAGGACCACTCGTTTTGCTCTGTCTTTGCTTTTGTGTCTCAACTCTGCTCCTCTGTAAAACATCTCCACTACAGTCTTTAAATTATGTGTTACAGAAAAGAGTTAATTAGGTGAGTAGTGAATTAATATAGCACTCACTTCCTTTTAGCAACTGAATGTATGCACATGCATGATCAGTAGGGGTGTGCACTGAATAAGTGTTATGCGTTTGTGCAGGAGAACGGCTAATCGAACAAGAGTGTGCATGTACGTGCATTTGAATGTTTCCGCATTAAAGATGAAAATTGTATTCTGCATGAACTTTCATCGGCAGGTTCTCTGTGAAGGCTATTTTTATATTTTCCCCCACATTTGCTTGCACTCTCAAACCTTTCTTCACCCTGCTGTGACTAATTGGTTGTTTATCAGGCCATGCCTTTGATCGTTATCCAGTTTCTATTATTTACTATTGTATCTCTAAGAATTTCACGCACTATCACTTCACTCTGTGGTGTTTTGAACACAAGAAATCTCTCACTCAAGGACTATTTCTATTTCATGGCAGAAACCAGCCCAAAGTTAATTTGCTCTGTTAATTTGGTCAGATCTTTCTCCATCAGTTTACATCACTTTACTCTCTCAATTAGTCCAGTGCAGCGTGCAGGTGCATGCATTCACATGCATTTCTTTAGGCCCTCTTCCTCTCCTTATAGTACATTTTAATTGAGCTTTCTTGAACAATGCTATGCTGATGCTATCCTCCTCATACTCCAGCACATTTCTTATTGTTTCCTGCTCGATGAATCTGCCACAGATCTCTGTAAATGAATCACAGAGCTAATGTGACTCATACACCAGGTCTACTGTATCAGACTCTAACGCATGACCTTAATGAACACACTGTCCTCTGTGTGTACTACTCAACATACTATGCTGTATTTCTTAGAGTGCATCATATATTGCCCAAGTGATCTAATCTGCTTTTGCTTTTATACGACAATGTCTCTTATTACTACAAGTTAAAATTGTTAGGATGCTAATCAAATAATAGCTAAATTCAATGTCATAATTATCCTCAAGTTAATTAGATTGCATCATGAGACAAAAACAGGAACACACACGGCATTTAACTGCAAGTGTTTATGCATAAAAAACTAATTATTAAACAATGTCTAATGTGAAGAATAAATTCAGTCTGTATAAACAGTGCATCCTTTTACCTGTGCTAAAATCTCACTAAATAAGCCAGGAACAGACCTAACAATACAAAATACATGTGTCAAGGGACATTCTGCAGTCACTTACTAACTAAATGTTATGAGATTTCTTTGCTCATACGAAAACTTAAATAACAAGGATCCAAGGGCAAAGTCCTCTTAGATATTCTCCAATAACGGAGAAAGAGTGGTTGCCTGCCCAAAAAGTTTCAAGTGAGCACAAGTTTAAACTGAGCATCTTTAAACCCAAAAAGGCTAAATGATTTAGGACATCTTTTGAATGAGTGGTGGGATATTTCCGTGCAGTGAGCACATAGAAGTTTAAATATAAAGGCTTGAAAGGGTATGATCACCTCCTGGGATTCAGTCTAATGAAGGATTTATGTTCAAAAGAGGAGTCATTAAGACTCTGTGAGATTGCTGCTCTTTACATGCTGAGCACATGAAGAACACAACGAAGTGAGTTGATTTTATTATGAAGCAAGTTATGATAAGTAATACTTCAGTAAAGAAGTAACATGCATACAGCAAAAACATTTGCCTCAGTTTCTGGAATAACTCAAACCAAATAACAATTCAACCTTCTGACAAGCTGTTGATACATAACTTAGTGAGAAAGGTCAACAAACAACCAAGTTCTATTCAGCTGTTTTATGCTTCGGGTATATTTAAGCGTAAATTGTGTTATTCTGCAGGAGTCAAGCTGCCATTGTCATTTTAATATCAGTGTCAGAGTCAGAGTTAATCAGACTTTGCAGGAGTCAGATTCAGAAAGATGGATTTTTGTAAATATAATTTGTGAAATGAATAATTCATTACACTGCCATGCAGGATTAAAATTCTACACGTGCAGATATCCTCTGACAATTTTCCTAGGGCTAAGTTGTGCATACCTACATTTCCCACTACCTCAAAATACCCAGATGTACACGCACATTTCCAGACAGAGATGCATCCCTGTGAGCATGTACATGTAAAAATGACGACTCCTCCGATCTATTAAAGACTTTACAAAAGGATAAAACACTAGACAGAACATACAATACTGTGACTGATTTTGTCATTGTTTTCACTTTTAATTGATATGTTCACTCACTTCTTTGTAATTAATCATTTGGTGTTTAAATTAAGAGTATGCAGAAACATATGCATTAGTGTCCAACACAACAACTTACACTGTCTTGCTTTTTCAGTTGAATATTGTAGAAGATAAAGAAAATCACAATAATATTTTGAGAAAATGGAATCCAATTATTTTGTCAGTTTTGCTGGCAACAAATGAATGAAATAATCAGTTATCGTAATGGTTGCTATTTCCTTTTGGTTGACAATCTTGTTGATTAATCAACTCCTTTACAGATATGACAGCCACACCAAAGTTATTTTTAAAAATGCCAGAAAATCTGAAAATCTGTACAAATTAGCAAATTAAGAGTAAGTTAATTAAAAAATGTGTGTCTGAGCAGATAGTAGTGCAAAGAAGAGCTATATTTTAAATCTAGAAAATATATACCGACGATCCATATTAGGAGGGGGAATGACATGAAATCTATTATTGTGAAACAGTACAGTCCACTTCCCCAAAAAAAGGATAAAATATTCTGACAATCGTATCTGTTTTTTGGAAGTACAAGACGAATCAAGGTACTTTAGGCAATTAATGCACCAATCATACCAGAAGTTGCTTAATTACATTGCAGTTAATTTGCCACAAGTGCCCCAATATAACCAGAAATCCTAAAAAAAGGGATACATCGAACAATTTGGCAAAATCTCTAATAACTATCCCGCTGTAATGGGTATCATGTTCGGACCCATCCGTAAGATCTCTGCAATCCATTTTGAGTCAGCAGCCATGAAATAAGAAAGACTGGACTGAAGCAAATATAAAACAAAAGCACTGTGAGCTTCTCCTGTGAGGAAAAATAGCACAGTAATATTACTAGGCAACAACACATTCAGATTGCAGTGAAAGGGGGCATGTAGACACAGTGGCTTGACTGAGTTAAGCCTTGACCTCAGTGGCAATTGACTTTTGTACACAGTGTTATTCAGCTGTCACCAGCTACACATCCATCCACAGCTGTACTCTGACTCTGTCCGTCTTCTCTTCTCCCCCTCAGACTGAGAAAGAGAGGAGCGTAGAGCGGGCCGGTAATCTGATGATCATGACTGGCTAAAGCAAGCGCAGGCAAAGGAGGTGAAAGAAACCCAAAGTAGAAGGAAGAGGAGGGAAGAAGAAGAAGAATAGGAAGAAAAAGAGGAGGAGTACGTACACACACACAGACACACGCACACACACACACACGGGCTGCTGCTCATCTCCTCATCTCCAAGGCAACTGTGTTCACACACTGGCAGACTTCTGGGAGGAGATCTCAGCGAGCTGTAGCACCAGCGTTTGGAGAAATAGGAAAGGAGAATCGGATGGGAAGAGACGAATGAAAGAACGACCCTTCATCACTCACCATTTATCATCTTTTAGTTTCTTTTGCTGAGTTCACGCTCATTTCAGTCAACTTCTAAATTCTAACATCTGAGTCAAAAACATTTCAACCAGGATAAAGTTTCTTCTCCTCAAATTCATCTTGCATGTAAAGTCATTGTTTCTAAGTGATTCATTGCACTTTTTAAAAAAACAGTCTTTATGTTTTGCATTAAGAGAATTTAGATTAATGACTTAACGCACATTATTTTTAATTTTGTTCATATTAATACACTTTAAAAACAGTTTTCCTCCCCTACATTGATAACGCTCCAGCATCGCCCACCTCCACCTTCATCCAACCTGAGACTGCTCATCCCTTCACCCTGCGAGACCCCACCTCAGTCTTCTGCGTGTGACTTCATCTGTCTACCATCCCTTCATCCGAGGCTATGAGAGGAGGAGTCGAATCCCAGCTCACTCCATCATGCCAGTTCTGAAGAGCAGAGAGGAGATCCGGGCTGGCAATGTTCAAGGTAGGCCAGTTTTTTTGCCTTATTAAACTGAGGTGAATTTTGGCTCAACCTCTGCTCCAGACTTAAGTGACAAATGGGTTCAGTCTGAGCTATTATTTCCATTATTAATGAAACTATAGACTTTTAGTTGGTTCATTAATCGATTGTTTAGCCAACAAAACATTAAAAAGTTCAATGCGACTTCAAATTGCTTGATTTGTTGAACAAATCCAAGGTACATAATGAGACTAAACTGAAAAAAACCATTCAAATGATCACATTTGAGAAGCTGGAAATACCTGGCAGTTTACTTCAATTAATTAGCTAATTATCTGAAATAATTTCCTGCACTGAGTCACCACTACAACTGTTAATAAGCAACAGTTGTAGGTGTTTTGTTTCCTGCGTTGTCCCTGAATTCACCCCAATTACCACAGAAATTGGGGTGAATCACTCATAATAATACCATGTAATGTAAAATATCAGAGAAGGCAGAAATAATGGGTCGAAGCACACCTGCAGATGTGTCATAAGACATCTGGTGCTTCCTGAGCTTTTAACCTCAGGGATCAGCCTTTGGTTTGTTTTAGTCAAATTAAGGAATCTCTGGGCTCTTTTTTTTCATGAAGTATAGAACGGGGAGCAGTTCAATGAGCTGTACAATACTGTGACAGCAGCTGTGCACAAAACTTTGAATTGTAAGATTAATTAGCAAATAGTTTGAAAATAAAGTCCAGTCTGTACATAAATCTTTATTTTTAATTGTATGTGTGAAAGCGACGTTTTTATTTTGAGTAAGACCAACACTAGAGAGAAAGAGGACACGAGGATGAGAGGAAAAATACTCATGACGCAAAAGACAAATTGCCTTTTTTTCGTCACACTCTCTTTCTCGTCGTGCTTTGTGAGGGAGCCCAGTGTGGAGATAAGGGATAACGAGGCAGTGGCTTCAATAAGCCCATCAAAACGCAGAGTTGTGCAGCTTCACAAGGGAAAACAGGTCCAGACAATAGTAACGGTATAAAACGAGAGAGTGGGGAAGCCAGAGCCTTTTTTTCTTTTTTTTTTTATTGCTGAGCTTGTGCTCCTCACAGCAGCCGCTCAGGAGTTTGACTGATAAAAGGCACATTGAAAAGTAGAAAGTATGTAAAGATAATGGAAAGACTTGTCCAAGAGGTTTCATGGCAAAGAGCAGAGGAGAGGAGATAAAGCAAATTAGCTTTAAAACAAGGATTCACATATGAAATTCATTGGCTGAGAGTGAACTTAAAGTCCAGCAGAAAGTGTGTATAAACTCTCCCAGTCATTGTCATTGCATGTCTGAATATTTTTGCAACAGAAAATGTATAAAATCCCACATTCTGTCACAGCGTCCGGCTGCTGCCAATGGAGCCAGTCCAGGATTTGTCTCTGGTGGCATCGAGGATTAGATTCTTGGCTGGGTTGTTTTGGGCTTTGGGTGAGACCAGTTAATGCTCACAAATCTAAGCTTTTCCACATTTACGTCCCCAGACTCTGGTATTGATGTAACTATCTAATTATGATGATGAAGCGTGACTTGGTGTAGGTGTGTGACAACTAGTTTGTCCCTTTAACAAAACAACAGCTTAAACACAGACACAGACCTACTCTAATCCACTCTATACTTAGATTTCCTGCACAAACACTGCTCTCTACAACTCCACCACAATATTTTAATCAAAATTTCATTCTCCATCTCAACAGTTGGTTATTGGCTGCCACTGCAGGCTTGAAATGGCTGCATGTGAACTGTGTTTCTCAGGCAGATTTTCCATCAAAAAAAAACAACAAAGAGGGCAAGAACATGACAGAGAGCGAGCAAGGGGTTAAGGCGTGGCAGACAGAAAAAGAGACAGGCAAAGATCCAGGCGCAGACGGTAAATCCAGAGGGAGCTGCACTGACAGTGGATGAAGAAGGCAGCTTTGTAGACAGATGTAGCTCGTAGTGCGTAAGCAACAAGGCCTTGGAGGGGCGTGATGTTGCAGTGTCGTGATGCCGCATGTCTTTGGAGAGTGGGCTGGGTAGAGGGGATTACGGGATCCGAGCGTCGGCTCTCTTGTCAGGGAGGCGGCACGGTCCCTGTTTTGATCGGCGGACCGTGAACAGAGTGGCGGCACTAAAGTGTCATGAATATATGGGCATCAAGATGTTGACGCTGGGACTCTCAGCAGCCAGCCGGCTGAGTCAGTTTTGGAAACGAGCCTCGTGTGACCAGCTTTACAAATGTTGATTGAGTCGTTGAAGGATTACAGGTGCTGAGCAGCCTGGTGTTTATTGTTTACTCAGAGCCAGAGAGAGAGAGAGGGAGAGAGAGAAATGCAAAGTAGTCGCACAATGCCTCCGAAATACCTCTGTCATCTATGCAGTTTCAGATTTTCTCAGGGAATGATCCACACAGCAGAATAAAAAAAGAAGGTGTTATTGACTCAGTAGCAGCTTAAATCCATGCAAACTAAAGGCTGAAACGGGTTTCTCTCAGCTGCATGGAGGAGAAGGGTCTGGGCTCATTCATGGTGCTGTTTTTTTCTTTTACTTGTATGTACAAACCTCTTGTGACATATTTACATTTTTGAACTCTCTGTTTCAAACCTGCCCCTCAGTGATGAAGAGCTGGATCAGTTGATCCTCTGTGAAACTCATAGCACCCTTCTTTTTAGAGGTTTTCAGTGTACACATGTACATTCTAATGCAATCCAATATTCCAGCTTATTCCACATAGTTTTCCTTTGAATGATAATGATGCTCATTTTTTACTGAGGCGGTCAGGGTATAAGCTTGAATACAGGTCTGTTATTGAGGTTGTAGTTTGCAACAGTGTTGAAAAAGGACTGTTTCTGATGTTAGACACACATGTCTAATGCAGTCCTGTTCAAAATGTAGTGAGTAATTTCACAATAGTGTTACAAAAACCGTCCGAACAATTTATAAAAATGACTTTATATTGATTATTTAACAACTATTCCTTTACCAGGTTTTGAAAGCCCTCTCAGTCTGCAGGTATTTTAAGTCAATGTTAAAAAATAACATCAGTTGCCTTGCGTAATTTTGGAAATCTCTGAAAAAACTAAAATAGTTAAACTATATTCTTTAGAAAAGGGATTCTGTAAAGAATTTTACTAGAGCTTTTCTAACATGAAGTTCAGAGTGGTTACATCCATACACATTATCAGTGACAAATCTTAAAGACTTTTCGAATCCAAGTGCTTTTTTCAGATGAGGGAGTTTATGAAGAATCAGTAGATCCAATTAGAAAAGCCCAAAATCATCCTTTTAAAGGCTTGTAGTTTACATTTTTCTGTCCAGAACCATAACTTGAATTCATTAAAGGATCCTGCCTTGAGGGATAATTAAAAATTTTATTAAAACTGTTCAAAAGAAAGAAGTGTTATGGTGGGTTTGGGAGGTGCTTTTGGTATGGTGTTCACCATATTTATATCAATAAAAGTAGACTTAGTAGAACAGCACTACAAATTATAGCCTTTAGTATGAAGAAAATGATCATTGAAATAAAATATCAGAGTCCAATGAATTTGACACACTACATTTAACAAGTCTGAATGGATTAAAATGCAACCAGAGTAGCCTAACATTAAACTGTGTTTTAAAATGAATGATGTTCTGTTCAGTTTCACTTCAGATGACGGACTGACGTAAGATGTTAGATTTATGAAGTCAGCAAAAAGTCTCACTGTTGTCCACGCCTTTTGCTTCCATGTTGTCAAATCCAGACTGGCTGTATTTAATCAGCATTTTGCATTAACAAAGCAAACTGCAATGACTTATTTCTCTGAGGACAACAGGCACATGTTGTGTCAGATGGACAGTGCATTATGTGACCCTTGTTAGAGTACAGGAAGCGACTGTTGTGCTTCTGTCGTACACTGAGTTTCAGTTTCCATCTGTTGTGGTTCCTTAATGTTATTTTGATTGTTAGATGGAAAAAGAGACATTGCACACAGACAATGTTTAATAAAATGGAGTGTTAATACCAATCCGTTTCTGTTGGAGACGAAACTCAAGATGCCTCTTCTGCTTCTCCTCCTCTTTACCAAGTCATGTGTGACTGTGAGAGCAGGAGGGAGAGCTAAGAATAGAGAACAGGGGGCCCAACACTGTGATGCCGCCTCTACCCAGGTTGCTCAGCTTCTTGGTGTGCTGTTCTGTTACTGAAGTCAGCAGGCATCCAAACAATTTTTAACTGATTTCTGTTTGTGCAGGCTCCGCTGAAACTGAACCTCAAACAAACTGTAGTTACGGCTATAAATGCCATTTTGTAATTGAAGTGTCACAGGCAGAAATGTAGTCATAAATCTGTCACTTTGTATATGTTCAATAGTAACATGATCAGAATGTCTGAGCTTTCACATGCAGACATTTCGTCAGAAACTGTCATTTTTCATGTCGTGCCAAAGGGAGGCTTTTTTGAAGCTCCTCTGTTGTAAGTCAGGGAAGAGAGTCAGGAAATGGCTTTTCTTTTGGTTTGTCTAATGGATGGAAGAGACTGAGAGAACAAAAGGCAAGAATCCACAGGCTGAAAGATGGGTCGAAGTGCAAAGATGAGAGGAACTGATGGAGGGTTTGATAGCTGAACGAGACTGAGTGAAATTTGATGATACTGTCCTCAAGAGGCACACATGACTCACAAGAGGTCATGTCATGCAGATGGCTTTTGTTGAGAGGGAATGAGAAGATAACTGTGTTTTCAAAAGAGGGAGAGAGGAATGATTACAGAAAGGAACACAATATTTTACTGAATCAAGAAAGGAAATAGACATTTTTCTTCAGTGGGGAAAAAACTTGGCAGGTTCAGATCTTCATTTGTGAGCACTGCCATAACCAATCATAACACCTGTTGGAAGTCAGATAAAGCAATTATTTTACTCTTTGCTCTGTTGTCTTGTTGGTATTTCACAACTTTTTAGCAGTGCAGTTAGTAGGCTGCAGCTATTTGAGGTCTCTAGTGAATGTGTTTGCTAATCTGTCAGTGCGTCTGCATTTGACCCTCAGTGGGGGCAACATATCAGTTCATTAGCTGTGACTTGAGAGTGAGAGTGGGTCTGAAGAGCAGACTTCTGCAGAGGTGAGGAGGAAATTGCCCCTCCACAAACACACTCAAACATGAGAGATTAGTTTAAGCTCGGTGGGGGAGATTTGCAATTTGTTTTTTATTTGCTTGTTTTTCTAAGAAACAACAGATAAGTGACACAGATGCTCAGTCATAAAAACAATAATCTGCTAGATAAATCAATAAAAAAAATAACTGTTTGTTGTGGTTTTAACTGGATGGAAATTTATCGCAGTGCAATGAATTATATTATAGTAATACAAACAAAAAATGATTGCACATTAGAAAAAGTCAATAACAAATGTCTTTGCCCATCCATGAAAACAGATAATTTAGGTTTTGCTCAGAGACACATTAGAAGTCAGCTTTCTCTAATATTTGCTGCCACTATGTAAATGTCTGTGTGCATTATTTGTATAACAGCTTAATGAACTGAAGAAAACGCCTGGGCCTGGCACAGCAGCATGCAGGCACACCAGCTACAGGGGCTGGCAGAGGTGTAAGGACGCCTCCTGGGGGATGACAAAGGTCTTGTCCCTGTGTGAGGTTTCAGATGATGAAGAGAGAGAATTATAAAACAGAGTGGATTGTCTTTTATTACAACCAGTCTCATGAGTCTTAGGCGCCATAAGTTTACTATCAGAACTTTCAGAGAGCTGTAAAGCTGTTGAAAGCCCAATTTTTTGCCACCATTAAAGTGCCAGATACCAAATTGATAATGAATGTGGACAGAAAAATCCGGTATTATCTTTTTAGAGATGCCAGTAAAAAAACAAAAAACAATAAACTGGGTAAATACATGAGAGCCTGAGGCTGAAAAGAGTGTGTGACTGACTCCTTATAGACTGGCTCAGATTAAAATGTGTACCATATTGTATCAGAGTGAGTTAAACATGCTGTAGAAAAGCAAAAGGCAGACTGGAATCCAATAGTACATGGCCACGGCTCCTGTGACATATTGTGCATATTGTGGAAACATAGTATAGGTCCACATGCACCGTGCAGCTATGAAACAGTGGTGGTCCAGACTCTCTGGGGCTATAAAGACCCTCGTTTTGCTGAAGAGAGCGACTCGTCACCTGCTGCTAAATTAAGTCCAGAGCTGAAGATATAATCTCAGTGGAATAAACGGCTCCAATGAGGTAATGAAGACTTCAGGGAATAGATAGATCCTGCCTCAACCTTGCATTTTCATCATCCCTGTGCCTTAGAGTGTGTATATATTGATGTGTATTTATGTTTATGTCCCTTTGTATTACGCCGGGGAGGTGTACGAGTATTCGTTTGTCCGTGTCTGTGCTCTCTGTCTGGGTCAGTTTATTTGCCTCCGATGAGGAGACCACGTACTGATATTCAGAGAGCTGAAGCAGCACCGATACCACAGCAGAGATCCGTAATGCATCTCATTATAAGTACAATTAGCCGAAAGAGGATTCTTGACCAGACTAAAGTGCACTTAATGAAACACCCAAGACCCTCTTCAATAAACTAGTGATTTTTCTTTTTTTCAGCCGTTCTGGTCCTTCCACGAGACAGTCAGGAGGTGACAGCTTATTCAATAGAGAATACTTTATTAGGAGATTACTCAAACACTCTAATAATACACTGTTGGTTCCTGTCCCTTGCATGTTATATTCCCCTGACTGTTCTGATCTTTCTCTTGCCTACGCTGCTTTGCTGATAATTTAACAGTCTCTCCATCTTTCTCTTCTTTCCTCTCATCCCACCATGTTGCTAAATAAAACCTCTTTAAGCATCCAAAAGAAATCAGCATGATTTCAAGGAAAACTCTCGTGATATTCTATATTTTTCTCACTGTTAACAAGTCCTATAAAAAGACCAAAACTAAAAATGAATTGGTACTTGTCAGTGTAATTAGGACCCAATATAGTTAATTCCTCTGTTGCATAGAGCTCTATCATTTAAAAAACATGCAGCCACAATCTTGCAGTAGGTGACATGTTTCTTTATTATAATTAAAACTTTTTTTGCACTGTTTATTTTGAGTCAATCTCCAAATAACTGTCTTGCTGGGGTAAATACTCACCAGGTTACCAAATGTGTTTTAACCTGCCACTGAAAATAGTCCCCAAATAAATGCTTTATTTACACCTGTTTGAGTAATGTTTGCTGTAGAAGTCAGTGCCCATCTGTTTAGGATATAACAGAAGACTTTTACTTAATGAAACCAGAAACATTTAAGCCATTTTGAAACTCTCAAGTAGAAACTAAAGAGCTCAGTGCTGAGAGCCACAGACAGAACTGGGAAAAGAAAAGAAGATTCAGTCTCATGAATTTGTTCCTCTAACTTGTTGTCCTGGATCCTATATTGTGTCTTAACATTACCTTAAACAACAGATTGCCTCCTCTCGTGTTTGAATGCAAGGCTGTATTTTGTCTAAACACATTATTTCTCTCTGTCATTTCAAAGAATTTGTTGGCAACAAGAAAAATATGTAATGGCATTAAGATCACCTTAAACTTAAATGAGACTGTTAGTCACTTGATTTCCAAATATGGTTTATTTTCATAGCTCAACAGCAGTGTAGAATATTTTTTATGAAAATGTGACTAGAAATTTTGTGGAAAGTCATTTTGCAGCATTCAGCAACATTCAGCACATAGTGACAGCTGACTTTGTGAGAGTGAATTGAATAATTACAGAGGGTGTAAATAGACCTTGTCTTGGCTTCCACCACCCCTGCAGAACAGTCATTATAGCTGCATGATTCCTGATTACCTGACTGAACACAGCAGCGTCACACGACTATGACTGACACGTCAGAGTGAACGTCATTCACCAAAATTGGCTCCGATGCAGGTGATTTAAAAAAAATTGTTGTTTTTCTTCAGGCTGTTGGCTGTCCACTTACCAGCAATGTTAGTATTCTTTTTTTAATAAAAGCTAAGAGAAACCCAACAGTGGGATTTGTTCTTAAACCAGCAAAAGCACACAAGCATTTTTAGAGGCATTATATCCAATTCTTCTTATTTTTCAGTACATTTTGCCACAGGTACAGAATGTTTTGCTTGAACCTGGAGGAAACTGTCTTTTGTAGAGTCAATAATGTTTTTTTTCGTACAGTTTATCGTATACAAAGATAACTCTCAAAATGTTTTCAAGGCCCCTCTAGACACTGAGGAGTGTAATACAGCTGTTTTTCTGCCACTATGTTTGGGTTTGTTTGGGTCAGTTTCAGTTAATGCGAGAAGAAGGGAGATTACAAATGAATGAAACACATAGTAAAAATGCCAGATATGGCCAAATCTGTAGTACCTGGCTGTGGCGTGAAAAAAAACACCTCAAATACATCAAAGCAAAAACAGAACAGGACATACAGTTTTGTTTGGGTTGAGTGAGTAAAGATCACACACCATTTTACTGAAGGATTAAACTAAATCACATACCAACACTAAAGCCTTTTTTTCCTCTAATGCCCTTACTTTGTCACTTTGTTGTTTTATTTTGTTTCCTCTAAAGCTGAGCTAAAGTCTTTTTACCCACAAAGCATTCGTAGAGCATTGAGCTGATGTGTAGGAAAAGCAGTCAGTGGGTCCAGTTTTTCTAACTATGTAGGATGTGTTGTAGTTATGACAGAAAACAGAAATGTCAGACACGCTCACCTGCTGTGGCATCTCTCCAGGGGATATCTAGACCTTTAAATAAAAAGAAAACACTTAACTCTGAAAGATCTTTCTGTTTTATGGTCGTCAGGTCAAACTGCGCCTGTGTAATGAAGCTGTAGTGTTAAAATGACTTTTATCAATATCAACCTTTTTTTTGTTCTAATCATTGTTATGATTTATAAACCATGTCTTATGCAGTGTGTGTTTTAGTGGAAATGGCAAAAGCACCACTTTTACCTGTAACTGACCACCCACTGAATGTAAATGGGCTCCTTCATAGATATGCCTGTCAGCTTAAGTTATCCACAATGCCCTTCAAATGCTATACAACGCAGCCCACCACATCGAGTCTCCAGGGATATAGTGGAGCATGATAACGATGGCCTACGTGTTTTTTAAATAGCGTGGCAGATTCACTTTTTTAATGTCTCCGGCCGCTGCTTGGAGACCCTGCAGTGGATTGGCTGTAGTCTGTAATCTCCAGCAACAGTCAGAAGAAAACTTCTGACCGTTAAAGTCCGCACATCATCATTACTGTAGACACTGAGGGGGCACGAGCTGATAGATGCTGGTGGTTCATGGTTTGATTGATCATGTGGAATCTTCATTGGCAGATTTGAAGTACATGAGTGTGAGCGTGTGCAGCGATGCGTCTCAAGCAGCTCTGGTTATTCTGTTGGTGGTGTGTGCCATTTGACAGAGTGCTGTGATCAATGCTCTTTGTAAATGTTAAGTGTGCCTCTGTCTTATTGGCATGATCCAGCTCAACCTACAGCCTGCTGTATGCACGCAAGCATGTTAGTCTGTGTGTGTGTGTGTGTGTGTGTGTGT
>JAPZDZ010000020.1:18770390-18791243 GCA_029783805.1 Acanthurus tennentii
GCATGTTCAAACCGTTTTCGCGGCGAGTTCATGCATGTGTGTCTTTATAAGAGCACTGAGTAGAAGGTTAGCCACGTCTGCAGTAAATTACTGGGTACAAGCACTGCACACATGTGGGTGTTTTGTGTTGCCGATCATTGCCGCTTATGCATGTTTTTCCTGTGCTGTGTGTGTTATTGTAATTGCTGTGTAAGTGCTCAAATGGGCACACAAGGGCCTGTAAATTCACGTGTCAACTAGGATTCATGGATGCAATGTTAGATGGTTTACTTTTGTCCCATTATGCCGTGAGAATGTGATCCACTCTTGACAGCCTACATTTAAATGTTATTAATTTGGGGGCCGTTAATGACAGAGGAGATGTTTTATGGAGGTCTGATAAGTCCAAATGTCTCACCAGCTCCTGCCCAGGACTGCTTGCAGGTTGGATGCTCCCTCCATCATGTTATTTCTGTTTATTTGCCTCTAGCCCTTCTGGAGATTCATTTTTAATGTGAGGTACACTAAAAGGCGGAGCAGCGGATCATCTCTATCTGCAGAAGTGCATTAACTTACCTTGCATGTGTCTATGTGGGTGTGCGTGCACACGTTTGCGAGAAGGCACCGTGCTATTTATTTTCCTTTACAAGCATTTTATTTTTGTCGGTGAGAGTTCGGCACAGCAATATGCACCAGCATAGATAAAAGTAAATTGTGTATTATTAGGAGAGGACACGCACTCCATGTAGTTCACTGCATGAATTAGCGCGAGTGTGCGAGTAGTGTGTATCTTCCTGTCCATCAGGTTGTTATGTGGAGGCATATCTGAATTGTTACTATGGAAACCGAGCACTGCTGTTATACCGAAACGCATATCCGCATGGGTCTCTGTGTCTCTTTGCTGCCTCGTTTACTGTCACACTTCTTGTATTATTTTGATTTTTTTTTTCAATAGTTTCCCTCCGGTTCCCCCCCCCACCACTAGATTCATAAGCTCTTTTGCAGAATTCTTATCCCTTTTTTTCCCTTTACACACTGTGGATTGAGACCGCGTCTTTCCTCCCTGCTCAGTTTTTCTTTCTTTTCTTCAGTTTTCTTTAACCTCCTCCAAACCCTTGGCTCTTCTTTTATTATCTTGTGCTAATCATGTCCTCTTTTTATCTTTCTCTCAGCTGTGTTGCCCTTCCACACTTCCCTCCCTCACTCTCTTCCTCGCTCCCTCCCTCCTTTGGGTTTCTTATTGCTGTTCCTTCCTCCACCTCCATCTCTTTTGTGTATGTCTCTATTTATTCTCTCCCTCGCCCCACTCTTCTCTCTCTCCTCTTCTCTCTTCTCTCTGCTGCCTTCCTCCCACTCATTTCCTCCTCCTCCTTCTCTTCCTCTCTTTCTTTCTTTCTCTCTCTCTCTCTCTTTCTCTCTCTCTGTTTCACTCTCTCGGCTCCACTGTGGTGCTCCCATGGAGAATTCAGCTGGTTTACAATTAGCATGTGCACCTGCAATTAAGCCTGACAAACCTCTGGTAATTAGACCTTTTAGACCAAATGTTTTTTTATGTGGAGATCACGGTTTCTCCTCTTCTGATTTCCCACTCTACCCTCTGGCCTGTTCTCTTAGTGCCTGTCCTATTTCAAAGATTACTGGCTGGCTGTTGCTGCTTTCTACCCCTGTCACACTTCAGTTCTCTTCACAAGTTCTCTCTTACTTCCTTGTTGTGTGATTGGTGCACATGCAGCCACAAGTGAATAACATTTCTTGTGGTTCTGACCCCAGGGGGCCTTACAGTAACAATAAAACATTGCATTCTACAATTCTGTCGTCCTGAGAAAATGAATCCTGGCTCACCAGTCTGCATGAACATGTGCATGACATGTTGAAACATGGCACCAACAGCCCCACGCTGTGGCCGTCAATAAAATGTTGCTATATCTTTCTATTGCATAATGCAGTTATTACCAATTTTGCATGATTTCCTCAAACATAAATCACCAACTCTGCTGTAATATGTGATGGTCATTCACTGTGAAGTGGCACCACAGCTCAAATCTGCTGTCACCGACTGTGCTAGCAAAGATCTATCAGCACAGAATATTGCGACAATTTCACCATTTATAGAACTTTTATCACATACACTTCCCTCACCAGAAGCAACAACAGCGGATGAGGGAAACAAACATCATTTCCTTAGAAAATGAAAATACTCTGGTTTTGCTTGGACTCTTGTTTTTGCTACTTATTTGATCATCTCCACAACACCAGGGTGCTTGGTAAATAAAAGATTAGCAAAGGTATTGTGTGAGCCAACAATTGCAACAAGCTATTTGCTCTGTCTTTCATTTACTGTGCTTCTCGTTCACTCTCTGAACATGTTCTTCTGTGCTTAATTTAGAACAACAGCATGAACATATACTCATTAGGATTCCTCATTTTCGTCTGTGCAGAAAATATGCCTAAATTTTTACTCCTGATACACTCTTTTACGAGCGTGCGCTCACATCCATACACACCACAATTTTCACATCAGGCTATGACTAATTGTGTTTCTCCAAGCCTGTCACCTCCCTCTGCATACATCTTTCACTCCCCCTCTTTCATTCTCTCTCACTTTCTCTCTGCTCTCCCCTTCCTCCGTCATTTCTCCTCTATACTCTACTCCAGTGCTCTTTCTCTGGCTGTTAATAGCGGAGCAGTAAATAATAGCAATAATAGTAAATAATAGGTCTGCAGTTGACTTCAAAGATCAGTGAAGGGATCTCAGAGGGTTGGAGGGGGCAACTGAAAGAAAACAGGTTTGAAGGGTAAAAGAGAGGGAAAGGCAGTGGAAGCAGTGTGGGAGGGAGAGAGGTGGAGAGAGGTGGAGCGACAAAAAAGGAGAGAGAGACTCAGACGAGCCCGGTCGGAGTGTCTAATGGTCACTTAGCCTGGCAGCTAGTCCATGAAGCCATGAGGCTGTCAATCTGTCAAAATGCACCGGGTGCTGTCCTTACTCTCTTAAAAAATACACACATTCACTCACACACATGTGCACCATCACACACGCATGCACCTACACACACACACACACGTGCACCCACACACAACTCACTCTCTCTTTCTCGCTCTGTCTTTGATGTCTGCCACAGGGTTCCTTCAAGGAAGGCACAGCACAGTATAATGGATGTGGCGTTGTCACTTGATGCTCCACGAGAGCTTACAGGCGTTTGTCAGTGTGTGGTTTGATACCCAGCTATGTGGGTCACTCAGTTTGGCAATTAAGGGCTTGAGTCATCTGTGTTTTTTAAGATCCTGACCAACGCTAGAATTTAAAAATCCCTTTATTAGTGCCATTGCCAGCAGGGATGGTGAAACCCCAGAATATGTTTTTGAGTCAGAGAAATGTGCTTGGTCCAGTGTGGATTCATTAGATGAGAGGCAAACTGAAGAAAAAAGAAATCATAGAACAATTAAAATCACATGCACTATTAAAAAAAACAAAGCAGGCTCTGATTATCAGTTTAGTATGACATAAATTTACCTCTTAAACTTTTAAAACCATTTCTTTTAAAAGGTTAGCTCTTACTTCAGATATTATTCTTGTCCGTTGTAGAAACATTTTTGCAACCTCTCCAATTAAAATACACAGGAGAAGCTCATCATTTTTGCAAAACCCCACTTCTATTGAAATATTTCCTCTAAGTTGTTAAATGATAAGCTCAATTTGGGTTCATTTTTTCAAATTATAAAAAAAAAATGGCTAAAGTTCCTCCACTATTAAGATGAAACTGAGTATTTAACTTGTTTGAAAGGTATAAAATGGCACAGCTATGCCTGTTTTTCTTTCTGTTCTGGATATTTGGGGGTGGATGATATTGAGTGAGCAAATTCCAGGCTGGACCTTAAATCTGAGGATTTAAAACTTAGCAGCACATGTATATCAATGTTTTACCAACTTTTAGTCTTAACTGTTGAATCAAAGTGTTTTACATGATTCCCCTCTGTTTTCTTTTCTCTGTCCTGCACTCCAGGGACGGCATTTACACTCCTCCACGATGCTTGTCAGCCTTCACCCTTCTCCCTCCTGTCTTCAGGACAAGCGCTTTGTCTTCCCCTCCTCCTCCCCCCATCATCCTCCTCCTCCAGAACAGCCCTCGCATCACCCATATTCTCAGCCCCGGCTGACCCTCCCCTGCTTCTCCCTGTCCTTCTCTCTCCTCCTCGTCTCTTTACTCCTCCTGCCCGTGTGCGAGTCCCGCAGGGGTGGAGGTCCAGGTACAGGACCTGGAGGTGCCCCAGGGGGACAAGGTGGCCAGAGGGGAGGCGGAACCCAGAGGGGTGTTGGCATCCCCCCTCAGTACTCTCCAGGCTTACCAGCTCTTCCACCAATCAGTCCCAAACTGATCAGCTCACTCAGCATTGCTGTCATCCTGGTGGGCAACTCTAGTGAAGTGACCCTGGGGGTTGGACTTGAGAAAGAGGACTTCCTGCACATCCCCTACCCTCCAAAAGTGGAGGTGGTCACCATGAATGAGACTGACCCCAAGAGCATCATCAATCGGATCTGTGGACAAATGACGAGGAACTCTCTGCAAGGCGTGGTGTTTGGTGACGACACGGACCAGGAGGCCATCGCTCAGATCCTGGACTTCATCTCTGCCCAGACTCACATCCCCATCCTGGGCATCAGGGGGGGCTCCTCCATGGTCATGGCTGCCAAGGTAGGAAAGCTTGCTGTTTGTTTTTTTTTGGAAAAAAAACCCAAAACAAAACATTGAATGTTTGAACTGTACATTTATAATAATTTAACACTGCATACATTGGGACCAAATATTGAGTGAAATGTGGAGCATAAATGAACTTAATATATTTTCACTTCTTCATCTGCTAATAATTAGATATTTTTTCTTGGTTGTGATTCTAAAGGGTAGTTTTAAATATTTAGCATTTAGAATATAGCATTTGGGCAGCTGTCTGAATTAAATTTTATAGCCATTTTCAAAAACCTGCAAAATCATGTTGGCTGTAACAGTTTTAATCAAGTTTCACAGACAAAAATAAATCACTCAGCTTTTTTTTTTTTTTATCCAGATCAATAAAAGTCATAGTATAGTTTTATTTATTAAATTTAGATTGTTTTTTAATTTTAATTAAAAGGGAGAGAAAAAGGAGAGAGAAAGAGAAAAAAAAAACTATGAATTTTACACTTAATAAGGATGCACAAGCTTCACACCACTCAGCAACCTCTTCATCTTTGCCCTCTTCACTGATTAATTGTGCTGTTAATTGACCTCCTTTGTGAGCCTGATGTCATATTGGAGCCCCTGACAGTGAAGTGACTCAACTTTAAAAGGAAACACATTTGTACATAATAGGTTAAAAAAACTCTGTTGGATAAGCGCACAGGAGAGTCGGCATAAACCAGGCTGCATGAAAAATCTATGATCCAGAAATGGAACAATAGCTTTAAAATGTATCCTTAAATAATGTTGTGGTAACAGGCTTAGCAGGGTCCTTTACAGAAGAAGAATGACAGGATCCAGAAGAAGCTGTGGTTGGGTTTTTGATGCAGCTCTACTATTGGAGGAAATGTGGAGTACGATAGTTTCTCTGCATTGCTTTATTGGGTAATAGTACTGCTGTACGCTTACTTTTAAGGAGGATTTGGTTTAGTTGAATTGATTTAATATGAGTTGGTTAGACGATATCAGCAAATGGAGTTTCTTTCTCACTCTGCTGTTTATCCCCATAGAGTACTGGATCTTTTTGGAGGACTTACTGCATGATTCTGCACAGTAAATAATTAAATCTTTCACATTACTATCATTTAAGTGTAATTTGGAGGCATGTATTTCAACAAACATATTTATCAGTAGTGTTATCTGCTCACAAAATGCTCTAATTAGAAAAGCTGGTTAAGTCTGATAAATTACACCAATTATGGTGAAAAATAAAGAACCTTCTCAAGCTTTGATGCAAACTCTTATAACCCTGAAAATTGGAAATTTAAACTTAGGTGATCTCTTATCTAAATAAAGATAAAATGAAATAAATGCTCAAATTTAAAGAGAATCGTGTTACAGTCTCACAACAAAGCGATTTGTCTGCTGATCTTCAGGCTGTGTGTCACGGGCCTGCAGCTTCCTGAAGCTTTCTTCTTCTACTACTCTAATAATGACTACTGCATGAATAAATCAGAAAGTGGACATAGAACTTGATGCGGGCAGAGACAATCTGGAAGGGAGAGGAAAAGAACAACAAAATGATGACACTGTTGGGATGAAGACAGAGAATAACAAGAATACACAAGTGTGTGTGTGTGTGTGTATGTGTGTGTGTGAGAGAGAGAGAGAGAGAGAGAGGGAGAGGGTGAAGGTTATGAAATACCACAACTCGTGTGGGTGTGAAGAAGGAAGAGGATTTTGCTCAGCATATAATTACCACATTTTGCAGCTGACAGGGAGACAGAGGGCACAAACCGAGAGTGACGGGGAGAAAGAAAAGATGAGTGTACTAGACGTGCAAAGACAGCACTGGGGGAACACAACATGTAAGAGAAAAAATGGAGGGAGGGGGAGGCTACCTGCTTTAGACATTGTTTGATGTTTAACACAGTTTTTGAGGAAATCTCTGTATTTCCCCCGCCCCCTTTGTTCTTCGTGATCACTTTTCTCTTGGTTTGTTCTCCTTAAACCTTTATTCCCCCTCTGTTACACATGTCTTTTGTCAGTCTTACACACACACATGCACAAAACAAGTGGCTGAGTGCGGCAAAATGGTTGGCATGGCAACCTCTTGCTTATACATACATATGTGTTTATAAATATGTGTGTGTGTGTATATATATATATATTTGTGTATTTCTAAATATAAATTTTTTGGACACACTGTGTAAAAGCTGTTGCAGAGGAAGAGAAAAAAGAAATGATCATTTCTGAGTCTGACAAAAGTGGTGCCGGATAAAAAAGGGATAATGGTCTCGTCATACAGCTGGGAAAGGTTCTGAAAGGATGTATGAATAGATTAAAGTGTAAAACTGAGGTATAAACAAAATGAAGGAGGGTTAAAAAGGGTTGTGAGGCAGAGGAGGAAGTATGGAGAGGTGAATTTTATTTCTCTGCTGTGAAGTGGTGATTTTTGTGCTGTAGTAGCTGTTTTGATGTTCTTTTTAATGTTTTATTTATTGCTTTTCAGTCACACAAACCAGAAATATCATCAAAACATGACATCCATACCTGAATCCTGAATCCTGAATGCACAATACAAGAGTGAAAAACATTTGGTATTTAGATCAAATTAACCTGCTACCACTTTGAGAATCACTTGTTTTTTCAAGGTAAAAATGTCAAGAATTGACGTCTGGAACAGTTGAAATGTCCCAGTTCTTAGCAAATATTTGCTTTTTTTTAATACTCTTTTATGTTAGTAAATTGAATATATTCGGACAAACAAGCAATTTGAAGACTTCATCTTGGGCTCCAGTTTGTGGACAGAAAATTTTTTGTCGATCAATAAAAATATTGGCTGTTATAATTAACTTGTAATAAAAGCATTTGTTAGATGAACTGCAAGTCTACACAAGAGAGACGAAAAATAGCTGTAAAAAAGGTGGAAAAATCTACTTTTTGACAAGCAAACATACATGTCAAGTTATCAAAGTTATCTCATACATCATATTGTTTTTGTTTACACATGTCTTGACTGTGGGGTATCTTGACAGAACACTGCACCAGTAGTAATACTTTGTAATATTAATAATATTTTTTCATGTTTAAACTATCACATGAATTATGTTGAGGTTACATATGACAGATTAACATAAAATTGTCCATAATTTTGAAGTGGAGGAGAAATATTGCATGGATGCATCCTCAGGAGGACTGAGGGTCTCAGATTACAGCGACAGAATCTCTGATGGAGAGTCAAAGAGCTGCGTGAATGAAGTGGAACATGAAGCCCATGAAGCATCATGGCTGTATGAACTCAACTGTGTGTGCACATGCTTGTGTGCATACGTCTGCAAAAGAGCGAGTGAGTGATTTTCCGGCATCAATAACTCAACTCCCCTCAGGTTGCCGAATCCATTCCTTATCAGTTCACAATTATGTCTAATCTATTGTGCTCTGAATCCTCCTGAAGTCCTTTACTTCTGGTTCCTGTGAAGGGCAAACCACTTGATTTCTCCATATCTTGTCACTTGGCAATTTTGATTTCCATTTGGAACACGTGTGTCCTTTTTATGGCATTTGATCTTTAAACTATAAATTCTTCACAGTCTCAATAGAGATGTTGCAGCCAAGTAAATTGGCCTGATTCCTTGCAGCCGTTCTGGCTTTGTTTTTCTTTCCAGTAGCCCATTATAATGAATCAGTGACATATGCAGGTAGGCCCATTATGCACCAAACAATTTGCACGCATCCATTTAGCCATTAATTCACCCCGTGCCATGTGTTGGTATTGGCATAATAGGACGACGGAGTTGGCCCTGGCCCACACTCAACTCCGGCTCTGGAAACTAATGAGGTCTTCCAGATCTATTGTTTGGACTTAAGCAGTGTTTGTTTGTGCCGTTGTGCACGTGTGTGTATGTGTGTGTGTGTGGACACTTAGAGCATGCTGGTGTTCAATGATAATAGCCTCTTTGCATGTGTTCGGTGAGATTGCAGCCCTTGTTTTCACTGCAAACAAGGTACCTAGAGGCATACAGCATCCTGATTGCGTTTTTCATGATCTGTTCAGTCTCCATAAAGTTGATTTTGTTGTTAAGTTTAACTCTGCCAACAAGTTTTAAACTATGCAATGAGGTATCAACTCTTGCTTACTTCTTAAAAATCTCACTTTCTAGGAATAACACTGTCTGTCAGGTGGTCAGTAGTAAAAGTTGGGGATAAATGGACCTCGGTTTCGTGGCTCTTGTGGTGTAATTTCTCCGATCGAAAAGAAAGGCAAAATACTAACTATAAGAAGAACAATCTGCCATTGTTATGCTTAAGAAAAGCCTCTTTTTTTCTATGCAGACATAAAAGTGCCTGTCAGTAAAAACTGATTCACCACTCATTGATTGATTACTACAATTATACTCCCTCTCTATCTTAATATAGCATTCTTTGTGCAGATGTGTGTGAGTCCTTCTGTTAAGACAGAACGGGTAGTAATTTATTTTGCAGACCTGTTTGGCCACTCAGAGCCACGTTATTTGACACCAGCCAGACTGGCTGGTAGCTGTGCAGTGATTTGTAGTTTGTGCTAATCTGTTGCAGCTGACGCGATTGTTTGAGCCACGGGTGCACTCATGTTTTCTCATCCTATTGTTCTCATTCCCAATTTGCGGTTTTATGAGTCCCCTTCCTTCATCCTGTATGCATCATGTATCCCATTATTCTCGCTTGTTGTACATTAGGGGATAATCGACTGCCTCTGTAATGCTCCATTTTGAAATTAGGACCGATCCCAAAACACAAGAGAATAAAAGGAACAAACTACAATAATAAACTGTACATGTGCATATTGCACCTCATGCAGCTATTATCTGATTTTTTTTACAGTGGTTTGGCTTCTGCCACGCTCCTTGTTAAGTCCTATTTAGACAGGATTAGTTTTCCAAAAAGAGCGTGCAACATAATTATTAACGGCATCTGTAATGTGAAAAGCCAGTTTGTGCAGATCAGTCTCAGAAATTACACGGACCTGAAGAGCCTGCTGCATCTTTCTGTTGCAACAAAAAAAGAAATACTCCATATGTCAAATTCAACTTTTACATCTGATGCTGACGCACCTAAACAAAGACAGGTTAGCTGGTGAAAACAAGACTGTCAGTTTGAGCTGGTGGACTGTCTCTTATCTAAACACCACAGGAGTTGTTATCAGTGACGCAGATTTTATTTGTGACAAGATTGCTTTTGGGATCATTTCATTGGACATGTAAGGATTACCTTGTAGGCATGAACGGTGAATAAAACGACTGGCTGGATTTGGACGGACTGAAAAACTGCACACAGTGATTACCCTGGCCATCCTCTCTCTGTAACACTAATCCCATCCTATTAGAGTTTTAAACACACTTTTCTTTCTCTCTCACCTACTCTGTCTTTCAGAGATACTACAGTCTGCTTTTGATTGATGTTCCTATTTTGTGGCTCTGCCGAACGTTTAACCCTCTTAAAAGTCCAACAGATGGAGTCTGGGATAGGGAGAAAATCTGCCCTGAAATAAAATTCTCTCTGTTTTGCGTAGCAGCTACTGCATGAGGACGTCTGTCTGTGGAAGTTAAAATCAAAAGAGCTCACACTAATCTGTGATGTCATTGAACTGCTCCTGTAAGTGAATGGAAGAAAGAGTTTGCAAAGACTGTGACAACGACAAGGCTGGTTTTGTTGCGATGTTTTTTGTGATTTAGTTCAAAAGACCCACTGTGGAAGATCCGTTTCCTACCATGTGTCCTAGAAATTATATTTATTTCTCACCAGTGTACAACAGAGAATATGTTCTGAGAGGACTGCACTGTAATGAATGCTGAAAACGTTTTTTAATCAAATAAGGCTTAATAAACTTTTCTACCAAGTTGCAAAATGTTAACTGACAAACCTTCTAATTTAATTCAAACATTATTTACTTTTGCAATATCCACAGCATTCTCTCTGGTTTTTATTATTATGCTTAGATGCTCACAGCATTTAGTTAGAAAGATGGAGGTCGTGATAAAAACTGAATGATAGCAAGTGTCTAAGGCCATGTAGACCTGGTGGTTTTATAAAGGTCCATTGGGTCACACTTAGGATACCTATTTACATATGAAAGACAAAAGAAATGGAATATAATATTCATAAGTTTTTTTTTATTGGTGTGTTTTCACCTGAATATGAGATCTATTGTGTTTTCATGGCCTTAGAATGAGTTTTTTATATTTAGAGAGGGAGCCAGTCCTCATCCAGAGTCCTCCATGTTGCATGGTCATGTTATCACAGTAGCCCAGAGCAGACAAACCATTACTTTTACTCTATAATCATAGACCTAAACAGACGCTGGGATCTAAAAATCCTTCATTTCAATGTTAAATAACTTTTGAATTGCACATGCAATCAATATGCTTTGAAAAGTAAAACAAAACACAGATCCTCTGCTTTTCAGTGCTATCATATTTGTCTTGTTTGCCTGGGATGATATGAAAAAAGATTTTAATTTTCTAAGGGTTAAGGTTAAGTAAATCCATTTTCAAGCAAAGTAAATGTAAAATTAGAACTTTAAAATGGTCAAGGATGAAACTTGAGGTTCTCCTGAATCAAATAATGTACTACACTTCATGCTGACTGCTTGAGTAGGTTAAGAAATACAAAATAAATCACTACGGTCAAATTTTCTAAGGTCTCCAAGGGTTGAAAGCATATTAAGGAAAATAAAACTATGCAATTGCCCACATGGAAACAATGATTCAAGTTTTTGTCATCATGTGTGGAATTCTTAGTTTAACAGTCATGCACATGTGGTTACTCATTATTGTCCATACAGTTCTTCGAGCTTACAGTATGAATGCAGCAGCGACCATAGAGAGCACTGTACAGGTGTAAGTCTGTGGATATAAATATTTTATATCGACTCTGTATTCTGACAGCCGGTCAGTGAGATTGTTTTCTGAGTGCTTCAAGGTTGAGACAGATTTGCTGCCCTACACCCCCGTTGCACACACACACACACACACATAAACATGTTTGTAACCTTATCCCCACAGGTCACTCCTCTGACATTATGCATTCCCATGCACCTTATCCTCACTGTAATAATAACACTGACTGTCTAACCCTAATCCTAACCTAATTCTACAGGTTAGTATGCAATCAATGTAAAGTCCCCACTTGAATATAAAAACAGACACACTGAGATCTAGCAAATGAAGCTGTAGCAGTGAGGTTAAAGAAGGTATACGGCTCCTCACCCCCCCCCCAACACACGCACACCTTTTTCCATTTTCCTTTTTCCCCCAACCTTCTTCCATCTCTGCCCTCCTTCGCCTCATTTTCACTTCCTTATTGCATTTTTCTCTGAAACGACTTGCTAAACAGTTTGCAAATATGGACCCACCCTCACTGTCCCATGACTTCACTCTGCACTCTCACATTCAGCTTCTTCCTCACTCTCCTTTTTATCCCGATACATTTCTAAATTTTAATTGTGCCCTTCAAATGGGCTGCAAATCCTCTCCGCTCCTTTTTCCATCGCCTTTCTCTTCATATAATGAGTTCGTTTTATCAGCGGCCGCGCTGTGCGTGGACAGGATGAGTAATTTTGGAGATCACAGGAGACTTCTCTGCATTGCACTCGCTTACAACAGGTTGTCAGAAGGCTTTGGGAGCCTCACTTCCCTGCCAGCAGAAACTTTAACTATCCCAACATATGAGGCCTAATTACCCAGCTGATCTCATCATATAAGGTAAAGATGCTGTATTATTCAAATGAAATGAGATTAACCTTTTGCAGCATGGAGTGTCAGTAAGGAGCTGCTCTAGATTTCAGATTCCTCACCTGTTCCTCACCATGAGTTTGAGACAAATAAATTTAAGGCTTATTTACTATTGGGATCGTCCTTACAAGAAAAAAAACAGCATAATTAATTTTCATTTATCTTTTTCTCACAAGGTCGTTTTAATTATCGCTTTTAAAAAAAAAGTCATATTGTTAAAGGTCCAACAAAATTGACAGTAGGAATCCTGACAAGCACCTTATGATTAGATCCTGTCTCAGTTCAGAGGGCTACAGTGTGATGGTAAAAACAATAATAGATGCAACTTAACACATTTTAATGCATCAATTATTTTTTTAATTTCAGTGGCAGATTCTGAATCATGTATAGAAGTTTTTGCTCTGCTTTGTTGTCGTTGAGGTAAAGTCTCCAGCAGCAGTGAGCAGCCTCACTTTTAGCTCTGGGAAAAGCCATTTTTGTACAAGATGCTGAGCATTTGCAGGGTTTTTGAGTTGAAGCATACTGAGCTCAGAGATGTTTTCTTCACCTCAGCTATAGTTTAGTGTTGTAGTGTGTGTTGATCAGTTGGTTTTGTTTGCCACTTGTGATCCCTGCTTTGCTACATTAACATTAGCGTCCAGGCAAAGTTCACAACTCACTTCCTGTAATGATTGTCTGACAAATGAAACTATTAGATGGCTCCTTGAAACAACCTTAAAATCGCTGTCTTTAGTGAAGATGAAAATGTGTAGTCAGAGGACACTCTGGAGTGAGTGCTCTTTACATTGTCTGGGAGCTGCGTGGCCCTTGCAGTAAAATTCCCTCATTTTCACTCCATCAGCATTAACAAACATTTCATCAAAGGACTTTGTCTTTGTTAAATCACTCCTGTGTGCATCACCATGCATCTAAGACTCAGCTTTTTTTTATCCATCCTTAGGCCATCCAAATACTCTGACTTGGACGGCCTTTCATATTCTGTTTTCTTGTCCGCATTGATTCCTTTAAACCGTGACTGTGATCATGTTAATACAACATTGACATAATCCCATTCTGTGGCAAAAATGTTAGCAAAGCATTACATTTTTTCCACATCCAGCGGGTTTAAAGTAACATCAGTGTTCATGTGGAGTCAATTTCTTGCTCTGTGATGAATGTAAGTGTCATACTCTCCTTTCAGCTCTGTTTTTGGCCTCCATCGACTCCGAAGGGAAATATCTGACTCTTTAGTGGCTAAATGTTCCACTATGTTCACCAGCTGGCTGCTAACTTTGTCTATTTGTTGTTTGGTGCTGGGAAAGGTTTGGCCACTTAAAAACAGCTGCCTGCTGCCCCTGAAAACAAAGTTGATGAGAGTTGAAAGAATGAGCCAAAAAAAGAAAATCAGTCGAATGCATAAATGAAGTTGAGGTGAGAGACGGAGAACCGATCAGCTTGGATGCTGGTGTAACTGTGCTGCCACATCAGAAAACACTTAAACCTGTTGTTTTTGAAGGTATGACAAACAACACATTTTGTTGTTCAGTTCAGAGGGTTTGTTGTGATCGCTGACTGACAAAGAATTTGATCCAGCAGCTTTTGAAAAACAAGCATTGATCAGACTGAGTGATGGACTGTTTGGTGCTTTTCTGTTTATATGCCAATCACAGCAGCTGTCTGTGTTGGTTTAAAATCAGACCATCAGCTGTTTGCAAGGGGGACTTAACATATTAGTGCTGACAGATGTCTGAGTCATAATATCTTGAAGCATCTACCTGGTCCCAAGTTCTGCAGTATACTGAAGATTAAACTGAATTAATACAACTTACACACTGGTTAAAGTACTTCCTGCTAAAGGTCTCCACCTTAAAGCACAATATTCCTACATAGGGAATAGTCACAGCTTCCAAAGCCGTTTCCTCAAAAAAGTTTAGGCTGACTCAAAAAGTTCAAGAAGACCTTCCTTTAATTTTTTTTTTTTTTTTTTTTACAATTTAAGTGTCACTCCTGGTTAAACTTGAAACAAATTCTGACTATGTTGAATCCTTTTTTTTTTCTGAGACTGTACATATTAGAGGAAGCTTTGGTGCCATCGCTCATGACTTTGTGCTTCATCATGTAGTGTTTTTTTTATGTTTGGGGAATACAAAGAGAAAAAAAAAACAGTCAGAGGGAGATAAAAGATACAAAGATAAGAGTCAGTGCAGGAAAAAAAATGTCACATAATGCAGTGGTTTTCACGGTTTTGCATCAGGCTGAGGAAGAGCTTTAAATATGGAGAGAGACGGCTGACTTGTGGGTTTTTTTAATCCCAAACTGGCAGAAAAGTTGAGTTTGTTCTAATTGCATGGAGATGGAGAGGGTCATCATTTGCATTCATCCCTGAGTCTCCATGGTTTGGGACTGAGATAAGGAGAGAGAGAGAGGTTTTTATGCACATTGAAGTAAATTTTAAATGATTTTAGATTTTGACTGTAATATACATTTAAAGGAATCTTTAACTTCAGTAAAAAAAAAAAGTGTGTAATATTTTGGCATGTCTGTGCTGCCATTGTTGTCATTTTTTGTCTGTCTAATTTACCATTATCACAATATCTGCTGAGCTGTTGGCTTATATTAAAACTGATAAATGTATATTGGGTTTCAACTCTAATAAAAAGCTTTTTATTAGGACAGATAACTGAGAGGTTTTTCCTGGAGCTTATTCCTTTTAAAAACCTTACTAGGAATGCCAAAATTCACTTAAGGCAAAAAAAAGGCTTTTATGCGCTTGACCGAGGTGGAGAGTTGGGATTAGAAAAAAGCAAAAATGCTTTGATGCTGTGGTTCTTGCATTTAGAGCAGAAAGAAAGTCATTCTTTGAAAAAGTGCATCACAGGTGGGAAGCAGCAGTAAGCTCTCAATTAAAACTGTTCATATACATTATGTTATATTTATTTAGTAGATGTTTTTTTTTTTAATTAGAAACATTTGCTCTGGAGGGAATTAAGGATTCAGTGTGTTTGTCAGGGACACTTTGAAATGTGGACAGGAAGGGACAGGGATAGAATAACCAACTCTACAATTAATGGCCGGCCCACTCTCCCAGCCCTTTTTCTGCCATCTTGTCACATCTCGAATACACTCGCATGAAAACAAGCACCGATCCTCCTTTTATGCTGCCAAAACTTTCAAAATGTAGTAAAATCGTTTTAGAATGAAAGCAGTGCTTACTGTGTCTCTAAGTCTGAACATGTGTGCTCCATGTTCTTCTCTCCATGTGTGTTTGTCTGCGAATGTGATGAAGAGCAGGAGGTTATTTCTGCAAGTGACAGCTGGCGAGTCCCTCTAGTAGCAGGGACTGACACATCCGGCCTCAGTGGTCTTTATCTACGGTGAGAGTGACACCCAATGAGTGGCACCTTCACTGGCACTCGTATAAGCCTTGGCCTGATTCTCAACACTTACACTACGCAGCGCTCAGGCCTCCTGCTGCGCTGTATAACAACCATGAGTGTACACACTCAAAGCCTCACTTGCTTAATTCCACTCAGGTGGAAATCATACAGTGTGTGTTTGAAGTAAGTTTCCATCATGCGTCTGATCACTGTTGTTATGTAGTCGCCGGCCGCTGGCTGGATCCATCAAGCTGTGACTTTGCAGAGAGCTGAGCCCCCAAACTGTCGCTGAGACAGCTTATCAGTTGCAATGATGAGTTAGAAAAAGACTCTACCACATAGAAAGTACCTCACGTACTAAATATCAGTGATTCTCAACCCTGGGGACTACTTTCTATATTTAGTACAAGGGATTTAATTTGCAAGTGCATGAAAAGCTTGAAATACAGTATGTGTCAGCCACTGCAGAGGAACTAATACTATGCAAAAACGGTGATGAAGAGGAAATCTGTTTTTTTTTTTTTTTCATTCAGAGTGATATCTTAGAACATAGCACCTTTTTGAAAGAGAGCTGCGGTTGTGATTGGTAAGGTTAACTTGTCGTAAGAGTGTGCACTTGCTGAGGATGATTATAGCGAGGCGAAGGCAAGAGGTGATGTGACACTGCAGCTGTTAGCCCCTGCAGAGTGTTATCACACACACAGCCCTGTTCATTCAGCACACACACACACACACTGGTGGGGAGTGCCAGACACAAAATATATTCAGCCTTGTATATATCAGCTGCCTGTTTCTTTTTTCTTCTCTTAGCTGTCTTTCTCTAATTTCCCTCACTGTTTCTGTCGCTGCCTTTCTTTAATGTTCTGCAGACTCTGTTTCACTCTCCTACTTTCTATCTTCATACCACATCTTTCTCTTTTGGCTTTCCTCTCTTCTCCCCGTCTTCCCCCTTTTTCTGTTCTGCATCAAAGTAAGCCAACGCTCTGTGGCAAGCACCGGCTCAAAGCTTACATACTCACCCATCAAAGCCACTACTTGTGAATAACTTAACAAAAAAAAAAAAAAGTCATTCAGCATTTTTTTTTGCTTTTTTGACATGCTGAGATACAATGCAAGAGTAACTGGGGAATGATATGGATGTGATTCATTCTCTCTCAGTCACCAAGTGGACACAATACCTGAAAATAATACTGCATTGTTCGCCATTACACAGTAGGTGATACAACACTGTTCTCTTGTATTTCACACAATACAAAGAGTTAAGCAGGAGCCCTTTAAGGCCAGACCTCACATACATGAAATACTGGAAAATAAAAGGCAGATCTGGTTGGATGAAGCTGGTGATGAACACGCAAGATTACAAACCCTTATGTGCTTGCCATTAATACAGAAGCTCTGTGACCAGCTAAAGGTTTATGCAGAGAAGACTCTTGTAGGTTTCAAGTCTCTAAAGTTGACTTTTTAAATGTTAAAACACTCAATAAATCAGCAGAGTGGTTCAGTGTGTAGGATTCAGTGGCATTTAAGCCGTGAGGTTGCAGATTGCAAATAACTGAGTATCCCTCCACTCACCCTCTCCTTCCAAACATGGATGAGAACTTTCAATGGACATGAAATGTAAAAGTTCCTCTCTGAAGCCAGTGTCTGGTTTGTCTGTTGTGGGCTGCTGCAGAAACATGGCGGTACAACACGGCAGACTCTATGAGGACCTGCTACATCTGTTGATGTTAAGGGTTTATTCTAGCAATAAATAACAGATCGATTTTGTTTTCAGGTGATAATACACGTAAAAATGCTTCTATTGTATTTCTGACTTGTTCTCATTGCTCCTTCTTAGTCCTACACACTGGACTTTTATAAGGAAGTCATTTGTTGCTGTCTCTGTGATGCCAGCAGCCACATGTACAAATAAGTGTAATACAATTTGCAAGAAGTGAACACAAACGTTTGTTTGTGTTAGGGATGTTAGTCCGCCACAACTTAGGCAATTTGTGCAAAGCACAAATCAGACTAGGGATGTCATCTTCATACGTAGCGAGCTACCAAACTACAAACATGCAACATGACAACAGAAAAACTGCCAGTGTGGATGAAGTTTTTGTAGGTTGACCTACATTAGTAAATACACTTCCTCATATTCCTCCAAGAGCCACAATAAAACTAGATCATTAGTCAATCAACAGAAAACTTTACATCAAAGCTGCCTCTCTCTGGTTTCAGTCTCTCACATGTGATGATTTTCTGCTTTTTTGGTCAAATATGAGTTTAAATTGAATATCTCTAGGTTTGTGCTGTTGCTTGAACAAAACAAACAAATTAAGGCATTACTATGAGCCTGATAAAATTATTTTATCATTTTATTATTTTTCATCCTTTTTTTAAGACTAAACAATTACTGAACGACTCTATTAATAGAGAAATTTAATTGGTAGATTATGTGATAATGGAAATGATTATTAAAGTTCTTATTTCTTTGTTTATGTGTAAAAATCTTAATTATTTCTAACAGCCTCAAGCATGCAAGGTTCCTTTTCTTGTTTGTTTTTTTTTTGCTATAAGAGCTGCAACTATTTGTAGCTTGTTTGATTCATAGGATTTATTTGCAACTAATTTGTTTATCAAATAAGTGTTTTATCCATTTTGAAAGCAAAACTGCAAAACATTCTGTGGTTTCAGCTTTTAGACTCTAAATATTTTTTCTGTCTCGAATAAAAAAAATCTTTGGTTCTAACTTATATGCCAGACAAAGCTGTTTAGGCAGTCACCTTTGACTGTGAAAATGTGCAAAAGACCTTCTTTACTACTTTCTAAAACTTATTGGACAAATTCATTCACAATAAATGCAAAATAATTGCTAGGCTCAGCTCTGCACAGTAGCTCCTTCTGTCTTAAGGGTGGGTGTGGTGGTGTTCAGGGACGTTATGTCCTGATGAAGCAGTGACATAACTCCTTCTCCGTTGTTGTGATGAGACCTCATTATGTTGAATCATCAGCCAAGTACCACAGAACACTGGAGATGATAGAGGAACGTGGAACACATGACACACACATGCAGTTCATTATAGGCATGACCCCCAACCCCCCCGCTCCAGTATATACATCAAGGAGACCTTTATATACAGTCCATTTCTGTCAGCCCAGGTTAGCTTGTGTTATCTATATATAGTATATACTATATGTTTATGTGTGTGTGTGCCTGCACACCGTCACAGTCAATAAGACAATATATGGAGAATTTGGCCCCTGCAGCCTAATCCAAAGGAGGCAATTTGAAAAGTGAAGCCACAACAAAACTTGGCACCAAAGATGCTGCAGCTATTAGCAAGACGATTTGTCTTAATCCCACAGGGCCAACCCTATAATTGAGCTACCAACATAAGTGGCCTGTAATTGGGCTGTTATGATCGACCTCAGGTGTGTCAACAGGAACGTGCAGGAAGGCGCTCATGTGTGTCTTCTCTCATATGAGTAACTGCAGATGCAGTCTTGATGCGTAAGGCCTGATATGTTCCTATATTTGTGTGCATACAGTGCAGTAGAGTGTAAGTAGGTATTTTTTCACACTAATGGCATCTTTAGCAAGACCGTTTCTATGGAGACCGAGTTGCCACGGAAACACTGCATGTCTCTTTGAATTAGAAATGTCTTGCTCGATCCCTCACTCCTCCCTCCTCCGTGTGTCTTTCCTTCACTTTTTGCTTCCTTGTCCTCTTCTTACCGACTTCCTCTGACTTTGACAGGCCAGCTGCTGTCAGTCGAAAAGTCTTGCACCATTAAAGGAGATGTGCACGACAAATAGAGGGAATGGAGGGAAGGTGGATTTGCATCTTTGCTCTCTAAGAAAAAAATAAATGAAGAGGGTGGGCATCTTTATTTGAGGGTGAGATGAGTTGGTTTTTAATCAAAAGCAACATATTGAACCGGGGAGGAAACGTTGAATGACATTCAAAAGATAATGATGACGAGGAGGATGCTACGAACAGAAGAGCGCGAAGATTGAGAAGGAAGGGAGAGCTACAAAGACAGAGAGGCAGAGAGATAGCTGATGAAAGGGAAGGGGAGAAGTGATTGATTTTTGCTCTCTCTGATGCCTCTGGTATCTGTGTAGCCACGCTGCCACACTTATCCAGCCTATCAGATGTAGCTGCACACGCGATAACGGGAGGAGAGAGGAAGAGCTACACACATAAAGAGATAAAGAGTTTGGGCAAAAAGGGCAGGAAAAAAGCAACAGATTGGGAGAAAACACATATAGACACAGAGGAGAATGGTGTTATTTGGGTGAGTGTGCAAATGAGAACGTGAAGAAAATCCTCCTCATTCCCCAGGTGCTGATGAATGCCTGAGAGCGGAGGACGAATGAGAGCAATGCTTGAGGGAAAGTGGAGGGGGACGCAGAAAGGGAAACTGGAATCAAAACGCCCTGAAGAAAAGCGCGTCATGACAAGGTTTTGAACCGCACGTCTCTCATTGCACGCTGCGCTTGACTCCAGCCTGCACTCTCACCCTGTGTGCTTGTTAGAGAGAAAAGCAGAAAGGCAGGATCTATGAATGTAAAGAGGTTAAATGGAAGAGGGAGAGAGAGAGATGCAGAGGGAGGAGAGAGGAATACAACATGCACTCTGACACAGTTTAAGGGTTAAACCTGTAGATCAACCAGGAAAACATATGCACTGCAGTGCACAGTGGAGAGGGTTTGTCCTTTTTAATGTTTCCCTCCCTAAACTGATACATGATCCTTTTTTTTTCTTTCAACAACTATGTCAACTTTGAGTCATTGCACAACCTTATTGTTTTTATTAGGCGTGTGGTCAGTTTTTACATGGTGACCTTGAATTTTCTCAGATGTTTATTTTAAACCAGCTTGTAATAGAGGCAGGTATGTTTTCCTAATTTCTCCTGTTTTCTGAGGACATTTTGTCAATTTTTTTCAATTTAAAGCCTTTCTGATCTGCCTCAGGTTTCATTTGCTGTTAATGCAAACTCAACACTTCATTTGTGTTTTTTTGTTGTTGTCTTGAATTCCAGATTTACTTCAATCACAATGCAGTGTCAAAAAGTGAGGAGCCTAAGAAAGATTTTGAGCAAAGGATT
>JAPZDZ010000020.1:18800633-18811395 GCA_029783805.1 Acanthurus tennentii
GGTGTGGGGTGTTAAGTTGACAACAAAAAAGAAAAAAAAATCACTAACTTCATCCTTGAAAGGCAGGTGTCTCTGTGGTAAACACGTGGAGAGATGGACCATGAAAATAGTTGGAAAAAAAAGGCTTGATATATCTTCAGCTGTACAGATGGAATAACAATGTCAGGGTAAATTGTCAGGGTAGCGCTCATCTTTACAGTTCATTTACAAATAAGGGTGTTGAAGATGAAATGCTCAAACAATGATGGATTTTGATGGACGTGTGAGGTCAGAGGTGAACGGTGCGTTAGCTTTTATTCACGCCTGAGAATACCTCACTTTAATGTAGGTAAAACATCACAAACGTCAGGTTTCAGCCAGCGCACACACATTTTCCTTCCCCCATCATTTCAAACACTGCCAGTCCCACTTCAACAGCACTTGACACTGTGGTGTTATTACCTCATTATAGTGAAAAGTAGGCAACAGATCATTTCTGTCCCTGTGGATTAAGAGTGGAGGAGGGGGGAGATGAGCTTTGATGTGGATTGGAGGTAGCGCACCTAACTCCAGGAGTGCTCATGCCTCATGCATGACTAACACATACGATCGATTGCACATGTGGACGGATACTTGTAGGTCACTTGTGTGTATAAATGCACCTGAACATCAAATTGCAAACGGACAACATCTATCAGTGCATGCAAGTGCAAGTTGGTCCGAAGCTGTAAACAGTCACTGAAGGGGGAGGAGGTCGACTTAGCTTTTTAATTTTAGATTAAAGTTCAAGACAAAGCAATGAAGTCCTTACTACTATGTGCAGATGTTTTTTATTTTACTCTTCAATTTAAAATTTTAATAATATTCTTTGTCTCAACTGCAGAGTAAGTGAACTGAAAAAATGAACTGACGCCACTTTAAACTGAAACCACTGTCACGTTCATGCATGAAACAGTGAACTGTAATAAACTGGCTTAGCATTAAGGCCTGATGCAGGGGAGGAACAGCAAGTCCGGCTCTCTCCAGAGTTCAAACATGATCTCTAGAGCTCACTAAAAACATGTTGTACCTTGTTTGTTTGACCTTTATATGAAGATGACCACCACAACTGGCGATATCACAGCCCTTAGCCATAATTTGTTATGTAGACTTTTTATATGAATAAGATAAATGAGATTTAGAGGTGTCATAACATGTATCTGATGCCTGAGCAATCAGTCAAAGGATGGCAATGTTTTTTGGTCAGTCAACCTCCATTTTGTGAAGACTGAAATGTTTAAACTACTATTAAATGGATTGTTGTTGAGTGGGCATTCATGATCCTCAGACGATGAGTCCTCATAACTTTAATGATCCCCTGACTGGTCCTTAAGCCGCATCATGAGGGTCTCATTTGTGGTAATCTGGGAAATGTTTCAGGAATCATTAGATGGATTGCTGTGGAAATTAGTACAAAAACTCATTTTCTCCGCAGAATGAATTTAAAGGACTTTCGTAATTCTTTCATTTTTCATTTATCACCATCTTCGCATTAAAATTTTTAATCCATCTCGACCTTTAACTCATGACCACTTACTTTTTGGTAATAAATGTGTGATTAGAGTTAGCATGAAAAAAATTGAGATAAATGTTAAAATGCTTAACATTAGCATGTTAGCATTTTTACCGTAAACATGTTAGCATGCTGACAATAGCATGGAACTCAAAGAACTACTAGCTCAGCTGTAGGCTCCTCACTTTGGACAGAGCTAGCTAGGTCAGATTTCAGACTTTATGCTAAGCTAACGTAATCACACTCTGCAGCTCTGTATTTAAGTCGCAAAGCTGAGAATTGCGACTCATTTGACTCTTTTAATCTTAACATTCTTCTTAAGTGGCACAGATTATAAAACAGCAGCCAGTGTTTTCATGACCCAACACCTCCCGTCATCTCAGTCACCTTTCAACAGTGTATTTCACTGTGGACGCACAGACGACCCGTGACATGATGCTGTTCTCATTACAGGCCCTGTGCAATGTCGCCTCGAGTCACTAACATTCGTGAATAATCTATCTTGACTTCTGTGTCCCGATGAGTTGCTTGGCAGTTTTACACGGTTGACTGACCTTGACCAATCCATGACACCAGACATCATGCTCTTGGAGCTCCAAGAACTGTTCTCCCTTTGTCTCTTCTTGCTCTTGGAGAAAAAAAATTGTTTTGACAGACATGTCCGTTCACATATATGGTACTCTTTATTACATAATGTTTAACGAGGTCACCATTGTACCTGTTGTGCTCTTCACAGCATATTTAACATGCTTACATAGCTGTAATAGAGCTCCTCGATAATGAGTCCTGTTGTCTGTGTTTAAAACTAACAAGCAGCAAAACCATTTTTTAACTTTGCACAAAAGCCAAAACATCATAAATACAGTAGATTATGTTAAAAAAAAAGTCATATTGTTGCATTGTCTGTAGTGCAGCTTCAGAGAGGAAACAGTAGATACACAAATCAGATCTAAAAACAGGACTGCATATTTGTTCCTGAGGCGTGCAGGAGCTAGACACGCTTCATAATCATATGTGTCCCACCTCCCAGTTCTCTCTCATGTTGTGTGACTCATGACCTTGTTTGCTGATTGGCTCTGTGTCCTCGGTTTCCAGGACGACCACTCCATGTTTTTCCAGTTTGGACCGTCCATCGAGCAGCAGGCCTCTGTCATGTTGAACATCATGGAGGAGTATGACTGGTACATCTTCTCCATAGTCACCACATACTACCCTGGCTACCAGGACTTTGTCAACAAGGTAAACAAACACATGAGCATACACTTTGATAGAGACATGTGGTATGTATAGCCTACTATAGTATACCTGAAGGCATATAGTAGACGTTTCTACCATTTGTCTGCCTCATTATCACCAAGTTAAAGCATAATAAATGACATGTCACTTGGCAGCAAGTTTAGAGTGAAAGTTGCAAAGAAGATAAATGTATTCCTTTAAAAGAAAGTGGCTCCAGAAGCAGCAGGATACTTATTACTGATACGGCTAATGGCCATAAACTTTTCCAACGGCAGATTCATATGAGAAAATCACTCTCGCTCTGGGTCCCAGACACATTAGGTATTATTACTTTTGTCTTTTGGAGACCCATTCTAAGAGGCCTGACGTGTACTGTAGTTTTCATATTCTTTTTTAATCCTTTAATAAGATGTGTCTTATCTTTTTAATATCTTTATTATTTATTTATTTATTTGTTTGTTTACAAAGCTTGGACTATGCACAATTGATGAAATGATCCCAACAAATAGAAACTGCTTCTGAGGACTTGATTGTCTGGTTTTGAGGCGTATTTTCAAGCTTTTTGAAAATGATAAGGTTTCGCACAATCTGATACAAGCCAATAGCGAGTTTCATATTTTTGATTGCTTTAATGGAAAAGGAAGAGTGGCCGAACTTGTCTTTTTGTATGCAGCTGCTCAGTGAGGCTTCAGCCTCCTTATCTTCGGGCTGAGAACAGACTCTTTAAAGGCTGTGAGATCCTGAATGACTTTGAACATCAGACACACATCTGAAAGGCATGAAAAATGATATTCAAAGTCAGCTTATCATGTTTTTTAATGATATTACAGCAATGCCTGTGTCATTCATTTGAACAAAGTTTAACAAACACACTGGTTTAAAGGGAAAAAAAAACATATTAATTATCTAAAGTGGTTATGAATGAGGATATTTAGTTCCTACACTCCTCTGAGGAACTTCTGACACTAGGTGAATTAGTTTTACATTGAATTTATTTACTAGAGCATTTTTTTATAGAGTATAATATCAGTTTGCGTAGTTTGTGTTGTTTCATACCAGCATCTTTAGTCTCATCCTATCCTGCTGTCCTCTCTTGAGCAAATATTGAGCATACATATGAGAACCAAAAAAACCTTTTACGCAGCTTGCAAAACCTCCGTACTGATGCACTTAAGAAACAGCTGTTACTCTCTGACCCTGAAACTCACAAATAAAAAATAGTTGTTTTGTCAAAAAGCTGCAGTAGTATACAAGACACAGATCCACAACCTTAAAGGCTATTTTTTGCTGTACCTGTTTTATTATTCCAGAGGTTTGATGTTCAAGGTTTACAAGTGCCCCTAGAAGAATGAAGTAGATTCTGTCTTCATCAGCATTTCTTTTGTGTGAGGATATAGCTTTGTAATTCAGAGATTACCTAATCTTTCTCCTATTACATTTAGAAGAACTACACCCGTTGTCTTCTTCCAAAGATGTGCAGAGACAGAACAGTTTTGCAATCTGGGAGCTGGAGGAGGAGACATCTCAGTCAATTTTGTTCCAGTATCTCCTCTTCTTAACAGCTCCACTGTATGTTTGCAGCCCACACTTTTTAAAATTACCTCTCCCTTTCCCATCAAGGTCCGCAGTACCATCGATAACAGCTTTGTGGGATGGGAGCTAGAAGAAGTCCTCCTACTGGATATGTCAGTGGATGATGGAGACTCCAAAATCCAGAACCAGCTTAAGAAACTGCAGAGTCCTGTTATTCTGCTCTACTGCACAAAGGAGGAGGCTACCACCATCTTTGAAGTGGCTCATTCTGTGGGCCTCACTGGTTATGGCTTCACCTGGATTGTGCCCTCGCTGGTGGCTGGAGATGCAGACCACGTTCCCACTGTCTTCCCTACAGGTGCACCCAAACACCAGCAGCCAGTTCCACAAACACAGACTCAGATCTCAGATCATTTGATTTGGTTTCTGGATAAATTAATAATAATAATAACATAATAACTTCCACATTATAAAATCTCAATGTGAAGACATGCAGCAAAGCTGAGATGCTGTTCTTCGTGTCTCAGTGCTCAGTATGTCTGCCAAGGGTCAGGATAGTTTCCTTGGGCAATCAAAATTGCCTTATTACTCACTCCTCAGCACTGCTAGCAGACCAAATATTACAAGCCATGTTTTTACTCTTTTTGTCATTTAGACTCACTGGTCTGTAGGTTATGTCATGATGGGAGCATGGCTTTCAGTCCACAGTTAGCCTGAGGTTGAAGTGAATAAGTTTACTTTCCTAAAATACTGTAAAGCAGTCCTCAAATTAAGGCAAACTTAGCGCTGTGTCTAAAACATCTTTGTGAAACAAACTGGGGATCAGTAGGAGATGGTCTGACCTTTCTAGGGGTTTAAATTAGAGATGTCTTATGCTCAATGCTTCATACCACTGCTAACAGAAAAATGCATCGCATTAATGTTAAGCAGAGAAAGCTCATTAGGTGCCACATGTCACATTTTAAACATGAAGTCACCGATAGACCAGTAAGATCAAAAGGCCTCTCTCTCCTTCTCTCTCTCTCTCTCTCTCTCTTTTTTTTTTTTTAAAGAGAGAGAGAGAGAGAGACCGCTCTGCATCCTGTTTCAAGCTGGATCATGGATGTTTCAGGAGATGATCAGCATCCGCAGAGTGATCCAGTGGTTGTACAACCCTGTTTCTAAAAAATAACTGTGACTCTGTGTTGAATATAAACAAAAGCAGAATACAAACCATGTGCAAAAGAAACTGTGTTTACCAACAGTGATTTTGCAAACTGTTCCTGAGCCCACGTAGTAATATCCTTTTTTACAACCGTGTGTTTTACAAAGTGGTGAACCTTACCCTTACCCTGCTTTTAAAGACCGAGCTTTTGGAGGAGGCCTCTTTCATTATTAATAATACACTTGTCTCCAATAAACCTGTTTACCTGTGGCATATTCCACATGGGTGTTTTTTTTAGAGCATTTTCAACCCAATCTTTTTTAGCTTTTGTTCCCACTTGTTTTGAACATAGTGCTGACATCAAATTTAGAATAAACATAAAATGTTTTTTGAAAAACAATGAAGTTGATGAGGTAAAAACACTAAACACATTGTCTTTCTGCTGGTATTAATTGAGTATACATCAAAAAGATTAGCAAAATCTCACACCTTGTTTTATTTACATTTTACACAAAGCACAAAGGAGTTGCAGGTTTCACATGGAAGTTTGGGTTTTGGTTTTAGCTTTTACTGGTTTTGGAGGGGTTTTGGATTAGTTCACCCTAACATAAGAAAATGGCAGTAAAACTTCTGGATCATGTTATTTTTTATAGTAATGGAGAATACATATCAGTATATCATATCACTGACTCTTATCAAAGTCTTTCTTACATGCTCTGAATTTCAGACGTAGAAAGCTACTGAGAGACTTCATCAACATTGGCAGTGCTCCAACTTTGCTGGATGTAAATTAGTGACCTTTTCCAATTTTTTAAGCAGAGAATCAAAGAGTCAGGGGTCAAACTCATTCAAGCACCTCCTCTGCTGTTTGTTGAGCAGGTCACTTAAATCTGTTTTAAATTATTATGTAGCAGGTTTTTAATAAAAACAACTTTATGTTAAACTGTGGGCACAAGTGACAGATGGGCTCGTTTGCATATATGCAAATGTTCTCCTGGTGTATTCGCAGTCAGTGCCTGAGTGCACACTGATTTCTGTGAACCTTCAGGTAAGGGAGCCGATCATTTGATTTTGGGTTCCTTTGGGCTTATCTGATGACTTTAAGCTGAATTATTATGCATTATCTCAAGTATAAATGAGGCAAAAGTGGACAGGCGAGCTTTACTTTTGTATTGTGGACTGTCAGTTCTAATTATAGTTTGATCTTTAGCCTCACAGGAGTCCATCATTAAAAAATGTTGTTTTGAAAAAAATCTCTCCAGGGAATCGAGGGCAGCCAAGACAGAGACCCCTTTGTCATTTTGCAGAAGCTTTCCTGTGCATCCGCTCCCTCACCAAGCATGTTTGAGGCAGTTTATTTGAAGCATTTACTCCCATAATTCAACATCAACAACACCAAGGCTGCCTGAAAATGCAGGTTTGCCTTTTTTTCCAGTAGATTTACTCTGCAGGTTCCAAATGTGAAAGCATAATCTGAACCAGCCACAGAAAGTGACCCGAAAAACATTGCTGTTTATGGGTGTGAGAAATGGATGCTGACATCTGATAGCCAGCAGTTCCCCGTGCTTGGCGAGCCAAGCATAAAGAAATGAGTTGAGAGATGACCAGAGTCCTGACTGACGCTCATTTTCAACAACTTCTTATGTTTTTTTTTTTTTTTAACCATTATCAGTATTCTTTTAATAGCAAAATGAACAGCTCTGCTTTAGCTTAGACCACATTAAAATATTGTGGGTATGATTGCATTCTTAATTTAGTCTCAGTGTTATGCCACTTTAAAGCCTCCTCTAAAATGCTTTCATTTTTGTATATCTTTTCCCCCTCCAGCTATAATTTATTGCACTCTGCCTGCCTATTTGTATCCTCACTCACTCTCTCACACTTCTGTCTCTCTCCCCCTCCTTTTCATCTTTCACAATATTTCTCTCTACTTCTTTTTCTTCCCACTATGGAAATACATCCCTTCCTTCACCTCACTGCATCTCTCTCTCTTTCTGCATCTTTCCCAGGGCTTATCTCGGTGTCATATGACGAATGGGACTACAACATCGAGGCCAGGGTACGTGATGCAGTGGCTGTCATTGCGACGGCGACCTCCACCATGATACTTGACCGGGGACCACACACCCTGCTAAAGTCAAGCTGCCTCGGGACACCTGACAAAAAAAGCTCCAACACCGGCCACTCCAAAGAAATACTCAAGTGAGTCAATGTTAAGAGAAGCTACAGATAGAAAACTGGGTAATTGGGTTGGTAAGCTGTGGAGTAAAATCACCCCCCTCAACAGCCTTTGTCCAATCACAGTTCACCAACACTAACCAGGCCTGTTTGGCTCTGTGTTTCTCTGCACACTGAAGTGTAACACATGGGGCTTCATTAAAGTCACTAAACTGTCACTAAACACAACAGCAAAGCATTGTGGAATGGATTCAGTTGTGTTTATGTGTTAATCTGCACTAATGTAAACTATAACATTAGCATGCCCAGCTAACCAGGTTAGTACCTACAATGTTCTTCTGTCTGAACATGGTTTCAGCCCATATTCAGACAGACAACAGCACCGCATGAGAAAACACAGCCTCCTTATTATTGTGAGTGACAGCTCGCTTTGCCCTGAAACACAAAAACAATGCTGCACCCCATCAGAGGCTGATGACAATGATGATTTTTGCCTGGGATGCAGCCATCATGTGATATGTAAGAGCTGGGTTCAGGGTTCTCTTTTCAAAAACAATGATAAAAAAAGCAGCTGTGGATTTTCAAACAACTAGTTGTCTGCTCCTGGAAAAATCTGTTCATGATAGTTGTCATTCAAGCCAGAGGAGTCAGTGGTTGCCAACTGAAACAGAAGCTGCTTTTGTTTATTACAGTGTGAAATCAGGGTCCTCCATAATTTATTAGGAGTTTTGAAGGTATGTGTGCCATTGTTATCATCGTAAATTGCTAATGTGCTGTGTGAGAATGGAAAGCTTGACAGCTGAAGCAACATGTGGCGTCTTGTGAGGGGCAGGCTGATTAAGGTCAGGGGTTAAGGCTGCCAATTCCCGCCTTTAAAATGAACAGGTTTGATTCTGAATCATATTTTTGGGTACCGATCTTTTTTCTTTGTAGCATCAAATAAACAATCTGTGCTTTTGATTAAATATTGTTTTGAGTTTGAGCTGAAGTCTGGGAAAGACAATTTTCCCTGCTGAAAAACATGACAAATGAAATAGCAGTGAGTTATGTTCACCTCGTTTTATAAGCTTTGAGGTTTTTATTTGGGTACAGAAAATGAGCTGGGCGTCAAACACAATGCAGAAAAGATGAGCTGAACAAAAGCAGATGAGATCTTTCCTTTAATTCATTTGAGACAGAGCCAAAGCAACCGGCTGGTAAAATAACAGGGAAAATAAGTGTAGTTTGGTTGTCGCTTGCTGAGGCGAAGTTGAAAATATCAGAATAAATCCAGGAAACGTGCGACTGCACACATGCGATACAACATGGACTGCAATCACACAGAGAAATGCAGAGACGTTCCCTAAGGAGAGCCAGGATTTGTTTAATTATCTAATAAAAACACAAGAAGAACCAAGACATTAACTCACAGACTTATAACAACATCTTGTCTTATCTTTACTTTAACCCACAGCCATCTTTAAAAGAAAACATCCCTCTTTTCCTCTTCCTCTGAACCTCCTTGATTTGCTTTGGCACATTACAGAACAAGCAGGAGCATTGGTATTCAATCATTAATCCCCATTTAACATCATAGGGCATGCTTTTACTGTTCACATAGATCGGAGATTCCAAAACTAATTGAATGCTCGGGGACAGATTAATGAAAAAAAGAGCAAGAAAAAGGAATGAGGTTACTGCTTGCACACAGTAAAACACATGCAAACACATACACACAGGTTGTTATAGCATGATGTTTAACTGCTCTGTAGAGCTCAGTATGATAAAAGTTTCAAGTTAGTGATGTTATTAATTATATTTCAGCTTCGCAAAAAAGCATGCCTGCTTGACTTTCATCGCTCTCTGTTTCCTAATATTTAACATTTTCCTGTTTTTGTTTGGTTTTTTTTTTCCACTGTCAGTTTGAATTTGAGGAATCCAGAGAGCGAGGGAAACATTATGCAACCTCCCCTGCCACAGCAACATTAATCTCCAAGTTGAAGTTGATGTATTACAGTAAATCTTAGTCTTGTCTTCACCCATGTTTCTGCTTTTATATCAGGGGCACTTATGCGTGCCATCTAGGATTCCACCACCAACAGCACCGAGATAACAATAACACCACAGCCATGAATATTTCAGTCCCCACAGGGCCCTATCAGACACAGGGTTAGCTCTCAATCATCCTTCAAGTGCACACCTGGGATACTTCTTTGCCGTGTGTGTGTGTGGGGGTGTGGGTGCATGTGTGTGTGTGTGCGTGTGCGTGTGTGTGTGTGTGTGTGTGTGTGTGTGTGTGAGAGTGGCATGTTGCGAGTGTGTGTTTTCCAACCAGCTATTCCATTCTTTTCCATTTCACTGAGCAAAGGTAGAGAATTTGGATCGCTGGATTTTGGTGGTGACCCTAGAGGCCAGAAAAGGCCACACACATACACACACACACACACACACACATCCACTCAGCGCACACATTATTCCACCTATTCCATCCCTTCAGCCCAAGAGACAGAAACAATAATAAGGCCATATGTCTCTGTGTGGTCCTGTATAGCCACGGGCCACAGCGAGCTGCATGCACGCTGGATAAGCATGCCATCCTGTCAGCGCTGATGGACGGAGACGGCAGGCCCCATTGAGTCACGCTCTCAAATTTGTTTAGGGGCTACTTGACCTTATGGGGCTCACGCGCACACACACACACATACATACACCCCAAGCTCTTACACACTCCAGCCCAAGTAAGCAACACACACTCACACACACGCACGCACACACACACACACACAGAGCTCCAGAGGCCATCCATTGTTTCCTGCCAGTCTGTGAGGACAGTAACGTTGGGATAATGAGAAAATGTGCTCTGGTTTTGGACGAGGCGCTGAGGGGCTTATTTGTGTGTGTGGATGTTGTAGGAAAAGGGGCGTCTTTTATTGTTTGTTGAACTGTGTTTGTGCGCTCATGTTCACATTTCCTCTTAAATCCCTGTTTTGGTATAAAATGGCACACTGGTATATATACAGTGTATGAGATGATTAATTACATTTTGTTTTATTTTATTAGTGAGCTTGCTTTCATGTGATCTATCGAGACATTCGTCTTCATGTCTGTGGGCTGCGCTCGCTCAGTGTGAGCCTGTAAACTCAGGCCATTTGACCCCCGTG
>JAPZDZ010000020.1:18839444-18850780 GCA_029783805.1 Acanthurus tennentii
TTACCAAGAGACCAAGCAAGGACACAAATACTTGTGTAATAATGAATTTAAACAGAGACTTGTTAATGCATAAGTCTGGTATATCAATAGAGATTCAAGCAAACATCTACAAAGTGATTTATTTCCTTGGCAATGTTTTTGAAAAAAGACTATTGGTAGAATGTCAGCAGCACCAATGTCAGCTGAATTCAAATGACATTGATTAAACCTATCGATTGGTGGTCAAAAGCATGAGCTTACAGCATCCCTCGTGTTATCAATCAAGTCTTTGATGTGCTGCCTCTCCTCTCCCTCAGTTCTCTGAGGTGTAGTGCTGAGCAGAGACTGTGAGGGTCCATGCTGTTCCCCTGAGAAAAGTCATTTATGAACTCAGCCCCTATTACTGTTTAATAGCGTGTAAACAAGAGGGTGGTCAGACAGAACATGGCAATGCATTAACCTCTCTATGCCTCTGTCTGTCTCTGTTTGTGTCTCTCTCTCTCTCTGTCTGTCTGTTTTGGTGTTTGGTGTCTGACTCTAACATTAAATACCCTTCGGATCTTGATCTCTCACTACTGTCACACAATTTACTGTTGTTTTCTTCTCACTTGGGCTTCATATCAACCTCTTTCACTCTATTCTTTCTTCCTCCCATGGCCTGTCTCACCCTCTCTTTCTCTCTCTACCTCCCTTTTCTTGTAATTTTCACACTCCAGGGTATCTACAGCTGCATCCATGGGGTACAAATTGAGGAAAACAAGTCAACCATAGACTCGCCCTCGGCCACTATGAAGAAGAACATGAACAACACCCACTCCAACATCCTGCGGTTGCTCCGCACTGCCAAGGACATGACCGCTGTCCCGGGCATTAATGGTTCTCCGCATGCCGCTCTGGAATATAGCCACAGCGGTCGTGACTCCGCTATCTATGATATCCAGGAGCACCGGCGCAGCTTGGTGGGTCACCCTGTAGACTGCAAGTCTGCGCCACCCTACCTGCAAGAGGACAACATGTTCACTGACTACATCAGCGAGGTGGAGAGGACTTTTGGCAACTTGCCCCTGAAGGACAGCAACCTGTACCAGGACCATTACCTGCACCACCACCCGGCCTCGGCTCTGGGTATGTCCGGGCCCCCGCCCAATCGGCCGCGTAGCTTAGGCAGCACAAGCTCGTTGGAGGGGGGCATGTTCGATTGCGACAGTTTAGGGGGAGGGGTAGCACCCATCTTCACCACCCAGCCCCGCCCCTCCATGACTCACAGGAATACCAATAAATTTGACCTCATTGCCGGCCATACCCCTGTGGATTCCAACCAGGGTGGGTTCAAGGGAACCAATGTGTATGGGAGGTTTTCTTTCAAAGGAGGTGCATCCAGCACGGGGCTCATCGGGGGTCATGACAGGTACTGTGGTGGGGGCGGGGGAGGCTCAGGGGGTGACGATGGGAACATTCGATCTGATGTTTCGGATATCTCCACGCACACTGTCACCTACGGCAACCTGGAGGGCAACAACAAGCGGCGTAAGCAGTACAGGGACAGCCTGAAAAAGAGGCCAGCCTCAGCCAAGTGCAGACGGGAGCATGACGAGATAGAGCTGAGCGGCTTGAGGAGGAGACCCCACCACCACACCGTCCACCACCACTTCCCCCACGGGCCCCAGGCACACCGCACGGTCTCACCTCCCCTGGAGCGGAAGAGGGGAGGAGGAGGGGGTAATTCTTCACCTTACTTGTTCCGCAAAGATAAAGAGAACCTAAGGGATTTCTATGCGGACCAATTCCGCTCCAAGGAGGGCAAGGCCAAGTGGGAGCAAGAGGGTGGAAGTGGAGGAAGCGGAGTGGGCGGTGGTAGCGGTGGTGGTATCTGTAAAAGCTTAGTACCTGTGGAAGACTTCCTCAAAGGTAAAGGCAAGAAGCCGGAGTGTAAAGGTGGGCTCGGCTCAGTGTCGGCAGGGCAGCAGGCCCACACCTGCTGGGAGAAGGGGGTTTCTGGCATAGGAGGGGGGGGCATAGCAGGGGGTGACTGGGAGTGTCGTAACTGCCACAGTGTGTGTCACCATAGTGGAGGCGTAGGAGGAGGTGGCACGTGCCCATCTAGCGGAGTTGGAGGTACCAGCAGTCGCCCCAGCTCCGCTAGCTGCAAACGCTGCGACTCCTGTAAGATTCAGCCAAGTAACCTTTACAACATCAGTGAAGACAATAACATGGTTTTCACTGGAGGGAAGAGTAATGTAGGACCCAGCCAAACACAAACTCAGGCACAGCGCAGGAAGCTAGGGCCAGGTGGGAGGGTGTTACGGAGGCAACACTCCTATGATACATTTGTTGACCTACAGAGGGAGGGGGCAGGCCGCATGGGAGGGCTAGGCGGGGGTGTTGGGCAGTTTCCCCAGCCCCGAAGTGTAAGCTTGAAAGACAAAGACCGCTTCATGGAGGGCCCCAGTCCCTACGCTCACATGTTTGAGAGATATGCAGGTGAAAGAGAGTCTTCCATGTTTGGAGGAATAGGTGGGGATAGGGCAAAGGGAGGCTCCTCCTTCAGTTTGTTCCGTGGAGGCGAAGGTGGGTTGCATCAGCGGTCGGTGGGAGAAAGAGACCTGAGGGACAGAGATAGAGCTTTAATGGGAGGTGGGGGCTGTGGTGGTGGTGGTGATGGTGGTGGTAGCAGAGGGGCCGGGACTTACTCCTTGTCTAAATCTCTCTACCCAGATAAGGTGAACCAGAACCCCTTCATCCCAACCTTCGGCGACGACCAGTGTCTATTACACGGTGCCAAACCGTACTACATCAAAAAGCCACAGACGCAGCAACAGCAACAGCAGCAGCAGCAGCAACTTCTCAACAACAGCCGAGGAGGAGGGGACTACCGTGGCTCCATGGGAGCGACTTCCTATTTGCCCGCATCTGCCACAGCTGGGGTGATGTCCAATGTGGCCCCCAGGTTCCCCAAAGAGCTGTGTCTGGGCGGGGTGGGAGGGCCCATGGGGAACCACCAAGGGTCCAGCAAGCTACTGTCCGGAAGCAGGGACACGTTAGGTTTGGGGCAGGGACAAAGACCCTTCAACGGTGCCAGCAATGGACACGTTTATGAAAAGCTCTCCAGCATTGAGTCAGATGTCTGAAGGTGAACAGAGAGAAGATGAAGTGGGTGAAGAAAAGACGGAGATGGAGAGAAAACCTATAGAGCAAAAAAGAGAAACAGCACAGGCTGTTGCTCTCTGTGTGAAGAGAATTAGGAGACACGATACTGTGTGTGCTGTTCTCACTCCACTAAATGGAAATAATTTGGACGATGCTCAGAGGCCACTGCAGGCTAAGCTGTGGTGAAGTCCGGCGGGGGACGAGTTTTTAATAGGAAGAGAGGATTCTGGTGCTGCTCCGATGCTCAGAGAGAGATAGGGAGGGAGGGAGGGAGGGAGGGAAGGAGGGGAAAAAAGTGAAATAAAATCTCCTGTCTCTGCTCTCTTCACATGCTCATTGTCTTTCCCTCCCTCCTGCAGTTCTTTAACACCAAAACAAACATTTTGTTCAGCAACGGAAATACAATCATGAATGAAAAATCAACACTTCTGTTGAAGTAACAGGGTAAACTAAAAATAATTGTATTGATAATGTTGATAATATTATTAAATATTATTCTAGTGTTTAATGATGATCAGTTTGGATTGCTTTTAAGTTTAATTTATTTAAATAGTTCATGTTACATATTTGTAAGATGTTAATTCTTTCTTAGCTTACCAATATTACAGGAGACTGGTAGACCAGTCGTCAGTGCAGATCTTTTTGGCGCTCCTGTAATTTGGACTCTTCTTTGCTATTAATTCTTCATGTTTGATTCTTTTATACTTTTCTTACTTTTGAGTGCTGTGAAGTGTATGTGAAAGGCATGACTTGCTGAGTACTCATAAATGTGTACTCATAAATTTGCAAAGAGGGTCTTTTTTTCAGCTGCAGAAGCAACATCATCATACTGATTTGCCGTTTCCTCTCGTTTTTCTGCTCGGCAGTACCAAATGGGTCTCACATTTTGAGCTGGATGTGCCTTAAAGGATTAATACTAATTTTCTACACACATGATCTGTTTTGTCAATAGACAGATCTACCTACAAAGATTAGTCAATTGATTCGAGATTGAACGTGCACTTGAAAAAGTCTCTGTGGAAGTTTCATGAGCATAATGGGCTTTTAGACAGTTAACTATATAATGTGAAGCAAAGCATAGAAATTGCAGCAGTGGAAGATGCTTAAATTCCTACATAGATCCTACACAATAAGAGGAACTATTGGCAGGATTACAAGGGTTAAAACCACAGTGCCATGATAAGTTAACATTCCTGTTTCCTCCCCCTGTTCCTGTGCTGCTGTATGTAAAGAAACACGGTTGAGAAATAAAATGTAGAAGCTCCTTTTTTTTATTACTTGCTCCTCAATTATTCGAACTGCAAGTCAATTTCCTTTAATTCATTTATTAAGAAGCTCAAGAAGCTTTATCACTCCTCACCTCCTCAAACCAAATTGTTCCTTTTTACATATTGTATGACCCAGGTACTAACTATCCATTAAATACATGTGAATTACATTTAATGTCCGCTTGTTTGGTTCATTGAGTTTCATTGGGTCTGACTCAATTGGCCGTGACAGTTTTGCTGTTCAGGACAGGAACATAATGGACTCTCAAAGTGAGGCCTCCATTGCTGGGATGAGCAGCCAGGCACCTTAATTATTTCATGATTACAGCGATAAGCCCTGCCTGCTGTATTAGATGGTTACATTCGAATGATGGAAGGAGAACAAGTGTGAAACATATTCACTCTGCTGGTGTAAGTGACCACAGTAAGCTCATAATTTAAATCACGTTAGTACAGTCAGATAATCACATGACTTGTAATTATTTATTGATAACAAACCTAACTCTTGCCTTTATAGTATATAGTTTGATTTCATAAGCTGTTTTATCACATGTTAATTGAACAAAATTGTTCTTGGTACACAGCCACTGAACAGTTTTACCCTGTGATCTAAAGATAGAGTTTGACATTTTTTGGGAAAAACAGTTATTAAGATGGCTGTTGAGATAATCAAAATAATTTATACCATTTTTAGCTAAGCCAACCTCAGCACAAAGGTTGTAAACAGTGCTAATAGCTTACCTGGCTCTCTTAAAGTGACAAAATCAAAAATTCCAGTGCATCTACAGCTCACTGAATATGTCATACCTTCAGTATTGTTTAATTTGTACAAAGGCTGCCAAAACTCCTCATTTTTGCACTTTGCAGTTATTGTACAGGTTAAACAAATTAGATATAAAGTGTTACTCTGAGCTTTAGAGATGCTGGTAGGCTGTTTTTGTTACCCTTCGACATGCTAGTTGTTTGTAAGCTAAGCTAACCAGCTACTGGCTCTAGCTTCATGCTAACAGATACAGAGTGTGGTATCGATCTTTTCAACTACCCCTACAAGAAGCACATTTTTCCAAAATGCTAAAGCTTTTTTTTTTTACAGTCAAGGGAAGCAGGATAATATAAATCATTGGCTGTGTGAACTAAGTCTTCATTTCTCCCACTTTGTTGCTCACATTTCTCACCAAACAAAACATCAAATATAATTTTAGCATGTGCTGCAACCTTAATTTCTCCCTCCACTGCACCATAATCTTTTTGACATTTTGAGATTTTGATGAAGGGAAGAATTTGCCCTCAAGTGCATGTGTCCAGTGTGGATTGTGTCAGCTGCACACATGTGAGGACAAATGTGAGGACAAAAAAAGAGTAAAAGAGGAAAGAAGAGGATGTGAGCAGCGCCATAAAAGCAGGTTATAAAATTAGTAAAAAGCATCAACACATAGTCATAAATCCAAAGGCATCTCTCTGACATTAGACAAGACAACAAAGCCAAAAATAGCAGTTGTGTTTTGTTTACAGCTGTGGATACCCTGGAGCCCTTATCATAAATTACGATTTAAGACAATTGCTCCCCATTACCTGTTATTTTTGTCCTTTTAACCTGACTCTTTGCCACATCAATTTTTTATAATGAAGCACAAGGTAACCGAATGGGTCCAAATATTTAGTTTGTTGTCCATCATAGTTAAAAGTTTGATGACTTTCCTTCACTTGGTTGACAAGTCAGTATGTATGATACCAGGAGGTCTCTAGTGTTTGTAAGGAATTGCATGTGAACACTTTTTCTTTATTTCTGTTTTTTAATCTTAACTTTTAGCCCAGAACAAAATGGGTGTTTTAGAACAATATTTGGAATTTTTTCAATTTCATTGATACTGATGATCCATGTAGTACTGTAGGTGTGTGTGCGTGTGTGTGCTTGTTTGTGCAAGAGAAAGACACTGATTAAAGAATCAAAATTTTGGTTATATTTAAATAAATATTACAAAATTGAATAAAATTTAACTAGGATAGAAAACATTTTTGATTGTTAATGTTATAAAAAGATCAGTTTTCTTGATAGTTTGTATAAATGCTCATAGACAAGGTTGAGGTCTTGGTTAACACATTCATTGTCACTAAAGAAGCCTTCTTCATCTCAACTACTTTTCCTATTTTTTTCCTTTAGATATCTCAGTATGTTTCATTTTTTCTGTTATTGTTTGTGCCTGAGAACATTTGCTTGATTACCTCTGTGTGTGCTCATACGGTGGAGAGACAGAGTGTGTGTGAGAGATAACTGTTTATTGTACATGTATTATAAAACTGTATGTAAATACTTACCTCACACTCATGGACTTTTGATAAAAAACTGTACAAAGTGGCAGAGAATAGATCTATTTGGGATATTTGTAGGTTCCCTTGCAAAATTGCTTTTGTAACGATTTTAGGCCAGGATATGTGCAATCATTTGTTATTATAAAGACAGCGTGCACATTTACAAAGTCGAGGTTTGTCGATGCATTTTGATTTTTTTTTCAACTGGGTCAAAGACCAGCAAAGAAGGTTGTTTTTCTCAAAGGAAAAATTGTTTAGCACCATCATACACTGGTACACAGAAAGCACAATAGATTATCCATTTCATTTTTACAAGGTAGTCTCCTTTTTCCCTCTCTGGTTAATCTTCTGTTTTTGTGTTTTACCACAGAAGATCGAACAACCCCATTCCTGAGCTGTACAGACTGTGAAAAATGTACATAACAAAAATCTAGTTCACCCTCACATTTTTTGTATGGAGAGAAATTACTTGTGTGACGAGAGTATTTCAAATTTGATTGAATATTTAGTAATATTGAAAAATGAGATTAAACACAGTCAATGTGAAAAAAGTGCTGAGAAATATTATTCTTCTGTCTCTTTGGAATAAAAGTGTTAAGTATTAATAAAAAATAAGAAATCTCAAACTTATTTGTCCTGTTATTTCTCCTTACATCTTTTTTTTTTATCATTTATTGTCTACAGGTCGGCAGCAAGAAACAGAACATCTTTCAAATGATCTGTTTTTATTTGACATTCAGATGAACTGAGTAGGCTTACATGTTTTAACAGATCATCTTATTATGTTCCATAGGTCATCAGTGGATCTAAGATAATAGCTTCAGCTGAGCGTCATCTGCTCTTTCATTACCTCTTGTTTGTTCCTCTGTCGTCTTCTCATAACCACAACTCTCTAATCATATCAGATTGATGTCACCGACCATGTTGGACAAGTGTTTTTTTATAGACCAAAGAGAAAATGAATAAAGGCTCGAGACTAAAAGGTGAAGCATGAGAGAGAGAGGAGATATATTGAGGGAAGGAAGAAGTGATGCAAACTGAAGCGAGCCTCAGAGATCAAAGCCCCCCAAAATCCTCACTCCCCCTCACTCTTCAGACTCTCTCTTTACTCTGAAAGCCTTGTCCAGCAACAGGAGTTATTTAAAGAAACCGGCAGGTTGGATGCCTTGTGTATATGGATTTGGTGGGAGAATTTTACCATCTGCAGTCCTGGATGCTGACACAGAACAAGGTAAAGCTGTAGAAATAATCTTTTAATCAGTTTTATCTCTATCTCTTGCTTCTCCTTCTTCTTTTTCTTCTTCTTCTTCAAAAAAAACAAAAATCAACTCAACTGTTTTCTTTCTCATACATCTTTTCTGCTTACTTGTTCGCTCCTTACACCAACCCAACAACCTCAGGATGCATTGCAACACATGTAACTACTTCTTGACAATTAACTGTTACCTAGCAACTGGCTCTTTTTCCAGAGATGGGGAGGGGTGGAGGGAGATTGGGGGGGCGGGGGCGGGGGGTGGATGTGTAGAAAGAGAGACAGTGGAGAGGGAGATTTATACAGTATCCCCACAGCATCTTAACTGGATTGGATGCAACAATGCATTGACAATACCAAAATGGAAAGTACAGCATGAGCTTAACGCCCACACATGGCAGTGTGGAGAGGAGAGAAGAAGGATGGAGATGGAGGAGGAGGAGGGGGAGTGTAAAGATTACATTATGATAAAAAAAAAGGGTGGGGAGGGGGTTTGAAACACATGGCAGGGGAATTAAGGAAACAAAAGAGGAACTGACAAGAGGCGAGTGAGCAGATGCAGGTTGCAAATGAGAGAAAAGAGGAGGATACCACGCTGCAGTGTGTAGTGAGAGGCAGAGAGAAACTGGTTGCTGTAGAAACACTTGGCAAAGTTTTAATGAAGGCAAAAAGTTAGGCTGCCTGTGCCCACATTATGAACAGACACGATCACCGGCACACGCAAACAGTATAATTATGTCGGCATTTAAAAGGCGGCCCCTGCTGGGCCTAAGAGGACCGTCTTTGACTTCAGCTGAGCAAAAACAAAAAGATCAAGCCACCATGAATCGGTTGCAGTATCACGTCTGATTAAGACAGCATGCGAGCACTGACACCCTGTGGCAACAATGTGGCATCCTCCAGTTACTGTGTGTAGTTCAGGACAAGGTGCACAGGTAGAATGAAGTGTGAACTTGTTTTTCTTTTGCTTTGCTGTCTGTTTAATTATTAAAGGAGTTTGGAACAGAGTTAAAGACAAAGTAATGAGAGATCTTGGAAAATTACACATGACTAAATTTAGAGTAAAATGTTGTACAGTGAATTTATGTCTTTCTTGTCTTGTGGACATGGTAGTTGTAAAAAATTGTCTTTTTATTTTGGTTTATGTTTTTATATAATCCAGCAATTTAGTATTGTACTTCCATGAAATCGGAGGACTTATAAGAGATAGATTAGAAAAGAACTGGAGTAGCGGGGTCCAGGTCAAGACATCCTGACTTATAGTTTTAAGTATAGTTCAAGCATCAAAAACACCCCACATTTCCTTCCATGCAACACAGCAGCATCTTTCACGAGACTCTCTCTGACTGGTGAATAAATGTTTTTCAAAGCCCAGGGCCCAAATTTATTATGCTGCTTTCTTGTAAAAGCTTGTAAGCATCAAACCTAACTTGTGATAACACTGATGACGTCATCGTTGTCTTTACTTTGAAAATTCCCTCCAGGGCCACAGACGACATCACATAACTGTTTTCTCAAGTAGGCAGTCCTTGTGAGGATGTCTAGGACCTATTATCATGTTTTTCGTTTTGCTTTATTTCACTTCTGTTTGCTGCCCTTTGGAGATTTTGATATACACTAAAAAAATAAGATAATACAAAATAAACAATCCTATTATTAAATACAGGCACAATATGTCATAAAATAGTAAAATTATAAAATAATTCACTGAGCTAAAAAAAATAATCATCAATTCTTTTCCTGCTTCTGTTCATGGTAAAATAAATTTATATATATATATATATATATTTAATTTCATAAAGACATGTTTCATCACAAAGACCTCTTCTCTCCATTATGAAAAATAGGGTAGAACATCTCCACATTGAAATGCTCTAATGAACAAAAAAGGAAACAGGCAAATTGCGTGACAAAAACTGACCTATCTGTTCAGGAAGGCGATGACGTGTAGAAAACAAGTTAGGCAATGTGTTTGGGATGTTTACGTCAAAGTAACTACTGTTTGCAATGTCAAAAGTGAACTCTCAAGGTAAAATAAAATCCAAAGTTTGAAGACGTTGCAGTGATAAGTGAGGCAAATGAGGCAATGAGACTGATTCTAAAATAGTTTCACGATAATTACAAGAGTTTATTAAAGCTATAAGATATAAACACAAAGCCTGATCATCGATGCTGATCTCACAGGACCAGCAGTGTCTGTATTGTTATGTTACAAATATGAAATCTATACAGTTTAAACATGGATTTCTTACATTACACGATATTTGCAAAACCTCTTTCTGTCACAAACTTTCCCACTCATCACTTCCCTCCATCACTGTATGTCTCTCTCGCTCTGAACCAGCTTCACTCCCCCGTTCTTGAGGACCCTCACCCGTCTCCTCCTCACCACCCGGCTCCCTCTCGGCGGACCCGCCCTCCCAGCGGCCCTCGAGCTGTACCGGGCCAGGCTCGCCAGCTCTCCTCTAAGGCTTTGAGGTGCCAAAGCCCGGACGCTGCCCTCCTCCTTCTTTTCCTCCCCCTCCTCTCGGTAGCCGTAGTGACGTAGGAACGGTTCCAGGGTTGCTAGGCGATGGGAGAGCTCGGTGATGCGCCTGCGCAGAAGGGACACTTCTCTGAACAGGTCATTGACTGACTCGGACAGAGGGCGCACCCTGCAGGACGAGCAGAGGAGGCTCAGCTTCACACAACAACAGCAGACAAGGCAAGCAAGAAATAATAAGGTTTATTCTGACGGGGCTATATGCGGACTATTTTTTCCGCTAGAGGGCTCGCTATTAAGAATGAAAACAGACCTAAAGAAAAGTGGGATTATGGGATTTGTTTATTTAAGTGTTAAACAGCCACCATCATAGCTAAAAGTCTTTTTTTTCAAACCGTATTGAATTTCTGCAGATAAAAATCTATCTGACCTTCTCAGTCAACAGTATCCACAGATGAGGCAGTGCACTTAAGTTTTATTCAAATTAGCAACTTTTGTCACATTTGACGACTTCCTTCCTCACTCGCTGACTGTTTTTGCCCGGAATTAAAAGTAAAACGCACAATATCCTTGAATGATCCTACGGAGTTTGTCTGGATATAAACACTATTGGAAACATTTAAGGTAGGCTAAAGTAAGTATAGAACTCAACAAAACAGCCTATATAGCAAAGATAACGTAATTTTAAGTAATTTTATGACATTTTACTTTATAAAAAAATGTTACAAATTACATGTTTAATTTTAAACAAATCACATCCAAAACAAATAAAACAAAAATTAAAAAATAATCAGAATCAGTGTTTTACAACTAATGTGTGACTTGAGCGTAAAGAGATTGTAAGGTCCTTCTCATGACGTTGTGTTTATGGATTGTTTTGTGCATGTAAGTAATTTTT
>JAPZDZ010000020.1:18867366-18881631 GCA_029783805.1 Acanthurus tennentii
AAATAAATAGAAAGCAAAGAAATCAATATTTCTTGGTGCTGCAGGTCAGACCTTTGACTCCAGGTTACTTACAGGCGATTAGCTGTAAAATGCCAGTGAAGGTGAACCGCTGGCCTTTGGGCAGGGTGAACAGCTGAGCCACAAAAACAAACACGGCCAGAATGGTAAAGATGCAGGCCAGCACAGAGGTGGCCTGAACCGTCTGCAGATATTCTGCAACAAACAAAACAACACAACAGACACACAATTAGAGAAGGAACCAAATAACAACATGGATACAAAACAAACTGCCCTATTAAAACTATTATTATGAATTATGCAAACAATGAATATATTATAGATTTTTACTATTAGCTTTATGAGTGTATTAACACAGATTTCCAGTCATTCATAATCATATCAATCCTCTGATCAGCATCCTGTCTGTTTTTTAACCCTTTAGAAACATCAAGACAAAACATCAGTGTTTTTGTGGAAAGACAGCTCTCAGATCACGTCACATTCAGTAAAACATCCAGAGTTTTACCGTCTGGGCCGCCTTTCAGGTTGGTGTAGTGCCAGACTGAGTTTGTCAACTCCCATCTGCCCCACAAGTCAGTTGACTCCGTGTTGGTGATCCACCAAGCCTGAAAACAGTGGGAGATAAGAATAAGATGAAATCAAAGAGACAAAGGCACACAGTAGTTGCATCACATGCAACCGAGTATTCAGTGACAGTCTTGCAGATTGACAACATCAACAAACATTTCAATTTGTCATCCTCTGCATGTAGTATACTCAAGTGGTGGCAGATTCAGCGTCAGCTTTTTATTGTTGTTAAGACTTGTGGGAACTCTAAGGAGGAATGTAGATATGCAACACGGTGGGTGGCAAAATACCAGGAGCTTATCTTTTGGCATTTCACTCCTTCACTCCTGACTTACAGTAATGACACATTTGTTTACCTGAGCTTCCATTGAGAAACACACATATTGCTTGAGGTATTTGCATTCCCCTAAAAATGTATGGAAGCCTTTAATTGGTATTTATTAAAGCCTCGGCTTATTAAACCTCTTCATTCACCTTCTAAGCACAAGTGTGTGTTAAACGAGGTAACATCATAAAATAAATACAACTTACATTATCAATGGTGGCCACCAGCAGCAAGATGATGGTGGTAATGTGCAGGACAACGATTCCGGCCAGCATCAACATCGTGACCTTGTGAAAACTGTTAACAGGGAAATGGAGGAAGGACACAAAACATTGGGCTAATTATTTTCAACACAAGGACTTATGTAACACAGGCTTGTACATGAGGACGCACTCGCACACACGCACACAGCTGTCCCAAATAAATACTGTCTCAAAGAAAAAAAAACACCGACAGAGGACAGAAGAGCCTTTGCATGCAAGTCCAAACTCGCCCCGTTAGTCTAGCAGACACATTTTTGAATTATATACATTTGCTGTCAAACAGATTCGCCCCCCTGCTCGGATAACCAATGGTTTCACGTTTAAACACCCCCCAAAAAACGTATTTTCCCAAATTTGACGACTCCAATGAATTACGATTAATCTGCAGTTCCCAGTCATACTTATTTACATGCAACAGGACTCATTTCTCACAACTTTAGACTGCTTCCGTCGACAAGAAAGGCGCATTTGTTTAGACGCTGTTTGGGCATTCCCAAATGGGTGCTGCTCCGTTACACACACACACACACACACACACACACACATACACACAGGCCCTGTATAGTCAACAACTTTGAAAAGAGCGCGAGAGTACCCCAACAGAAAAAAAACAATTAAAACAATTCTTAACTTAAAAATCAGAATAAACAAACTGTTGATTGATCAATTAAACATCTCCATGTACAGAACTTGGAATCGCGCGTCCTTTTAAAACTTTTTTTGCGCTCTCAGTCACACATCGTACAAATCTTCAAAGCGCTGGTGAAATCTCTTCAACGTTTAAGTTTACTTTCTTGCACTTTTTGCAACAAAAACAAAACAGCGCGCAGTTCACACGCGTCTTACTGTGAGGAATAACTTAAGAAACAGTAAACAACGTGGATAAACGTTACCTGAAAGCGCTTTAACGCACGGCCCGGGAGATATTTGGGAATGTGAAACACTGTAGACCCACCCAGCTTTGAATTCTCAGCACACACACCACCCTGTTTTACTTCTCCATTCCCTCTCTTTTCCTCTAACCAAGCCCCACCCATAAAGTCTCAATTTTTTTCCCTCCTCAATGAAACGTCCAGACAAACCAAACGGCTTCAGGTTGCCCCCCTCAGCTCCAAACGGTGCGTAAAGAAGAGTAAACTCTTCACATTCGTTCATTGTCACATGGATTTGAGTTGTCTCAGGTGTATCACTGTTGCTCTTCTCCTTTTATGCCTCCTATACCTTCCCTACGGGCTGCTTCAAAATGATCTCTTTAGTTCAGTTCTCACCTGGGTGCACCATATTAGTAAAAAAACGGCCACAATAGCCAGAATTTTTTACTGTGTTTCCTATGAATATACAATATAATTTACAACATCTTGCACAGCGTTTCAAGTTTACCTCTTCCTTGTTCTTTCAGGGAAATTGCTGGTTTATTACAAGCATATGATCTCCAAAGATGAGTCAATAAGAGGTTATCCAGAGAGCATTTCATGCTAAGCCTCAGAAAACCAGGGTCATCTTCACTTTTTCAACAACAGTGACGTGAACTTCCACTGGAAATCTAATTCACATGCTACATTTTGGAAACCTTTTCTCAAATTTATTTACTCAGAATTTAACTATTAGATTTTTTCCTCTGTTAAACCAGAACACAGATGGGAAAGAGAGAACGAGAAAATTCTTCTTCATAATCAAAGGTGGCTACCAGAAGTAGGAAGAAGTACATCAACTTACCTGGTTCTTCAGATAAAGACTAAGAGTCATATTTGATTCACAAACTGTCATATTTAAATAGATACTGTCAGAGAGGTATTATTATTAGCTGCAGTTAAATGATAACATGTTATTTGGGGATTACTTGGCAGACAGAGCATATCTTGTAAAGCCTTTCATCACCTGTCACAGACGAGAGAAAGCTTGAGGGGTTATGGGCTTTTTCATTTCCACAAAGAAGCAGCAAATAAAAAAGTAAAAGAAATCTTACTTATTTTCTTCTAACAGGCCTCAGCTCATCTGTGAATCTGTCTAATCTCCCCTCAGGTCATAGTCTCTCAGTGAAGACCACGTGGACTGAGGAAGTCCTGATCTGAGAACGACAACGGCTGCTTTGTCCTCCTGGAGGTGGGATGAGGAGAGATACTATAATTGCTCCCTTGGGTCTTTTACTGACCACTCCCTCATTTGTAGATGCTCACTCAGCCTAAACATATCAGGATTAGAAATAAGACTGAAATATTCTTACTCAGCTCATCTGTGGCCGGTACAGTACATGAGGCAAGAAGCGAACGCTCAGTTTATGGCTCAGAGCTGAGAGCAGAGAGGGTACAGGACGTACAGCTGCTATGATTTAAGTGACACAGGAAGAGGAATGTATTCTCTCTGTGGCTTGGAGTGATTCACACTGTGGGCTCCCGTCTAGTAAAGCTGTTTGTAAAGCATGATTAATGAACTGAACAATCTTTGGAGATATTAACAGACTCAGGGTTTTAGAAAAAACCCTCAACACTGCTCTGAAGGCATTTCCTCAATCCTCATATGCTGTTTTAAACAGTTTTTTCTAAAGTAAAAAAGTAAAGTATAATGTTGGAGCAAAATATCATTATATCCAAAAATAATTTAGTATTCAATTAATCACTTTGCCACATGTTGTAAACATCAAAGATGTATATTTAATTCCATCTACCATCTTTGTATGGATTACATAACAATGGTGGAAGAGTTATTTAGATCAGTTATTATTAAGTAAAATTAGTAATAAGACACTGAAAATAGGCTCATTATGAATTAAAACCCTTCATTTTAAATGTATTTAAAAGTACATCAGCAAAATGTATCTAACAGAATCATAAGTGGCCTTTTTTTTCTTTCAAGTGACTTGATGACAAATTGGAAAATCATTTCAGCTCTGATTTCCTATTATGCTGCTGGTTAGTTTCATCTGACAAAACATATTTTTTGTTACAAATTCTCTGTATGTTTCTTGCATAAAATCTAAAACTGTCATGTAAATGTAGTATTCATAAGAGAGACCAATGGACAAAAAAAAAACAAATAGTAACTCTTGAATATGGGCCCAGTGGTGTAAATGTTTAATAATAGCATAACAGGGAAATATTTAAGTTTAGTAAAAGTACTGTAAAACTGTATTGAGACGGTAAAGCACAGTTACTTTTCACAACTGTGTAACTGTGACACAGTTGTGAAGACATGTCTTTAAAACTCAAGAACAAAATCAGAGTTCTTTAAAAGATTGCAGAAGAAAATTTGGATGCTTAACTTTGCTACTGTAATGGCAAAACTTGAGAGAAACTGGAGTTAGGTCTTTTTTAAGGTCTAGTATCAGTGGATCTATTGAGACCAAATATCTCTTTGGAGTGAACAAATTTCTCACGAGTTCTGTGTTATATAACTTTGTGCAATGACTGGGCGCTGATAGAGCTGTTAGTGTAAGTCTCTGTTTTTATTCTAGTACTGCTGAGATAAAAATCATTTGAGAGCTGTATTATTGTCAGAAGGGAAGAAATGGACCATAGGAAGTATTTTTCTCCTGGCAGCAAGTCTGAACTGAAGATTGAAACCATTATATCTGACCCCTGATGGTTTGTCATATCCTCACAGTGGTGAGTGGGTGCTTAGCAGGAATGGTTCCCCTCATACATCATTACTGAGTCACTGGAGTTTTTCTATTCCCATCCCAACATGTGGGCCTTCACAAAAAGTGTAATCTAACGTCTATTGTGTAGTGTCCATTGGAAAGTTATCACAGAGCAGTAGCCACTGCAGAAAAGACCTGATTTATTAAAGTGGAATCTTTTACAAACTAATGCTGAAAATTATCTAGCTTTGAAGTTTGATTGTGCTTTGTGTCTTGTCTGGAAAAATATATAAATTTAACTCTGATAATTTCCTTATCCACCAAGTTATCTCATAAGCATGCAAAGTGTGGACATCAAACCACCAAACCAACAAACAGTTCAACTTTTTCTTTGTAGAGACTTATATAAAATTTTCAGCAATTTGCCAATATAACTCTGTGTCTGTCAATTACTCTGGTCCAGACTGAAATATCTAACTATCTAATACCTGTAACTTCTTGAATTTCTAGATTTCCATGAATATGTGCACAGACATTTACAGTTCCCTAGACAATTCTGGCCTAATGACTTTAGTGACCACCTAATGCGTCTATTGTTTTTCCAACCCAGTTTAGATAAAACCACTCCCACTTCCGTATGACGAACTCCGTGATGACTGCATTCCCAAAATTAACTGTTTGAGTCAAGTGTAGAGGGTGTAGCTCTGATTGTATCTGTTTTTGTTTTGTTTTGTTTTGTTTTGTTTTGTTTTGATTTTTTTTTTTGTTTTTTTGGGGGGTGGGGTGTTGAGGTGTCCGTGGGTTAAATAAATAGGCAGTGGTGGTGCTAATACAGTGGTCTGTGAGCTGTAGTCTTCCCAGTAACATACTGACATCTTCCTCTGTCAACGCATGTCTGGGCCAGAAAAAGCTGACAGGCTCTGTGTTCTTAATGAACAGACCAGAATAAACCAGAAAAAAATGCAAATTACAGCAGAGAGATCAGAGAGTAGAGTTAACATATTTTCTACTGTTACATGAAAAGGACATTATTGGACATATTATATGTCTTCTAAAAGTTAATTTTTCCTCCACTCCTTATCTCCAAAGTCTATCTAGATGCTTTTGAACAGTCTGTACTTTCCCACATTCGATTACCACACTTTAAGATTTAAGTTCAAATGTGTCGGCTCTTCTTTCAATTCCAGAGACTCTTCATTGTCTCTGGACAGTCATACAGTTGGTCCAACCTGCCAAAGCCAATTAAAATATGCAAAGACGCAGTAACTTAAGTAAAAAAAATCATTCCTCCACTTTATAAAGCTGTGATCTATTCCAAACATTTTTAATCCACATCATTCGTAATCTAAACAATTATGTAGAGCAGTTAACCTGCAGTTAGATAGAAGAGGAGAGCAGGGAAAATAATTATTCTACATGAATGTATGATTATTTTTTCAGACTCTCCTCTAACTCTTACTTGAATCTTGTGATTTACTTGACATTTTAATTTAATCAGGACCTATAAAACTGATTCACTGTTTGGCTGAATTGGTCCCAAGTCACAACTGGTACACATCTGCAACTGATGAAGAGAGGTCATGAGTAGACTTTGCTTCCTTTAAAAGGTCAGAAGTTCACCACACAAGATGCTGAGGATCAGGAGTCCTTTTTCCTCTTCCTGCCAACAGGGGAAGTACCAAGAAGAGATTAAGAGAATAGTTTCAGTGTTGTCTGTTGGATTTATCCGAATATTGTCTGTTTGGTTTAGTTATGTCATCAGATTTTATGATGCAGCAGTGCAAAACTAACAGAGGTAGGCTACTGATATATTGACTTTAAGACAAAAACAATAAGCACAGGTCCAACAAGATTCAGCAGCATTTGAAGTTGGCAGCTTTGTTATGTCTTAAATGAAATGAGCCCAATTAGCTTAATACAGCTGTCAATACATAACAAGGTATCAATATCTTTGAAAAACAATCATCACAATGTTTATGCATTAAATTATAAATCCTCACAGACCATATTAGGTGGAAAAATACAAAAAAGACCTTTAGATCCATGTATTTTAGAGATATATTTTAGATTTTTAGGAGTCTAAAAAACTATCATGTAGTATGTTATCATCAGGTTTAAAAATAAATAAATGAAAACATCTTTGCAATGAAAACTGCAGTATCACTATGATTGTAAAACGGGTCTCTCGGGCGGAGATTTTAGCATTTATCCGTCCTGACCATCAGCGCACTTGCAGCTTTTTAATTGGTCCGTTCTTGATGACTCCTAATTGATCGCATTCGTGTTCAGGTGACGCCTCTGTGCGCGTGTGAGCGAACGATATCAACAATCCAGCGATGTCTTGCAAAAAGAGAAGAAAAATCATTTGTTTTTTATTTTTTGTCCCATTTTATTTACACACGTTTCAAGATTGTCATTCACTAAGTTTAGCGCAACAGGAGGATGGTTTCACTGCTCACCAAGTTCAAGAGTCAAATGCTGCCCGGTGGGAAAGTATTACACAATACAACGACGTCTTACAGGGGAACTGGCGCTTGGTTGAACGCGTTATCGGAGGCCGTAACCTGCGCAAATCCAACCAGCCGAGTTTTGAGGAGCTCCGGCCTGAAGTAGCAGCCTTTCATGGAAAGCCGAGTCCATATTTCAATACACCGAAACTTGTGGAAACTGACACCAACTTCGCGCTGAAGAGCCGGTCTTGGACTACTGGTGATATCAGCAGTGAACCAAGTTTGACATCGAAACCAGGCTCTGAGGATGAATATCAAGCAGATTTTACAGGTTAAAATTGAATTTTTTAAAAATAATTGTAAAAATATTTGGCTAAAGACTACAAACTTAATATAGGAAAAAGTTGTTTTGTGTGCTCACTAAAGTAGTGTAGTGTCTTCTTTCTTTACATACTGTTCATATTTTTTTTAGGTTTTGCTGGAGTCCAGGGGAAGGTTTTGGGCCCATCATTGGACTCCAGTCCACATTTCTCTGAGTGGCTGGCTATGAGGCCCCTGCTGCAGTGTGATGATAATGTCATGACCTTCAGTGCCTCTGGAGAGGGACTCACACACCTGTTAGTGGACAGAAGTAAGATGTGTGATATTTCTTAAAGAGATGGCACAGGTGTTTGGTCCAGTGCTGTATGGATGGAGTTCACATTAAAGAGGCACATAGTTAGAATGCAGAAACAGAGAATTTAGCATGAGTGAGAATTTTTGGCACCTTATGTCACAGTTGGGAAACTACTGTAACCGCATATGTTTTCGTGTAACAGGTTATTTAAAATTTACATGAAACTATGGATTTTGTACAGGAGTCCTTTAGTGTACTATTGATCTTTCTTAAAATTCTTCTAGCGCTACAATTAAACCTTATTTTTATTGTGAATAAACTATTTTTTGCCCAAAATAGTTATTTGTTGCTGCTATAAATCCAGAGAATATTTGGTGTATATGGCTTTTACAAGGACAGCTGTTTGATGTTTTCTCTGTACAGAGGGAGCCTCTCCCATCTCCCTGTTCCAGTTACCTTCATCTTGTGGTTACACAGTGAAGACGTCATGGAGTGACCTTGAGTTGATGGTTCCTTATGATGCATGTTACATTACAAAGGAGGTACCAGCAGCACCTGCACTGTATTTCCACCTGCGCAGTAGTTATTCTTGTGTCCTGTGTCCATCACCCTCTTGTTTGTGTCTCTGTCAGAATGGCAGTTATGTTCTGCCCTTGTTGTGGTGGGGCAGCCCACTGAAGCTCTCCTGCCCGGTGCAGATGGCCACTCCTGCTCCTCCTCCTCTCTCCCCCTCAGTCTTCTGCTCCCCATACGGCATGGCAGTGCAGCTATATGGTCAGGAGCAGGATATATTGCTGCTGGGAGTCATAGGTGCGTTTGCTGTCTTTGAGAAATGAATGCAGAGCTGTTTCATAAAATGATGATTTGTTTTTGAACGCAATAACTTTAACAATAGTTTTTTTGTTCTTTATGTGAGCAAAAGCTTAATATAATAGAATCTAAACGGATTACAATTTAAATTTTAAATTTTTTACACAATACAGTGTATGTTCTATGTTATCTGAAAAATATTTCAAATCCAAATTGGATACAATATATATAATTCTTTTGAGGACACTTCCTGGAGGGAAATGCAGTATGCTTTCAAAAACAGAAAAAAGCTCTTGAGACACTTTCCTGTGTTGAGTTTGTTCATTTCCAGAGTGATTTCAGGATACACACATGTCCAATATAACTAAAACCTATTAAAAATATAACTTTTTTGGGTTTCCTTCGAGTTTAAGAAAACGTTTAATTAGCGCTCAATTTTTATTGCAATGAGTTCTATTATGCAGTTCTTTAAAAGACACATTCTAGGGTATTATGGAATGATAAGATAGAGATGATCATTCACTTTCCCAACGTGAATGTCTATGTGCTATTTCAAAGGCCTCTCAATTCCCCGGAGAATACATTTCTGTTGGAGAGATGCCATTTCATAATTATTGCTTAATTATTTTTCCCAAAGCAGTCAAAATTAAATTAAGATTTACTGTTTATAGAAACTGCTTAGAAATCAGTTTGGAAATGTATTTAGTTTTTGTTACTACAGAACCTACACACCCCTAAGGTTTGTTAAAAATCCCTAAATTGCTATTTAAAAAATACTTAAGTGGGACCTACAGTTCCAATCTGAACTCTCTATCAGCTCAATGCATCCAAGTACAAAGACATGTGGTGTGTTTTACAGTAAATGGAGCTTGGGGTCCGCTTGTATCTGAGGAGTGTGCACACCATGTCCCCTCCAGTCCTGGGGAGCTCACATTCTTCATTTCTTACAGTGCTCCTTGTATCACTAACAGAGTAAGTTATTTAACTTGAATGGATTATTTTGGTGACTGCTTGCTCTCAGAAGCAACATATTTATGTGTTATCGTTTTTCCAGGACGGTCTTCATCTTCAGCTCGTATTAGATGATCAAGAATACATTCTTTCCTGTCCAGTCAAACCTCAGTCTCCATATGTCCCTCCTCCTCCCTCTTCTACTCACCCATCTCCTGGTGATCCCCAGGTTTCCTATATCCCTGATCCGGTTGGTCTTGTTCCAACCTCACCTCCTTCTCCCCCTCCCCAACCCCCAACCCAGAAGCAGATTGCTCAGCTTCCTGAATACCCCGACTTCCCCTATCCTGGATTCCAGTACCCCCAGCTTCCCCAGGTCTACCCTCCTGGCCCTGAACCTGCCCGCCCCCCTCGACCTACTACTGGCAGTCCTCCTGGGCCCCAACCCCAACAACAGCAGCAGTTCCTCTACCCCACTGAGCCTAGCAAGCTTCCTTACTCTCCTGGAGATCACCCAAAATACCCTTCCCCTCCTTACCAGCTTCCTGTGGAAGCGCAAGCTCCATCCTCCCCAGATCTTAGCCCAGTGCAGGATAATTCTCCATCCACCCATCAAGTATCCAAATTACCTGCCGGTCCTCCTCAATATCCATCTGGTGTGTATTACCCCTATGTGCCATTCTACTACCCTGCAGTGACTCCAGCTCCAACCCTTGCAGCTAAAATAAATACTACTACCACTACTACTGCTCCTCCCACTACCCAGCCACTCAATCCTCCAGCAAGTATTTATTATCCTCAGTATTATCTCCAGATACCTTTCTATCCTGCACCCACTGCAGCACCAGTGACCCAAGCACCTGTCAAAGAGGAGCCTCAAACTATTCCTCAGGAACCTCAAAGACCAGTGGCTCCACAACCTACCAGCCCCTCTTACATGCACACCATTTGTGGCTACTACCCGTATCCCTATTATCCCTATTACCACTCTCTCTACCCACCACACTATCATCCACCTTACCCCCCTGTGCCCCACCAGACTCAACCACCAGTGACTACCAAAAAGCCTCTCACCACCACCACCACTGCTCCCACTACTACAACTCCTACCACAGAAAGCCCTACAGTGTCCACCCCACCTGCTCCCACTCCACAGCTCCCCCATCTGCAGTGTCTGATGGGGAGCATGGTTGTCTTCCTGCCTTCTGCTCACCCAGACTCCATCCAGGTCAGAGGTCAGTGCTTGTGGAAACACAAGAGCTCTTTGAGTCAGGGAGCAGAGTTGCTTGTTATGCCTTTAAAAAAGAGACAGTGGAATTATCTATCTTTTTTTTGCCAGTGTTCATCTTAGACAAAAAGTCTCTTCAAGGCCCCATGTAAATAATTTTTAGCCAAAATAGTGGCCCCTAGACTCTAGGGATAAGTCCCAGATTATTTATTCTAATTACTGATCTGATCCCATTCTGCATTAGCACCACTACTTTTGGGTTTGAGTGAAATGTCACATTACTGTGAGCTTGACTGCCCACAAACCTGGATACACAGTCATATTATGCTCTGAATGAACTGTAATAACTTTGTTGATTTCCTGTCTTTTTATCTAACGCCATCATCAGGACATTTCAGTTTGACCAGTTCTTGGATATATAATCAAATACTCCCCAAAACTCATGATATTTCCTTCGGCCATGGCTGTAATTTGCATTTTGTGCTGATCAGTGAATTTTAAGCATATTAACATACTAAACTGAGATTGTTAGCATGATGAGCAGTAAAACTTGACATCATCATGTTAGCATAGTCACCAAATCCTCTTATAGAAAGGAATTGCTTATGTAAGAATGGATGTTTTTATTCCTGTTTTTTAAAAATCTTTTTTCAAAACCTTAAAGTTATGACTGTATTAACTTTTTAATTTTATCATAGCATCTTGGAGTAAAGTCTCAATATAATATATTGTTGTTTGTCCAGATGACCTACATACTAAAGCTGAGAGTGACCATGGTCGCTACTATTTCCATTGTGTTATCTCATGAAAACAGCTTGTTATCTCATGATAACAAGATAATTAAATGCATTACTATGGGATTCCAAGCTCATTTACCTGTGATAACAGGATATATTGAAACAAGTTTTATTATCTCATGATAGCACATCAATTAATTATAATTATCAATTGATTATTTATTATGATTATTTTGTGAGAAAACGAAATGAAAAAAAATAGCACCGACCATAGCTGTTCCTGGCTTCCGTACCTACATCACAAACCATTAACTTTGCTGTTAGGGTTCAAAGAATAATGATCATTGTCTCAAACATCAGATCAAACGAAGAAATGGCTCTTCCTCTCCAGTGTGTCTTCACTGTGTGGGTATGTGATACAGATGGCTGAGGACTCTGGGGTGATCCTTCACTCTCCTCTGCCTGCCTGCCACAGTGTGTCCCAGGTTAGATCCTCCATAATGCCTCTTTACCACCTGCAAATGTCTTTTTTTTTATATCATTGCTTTTACTTTAATTATGTCCATGTATGAACAAAAAATAACAAGACTGGATTTCTTTGATGGCGGTTTGCTTTCCAGTAACTGGGTGAACCTGCTTGAACATTTAGGTTTACGTTTCTATGAAATAGTGTTGTAAGAAATTTTTAAATCGGAATAACATCACAGGTATTCTCACTGTGCCTGCATTTTTGCACAACATAAACTCTCAGTGACAGGTGCAAAGGATCAAAGGATCAAAAACTCTCAACCACACTGTCCATGACTACTACTCACATTACACACAAAAACTCAGTCCATTAATGAAGTTCTGAAACTTTGCCAATAAAGTGACTGGTCCCTTTGGTCTATATAAAACACATTTACTGCCAATATATACAAATTGACTCTTAACCACTGAATGACATTCACAATGTAAAAGCTTCGCTAACACAGACATCAACTTAAATAAGCATGACACAAGATATAAATATGAGTGCATTCATGCAGTCTAATACAGTCTCACCACAAAGAAAAAAATTATCAGACTGCTGACGCTGGCGTTTTGGACCACGTGGGTTGTCTCTGCAGCGATTTATGACACAAGTCCTACTTGTATATGAAACACAGGCAAGCAGTTTTCCCAGTCAGCAGCTCAGTTTTTACCATTAATCCCATATGGACTGTATGCAGCATTTGCTCTGCATGCATCTGTACTTGGGGGAGTTTTTATATTCCGTGCAACCCAACCAGTAAGAGCGCCTTTTTGTCTGTGTAAACTGAGCTCCACGTGGTCAGCTGGAGAATAAGCGTGGTGGTTTATACTGGCTTTATTGACATCCCTCACTTTTTCCCTTTAGACTCCCACAACCATCTCCTTACCGCTGAGGTTTTGGGACCTTTCTATTGAGCAGTATCGGACTCTGGACCTGCAGTGCCCATATCAAACTGCCCCTGAAACTCCTCGACCAGTCATCCCTTCAGTGTCACCTATCCCATCCAGCACCTCCAAGGTCAAGGTCAGCCCAGCTGTTGTTCCAAAGCCTAAGGTCTTCTGTTCCACCATTGAGATGACTGTGGAGCTCCCCTCTGGTCCCCTCTCTGAAATTGTTGTTAAAGGTGTGTGTGTGAGTGCTAGTGTATGCTGCTGTATATGTTTCAAGTGCATATCCAGGTGCCATCAGCTACACAAGTTCAATTCTAACATGTTTTCTGAGGGGCAGCTCTGGTGTGCAGTTGAATGGGGGGTGGGATTGATTTGTGTATTGACTGTGCAACGCTTTGCTTTTGCTGCTGAAAGCTATAATGGTGCCATTTAAGGTATAACTCACTGTAAGTTTCCACATGTCCTCTTTCAGATGCTAAAGGGAACGCGATGACCCTCCAGGATGCCCCAAAGCACTGTGGATATTCTGCAAGAAAAGGCAAAGATGGCAGAATCCAGTTGAGTCTCCAGTTACACTCACGCTGCCACATGAGTGTGCAGGCAAGTATTGACTCAGATTTTCACACTGAGCACATGACCTTTTGTATAACTGACCATTTGTGTTTCCCATTAACTCTTGTATAAACGTTTTTCTCTGAAAGGGTACAATGTACATCATCACAGTTGTCTACATGACAATAAATGGAAGACGAGAGGCTCAGTTTTTCTGTCCACTTCTCACTCCAAAGTCTGGACAAGGTAGATGGATTTTATGTTTACACCTCTGAAAGGCTATTCAGTCAGCCAAAGGGTGTTTTGTCCAGGCCATTCAGAGTTATTTTAACCATGTGGCTGACATTTGTCATGCTGTCCCTCAGAGTGCAACCTTCCCAGCGAACAGCGTCTCCCCTGCGGATCCAGTTCTGTATCCCATCCACAGTGCCTCTCCATGGGCTGCTGCTTCAGCAAGCAACCCCCTGCCTGCTACTACCCCATGGACGGTGAGCTGCAGTTTGTGTCCCCCACTGGCATTTTCACGCCACTTAGCTGAGTACAGTTGAGCTGTTTTGGGTACGGAAATGTAAGCGCTGCAGCTGCTAGATGTGTGAGGAGGCATATTCAGGGCCTGTATAACATGATTCAAGCTGGCAGTGACACAGAATATGAAAAGGGTATCAGCTACCTTGGGTCTCATTATCAATTGCCTCCTGAGATTTCTGACCTTTTGTTCGCCTGACCTTCACATAACTATGCGTGTGTTTGTGTGTGTGTGTGTG
>JAPZDZ010000020.1:18881731-18896487 GCA_029783805.1 Acanthurus tennentii
TGCGCGCGCCTTCTTCCAGAGTGCACTATTGACCGCCACTTTGTCTTTTACGTGCCTGCCTCCCTCACGGAGCCCCCTCTTTCCCCTGCCCTGCTTGTGGCTGCTGCTAACTCCACCTGCAAACCTCAGAGAGTGACTTCCGACTACGCCTTGTTTAAGATCCCAATGGATGGTTGTGGGACACGCAGAGTAGTAAGATTTAATGAATGAAAATGTTTCACAAAATATTAAATATTTGAACAAGGCTCTGAATGAAAACCATATTTGGACTGCCAGTTCCAGTTAATAGAATGCTGATTTAAAGGACCTGTGTGCTGATATTCCTTATTTCTCTTATCGTCAATAAACCCAATAAAATTTTCAAAATAAACAATAAACAATCCTGCAAATAATTTCTCTGTAACCTAACTGCAGCAACCACAGTTCCTGAACTTTTTACTGTAGTATTTGCTGGAGTTCATTTACTAAACTGAATGTCTCATTCTGTCCTGACAGATGGTGGGAAAAACGATGATCTATATGGTGGAAATCATTAACAAGGTTCAGTCAATCAGCCTCAACTATGGCACCATAACAAGGGATTCTCCTGTCAGGTTAGAGCTGGTTGCTTTTTATTAACAACAAATTTTTTGGCAAAGAAAACTAAGCCAAACGTTGAAAAAGGGGGTAAAAATTCTTAGATTAGCAACTGTTACTGTTATTCGGTCAGATTCTAGAGTTAGCATAGCTGAACCTGCACAGGGACATAACTAAACCTGGACCATCTTTATAAAAAAAATACACCCCCTGTTTTCAGTCCCTGCTTATTTTATATCCATTCCCACATCCAACAATTCAATAGGGGCAGAATTAAAAAAAATAATAAAGTCTAACTATATTGTGATCCTTCCTGTTTCTCAGGTTGTTGGTGGAGTGCAGGTATCTGCCAAACACTGTTCTGAGTGTGAGCTACATGGTCAAAACTCCATCCTTGGGACCTGCGGTTCATACCCAGGGAGTGTTTGGTGTACAACTTAGGATCGCCAAAGGTAGATCCTGTTTTTCTTCAGTATGTAAAACTGCTTTGCATAATTAAGAAAGTATACTTTGTGCCTTTGGGTCTCTAGACATAAGATTATGACATTACACCAAACAAGAAGGCTGGAAACTGATAGCTGAATAACAGATCTTATTACATCCAGCATTACAGTATTGTATGAACACTTCAACATGTCAGCTGTAGTTAAACTCCCACCCAACTTTGAGTGTGATGAAATGTGGTTCAAGGAGTAACCTCCTTCTATTCCAACACACTTCCTTTCATCCAAGACGCACAGTACAGCAGCTACTACCCTCAGTATCACCAGCCCCTGCAGATGCTGCTCGGGAAACCCCTCTACCTGGAAGTGCGGCTGATCAACACGCCAGATCCAAGTTTGGTGCTGCTGGTGCACTTCTGTGTGGCCTATCCTCGCTCTGGGAAAGCAGTCTGGCTGCTGCTTTACAATGGGTATGCTTCCAAACACCTTCTGTGTGAAGAGAGCATCAGCAAAAAAAAAGAGGCTTATTGCACATAAATATGACACTGTTCATGGGTTTTCATCAGGAGATGAAACACAGAGAATGAAGGGAAGTGCATCTTTTATATCTATTTTCCTGTTATTTAATTGACGTACTGAATCAGAATAACTTTTTAGATGTCCCAATCCCTTGGACTCAGCCTCGCAACAGGCAGTGCTGTTTGATCCTCGACCGCCCACTCCTCAGGCTCAGACCCGCCGCTTCACCATCAGCACCTTCCAGTTCCTTCCTGATGGTGAGTTCAAGGACCCGGATGAGGAGGTAAGGGGCCCAGAAGGTCTGTTAATCATGGTGAGAGGATATCATAAATGTATTATTTGTTTTTTTTTTTCATTTTTAAAAATCTTTCAAAAGTATGAATTTCCTTTTAAAATAATTTACGCCAATTTTTAAAGGGAACAGTCAGCATGTTTTATGTGGATATCCAATCAGATGGATGGTAAATGTCATCAAATGAAGCAATAAAACCTCAGTACATGCTATATTGACAGAGAAAGTTAAGTCCTCCTGCTCACAGAGCTGTACTGGCAGTGTCTACATGTACCAGGATAAATTGTGGGAAAGCTTCTGATGCTTACGCCCACCGACAAAGCGAAGAGAACAAGTTTTGTTTTTGAGTGGAAGCATGCCCTGCAACTACTCAGAGGTAAAAATAAGATATCCAAGCTGAAATAGCCTGTTGTTCTTCCTGATCACAAATTTTTCCTGGTGATAGGAGGACATATTTCTCATAATTTTTCACATAAACTCCACTCAGTATTGCTTGCTCTGTTTAAGTTATTGCTTCAAGTGACTCTGGTTGCCATCAGTACTGATTGGACACACACATAAAATTTGATAAATTTGCCTCTTAAAAAGAAGATTTGAGTGAAACACTTTTATGGTGAGAACTGAATGAAAGGTTCAGTGCTATCCTTATAATTATGTTCTTGCAATAGCTTCTAATACATCCTCACAGTTATTTTAGCTCATTATTGACCATCCTAAAAGGAGGACACTCTGAGCATAGCACCATTCAAAGGTAAAAATATAGCCTATCAAAACCCTTAAAGTTCAACAATGCAATGTTATATCTTTTTTTTGTTGTTAAATTGATACAGAAACCAAAGTTTGAAAATGACCATGTTTGCTTGTACAGGGGTTGTAAAGTGTTTTAAGAGGGACTTTTGTTACTGTTGGACAGAGCTCAGCTAGCTCGTTCTCCTCATTCACAGTTTTATGCTGAGCTCAGCTATTTAATTTCTGGCCCTTTCTACATTTTTTTAAAATACAGATGTAAGGGATTTCAATTTTCTCATCTAACTTTTGTCAAGAAAAAAATGTCTCACAAATGCTTTAAGCCACCATTACCGTTTTATGTGTTGTAGCAAGTAAAGGAGGTAAAATGTGCTGCTGTCTGTCAAGTGCCTGTGAATTTTTTGCCCTGGGATTCAATTTAAGTCTTATTTGTAGTTTTTATGTAGACACTGTTTTAATTTTGTTGAAAGCACATGCACAAAGTACATGACTGCTCTCACAGAGAAACTTCACACTGAAAGTCCAAGTGAAATAAAACCATTAACAGCTGAATCTCTAAATCCCCTAAGCCAGCATTCATTACAAGATGTGGAGAGGCCAAACTGCAAATTCTGGCCAAAACTCAATAGGCAGCAGCTGTTTGACATGGTGCACTGCATGCTCTCGTGACTAGACACTCGATCAAATCCTGCTCTGCATTCACTTCCCTCTCAGATCTACTTCATGTGTTCAACCGAAATCTGCTCTCCACGGGATGGGCCGTGTGTCGAGGGTTGCTTTGGCCAGTGACGGTGAGGAAAATGACCGCTTTGTCCTCAAATCACCCACCACACCTTAGTGAAGTCTGCAAGATCACATGAAAACACTCATGAATGAGCCTCATTACAACACTCCACCCTGAAAACAGTCTGAGAGCCACTAGTGGCTGCAGTTCTGTGTGACAGCAGGATGATGATTTAGTGATGAGGAGAGTTTTGAATTATTTATTAAGACTGATCCATTTCCTGTTTTTCAGTTACAACATGGAAGATGCTTAGACCTTGGTGGAGATGAGCTTGATCTGGTGAGCAGAACTTGCTGCAAAGCACACTTAAGTGTATTTTCAGCCGTAAAATTACACCAAAAGTTTTGTTTCTGTACTGAACATCTCTCCTCCTTTTCAGGCCCCAGACATTACTCGTTAAACCACCAATAAAAGCTCTTTAAGGACACTAAGAGTAAGTGTGTGTGTGTGTTTCTTCCTAATCTGGCAGCCACTAGGTTTTACGGCAGGAAGTGGCACTCTGTCAAAAGGTGGAAGGCAGCATTGTTTACATGAACATTTGGCCCTTATAGACTGAGTATGATAGTTAAACTGGCCTGTTTTGCAAGGTTTAGGCCAGTATATGTATAGGTGTTTGGGCATATAACCAGCTGTTTTACATATAACAAGTGTCACATGACAGAGGGTAATGGGCTACAACAGAGAAGTGCAGGGACTGCTTATAAAGATCTTCAGAATATTTTTACCCAATCCTGAATGCACAGATGTGGCCAGATGTGGTTGAGGGATCCTGAGACCAAAATGAGCTCTTGTTCCCTAATTAACCCCCACTGTGCAGTGCTTACAGGATTCCTGTGTCGGATGTTGCATAGCCGCAGGGTTTCTGTGTGGATCGAGTAAACACTAATTTAGGAACATGAACCAATCAGATGAAATGACATGGGGTCTCTGCATAGACCAAGACCCACTGTAAAAGGCTCTTTTTATGCCATGTTTTAAAACTAAATAAAATACCTTAAGTCAAAGTAGTACAAACCACTTGCTTAACGGTATGTAAAGATGGGGCTTCTTCTGAGAAACCCACATGAATGTACAAGAGGGTGTCCGAAGCTTGATCACCAACAAGTTGTATTGTGAGAATGTGTTGGCCCCTGAAGGCTACAACTAAGTCAGTTAGTGTAGCCTAGCATAAAAACTTAAAATGGGGAGATGACTTCCTTGAAAAAGTAAAAAATCCAACCAACAGCACCTTTTTAAAGTTAACCAGTAACAATGTATCTTGATTGAGATGAAATGTAAATACAGCAAATTTGTTTTTTTGCACAAATTATGTGGAACTGTTTCTTGACTGTGAGTAGTGACTTATTGAAGTCACACAAACCACAATTTGTCATTAAAATACCTCAGTTTTTGTACAAATTAAACAGCACAATACTATTTAGTAAGCTATACAGGCACTGAAAGGGTGGTGTTGGCTATCTTTTGACAAAACCATTCTGTTTTCCTTTTTTTTTTGTCTTTTTGGTAAACTGAGTCATCTCTAGCCCTCATATTAAACAGGTATTTATAAGTGGTATTTACTCAATTATCTCACCAAGAATGTAAATAAGTTTGAGAATGAGCCTTAGCAACTATGTGAATGTGGAAATCCGTTAATATTATCAAACAGGAGGGACATTATCATGTTTTGTGTCAGCCAGGGAAGGTTAAATAACCATTTAGAGTGTGTTGAGGGCTAACACATTCAAAGCCCTGCAAGTCAAAAGGGAGGACTTTTTAAATCAGCTTTTGCTTGTATTATAATTTGCTAAAGCGAATTGCCTTGTCTGAAGTCTTTGCCTCTCATGGTAGCCTTTGACCACTGGGTGTCATCCAAGCAATAAAAATGCCGGAGGAACATAAGGTCCTACTCCATGCTGCATGACTCACAGCTGGGCTTGTGTGAAGACCTTGGCCTGTGTGCTGGTTGTGTAATGAGTTAGGAATGAAATCTTCTAGAGCTGGACTTGATGATTAAGCCCACCCTCTGCTATTCTGTCCGCCAATAAACCGCAAAGAAGACCCAAAACTCAGCCTAATTACTGAAAAATTCACGACAATTATTTACTTCTAAATATAATGATTGTATGATTTAAAAGCTTAAGCACGGACTAAGAGGAAGGCAGTCTCTCAGGACCATTAGACCCCCACCCCCCCACCACCACCACCTCATCACACACATTCACACACCTCCCCTTCGGTGAAATGTATGGAAGCACTGCGGCATACTGCGTGTACTTGCAGGCTGCATGGCTGCCTGGCTCAGCGTTCAAACGGAGAGCGGAAGATAGGAGGAGGGGAATGACTACACCAAGAGAGTAGGAGGAGGGAGGGAGGACAATTTCCTTTCTGTAACACACACGCTACAAGATCACACCGGGAAAACGGAGAGAGGAAGGAAAATAACAGGCAAGAGAGAGGGAGAAGGAAACACCGCAGCCCCTCCGTCCGTCCATCCGTCCGTCCATCGGGTTTTTTTATTTTTTGTCCAAGGGGGTTTGAAATCGTCTTTTCGTTAAGCGCAGACTTGCGGACTAACATGGGGGGAAGAGAGCTCCTGACGGGGATTGACTTTCAGTGAACCTCTGGTGCAAGTCTGTGGCTAATAGACAGGAGAGGAAAAAGGCGACAGGGAAGACATGTTTGAGGGGTTTTCGTCTTGAGTTTGCGGTAGGATGTTGATGCGCTCCTAATACACAGACGGCTCTCGTAGAGAAGATAAAACGAGGGCAATTGGAAATTGGGCGGTAGGTTATGCTCAGGAGCCATTGTTTTGATCCGTGTTTATTTAATTGGTTTGTTATGATCTAAAATAACGTAGGCCTCTTAGGCAGCCCCGCAGTAAATAATACACGATCAGCAAGCGGGGGGCTACATAGCATACAACAGACCCGCTTATATTTTTGGGGACATTTGTTTATTTGAGCCGCTGTTTTTTTTTAGAAGCTATGGTGAAAGCCTGTTAAGAAAATACATCTTAACCAGGGAGCCTTAACATTTCCAGATACATCAACTCTTCAGGGGGTCATACAAAGGCCCAGTAGAAAGCATATTAAAGGCTACTTGGCAGCATTAAGACTATTTTAACTGCAACAAATAGAAAATCGTCCACGGGCTCATTTTAAGCACAAAGGTGCCCAAGAGTTGGTAGTCTCTTCTCCACATTTTAGCTCAAGACAAGGAACAAAAGAAGATTTTTAAATGTTAATGTCGACCGACGTTGCATCCATCATGCTGCCTGTGTCCCGGGGTCTCATGGACCGGGATAGAGAGCTGGACACCATGGCCGGGGTGCATCCCAACGCGGGCGGCGCTCCTGCGGTTGTCCGGGGCATGAAGCGCGGAGACCCGGAGCCCGACGGACAGACAGCGGCGGCTCTGGTGGACTCGGCCGGCGCGGAGTGCAAGCGTCCCCGGATTGACGGCTCGGGAGGGATCGGCGAGGTTGGTCAGGTAAGGAGCGGGGCTCTTATGTCCAAATATAGTAATGCAGGCACGACCTCACGAGCGTGGTGCAAAGATCTTTTTTTTTTTTTTTGGTTTACGGTAATATTATCGCTGTGCATTTATCCTGTGAGTGGTAAGTTACTCTGTTGTGATAGCATATTTGTACAGGTCGTAGCTTCAGCTATAGAAACTTAGTTGCAGGTATAGCTGCAGCAGAGGGGCCCCCAATGGCTCATCCGTCCATTTCCAGTACTGCAGAAAATACCACTACATTTTACAGCTGTAAATGATAATACATGCTTGTAATTCTGTTTTAAGAGGGGAATAATAATAATGAAATGAATAATGAAAATGTAACTCACGGTTTGTTCCCTGGGTACAATAGCTTACTTGCCATAGACATTTAAAGTAAAACAAAGAGGAGGAGAGGACTTAAAATATTTTAGTCATATTCCATCAGTGCCCCGGGTGTTAACACTACTGCTCACACACCCTGTTGCTTAAAAACCCACCAAAGAGCATCTTTTATGATTATCTGTAAAGCTCAGACAGAATCCCAGCGGAGGTTGGGGAATATAAACAAACTTGACCTTTATTATGCCGAAAACCCCACTGTCATATGGTATAAATGTAGAGGCAGCATGTGGTTTAGAATTGATGTCATTGTTTGTCTGAGTGTGTTTGTGAGTGTTTTTGTGTGTGTGTGTGTGTGGTGGGGGGGTATTGCAGGCAAATAAAGACTTCCGGTTTAATTGGGGGGGGCACCCAAACCCAATCAATCCTACGACTTTGACTCACAGGTCTCTGCTTTTATTTGCCTCAGTGTTGTGTTTGGCCTCTGCCTCTGTGCTTGGATCAGCAAATGTGATGGCCTCTCTTAACCTCTTTCCTCCCAATGTCAGTTGAATCAATTTGCCGTTTTTTCCCTCTCAGTGGTCCAAAATTGGTTGAATATTTCTTAATAGAGCATCACAGGAGGGCAGGAGGATGCTCTGGACATCATTATGGTGTATTATGTAGGGTGAAGCACTCCATTGGAAGACAGAAAGCTATTTCTCCACCATTGAAAGCGCCAGTAATGGAGGTGAAGTGGCCTGTTTGCTCCTGTTTGGGAAAACTAAATGGCTGGCTTGACATCGTCATGCTTTCCACAAGTGCTGACAGACAAGCCTAGGAACGTAATGCACTTAAAAACAGATGTGAGTGGAAGAGCGTGTTTGTGTAAGTGTGTTTGTGTGGGGGAGAGAGAAGCACAGATCAATAACTTCAGCCCCTGAAATGTATTGAACGTGAGCTGGCTGGACAGTCCGGAAATGAGAGTGGGAGAGTTGCCCCCTCCCTCCCTCCTTTCCTTTCTCTCGGTTGGTGCAGGAACAGATTTGCCCTATCACTGGCAGTAAAGAGGCTTTGTTTCCAGCTAATGGGATCACATCTCATACTGGAGGGGGCATTATAACCACACTGATCCTGAGATTGTTATCTAAGGCAGAGCATTTATACAGCACACATGCTCACACACACATGCACACATATACATTTGTATGATGCAGATTAAGATTACAGTGTCTTAATTTGTGAAGAGCTGCAATAATTATTTGCTTGACAAGAATAAGTAATAATCAGCAACTAAAAGAATCTATTAGGGGATTACTAAGGGCATCTGAGGGAATCGGCTGAGGGTAATTATTAAAGCATAAATGCCAAAAAAGCTGTTCATCTCTTCAAATGTCAAGATTTTCTCCTTTTAAATGTCTCTAGGTGCTAGACTGTGGGTTGAACACAAAAAGACATTTCCAGATGTTACCTTGGGCTTCAAGGGGCTGTGTTGAAGATTTTATAGACTAAATGATTAATTGAGTAAACCATCTGCACATTATTTGGTAATGAAAAGTGCTAGGTGCAGCCCTGAAATTGTGTTTCACTGCACCAGAAGTCATATTGGATGTCAATTTTTAATCTCAGGCCTGAGGTTTATAAACCCTCAAAAAAAAAAAAGCCAACTCCATCATATGCACTATTTTTCTATTGTGGTCTGTACCTCACACACACACACACACACACACACAGCAACAACAACAACAATAACCCTCTGAATCCAACTGTGTGTATATAAAAACCCTGTGACGTATTTTTATTCCCCAAACCCGGTGACACCATTCATTTTCTGGAAGCAAATTGGGTTGAGTGACATTCAATTTTCCTACTTTTAAATCAGAGCACTTGGCTTTCAAAGAAATGTCTATAAAAATGCACACAAGCACTTCTGTAATGCTAATCTTCAGGGGAGGGTAAAGGATGGAAAATATTACAGCATTAGAGCACCCTTGCTCTTGTAAAGCACCCAGCCTCCCTTCCTCCAGCCTGGATTTCTTTTTTTTAAGAAGCCATTTATTGTCGGCATCACGGCCAGAGTTGAACTCTGACCTGTAACTCAATGGCACAATGGGGTGGGGTTGTTGTAAAGAGCAATCCATTTGCAGCACTTCAGCCAAATTAGGGATCTTTCCCATTTGGTCGTTGACACTGCTGTTTTTCTCATTAGGGTATGATGTCATGTGAGTGCAGGGGTGGAAATGCTCTGTCAAGTCAAATCTGCAAAGTTTTCGCGAGGCAGCAATGCATGTATAAATCAGCGTGCAGTACATGACTGAATGCTCAGCTAAGGGGTGAATACAGCGCACTGAGTGCATTTAACAGTGCGGGTTCAAATGTTCATAGAAATGAGCTGCTGACCTCCTGGTGCTCATCCAATAGTATGGATTTTAAATGAAAGTTAATGCACTGAACAGGCAACTAGATTGCTCCTAGTAAAAAAAGGACAACACAATCTCAGTCTAATTTGCATTCCAGTGCTGTGTCGGGGATCTCCTGCATTTTTCAGGATGATGAGGGATGCAAAACAGCACCCCACGTCTCCAGCCCAGACTTTGGGAAGTGTGGAGAGGAGGTTGTCGGCTGCGATATCCATCCTGCATGCTGCTGAGCAGCCCATGTTTTGTTGTCACTCTGCGCAGGAACCGGGGCTCTCTCTAACCTAATAAGGTCTTGCCTGGGGTGACAGCGCCGAGGACAAATGACTTGACTCGGACGTTAATGTAGGTGGATCACCCCTCTGTACTTTTCATCTCAGCCCCGACACTGAAATAGAATGAAAACGTCAGCAAGAAAAATGTACTCTTGCCGAGAGTTGAGAATATTTATTCAGTTTTTGGGCCCCTGTTTTCCTGTGATAAATTGCTGGCAGAGGTCTGTTGACTGAATTATGTTTGAGAGAGAGCAGCGTAGAGAGAGTCTGCATACATTGCTGGTCTGCTCTGAAGCAGGTTTGATGTACTTAGGGTGTCGTTATTCTCACATATTAAAATGCATTTCATTCTACTATTTCGGTGTTTATTTGTTGGATTTTAATGCTGTTTATAAATATGTATTTACTTACATGTATTTGGAACTTATGTTTCAGGCTCAGCATTAACCGGTAGTAGTTAGATAAAGAGTAGTAAGTACTGATAGCTGACATCAGTATTGCAGTGTGGTGCATGTTCTACTAAAAAAAATAATTCTAATAAACAATATTAAGCATTATTAGAGCTGAAATGATGCATTAATGAATTTTTTAAATTCTTCTATGTTTCTATGAGTCCTTTTTTTAAGCACAGATGCCCTTTTCTTAAACAACTAATCAATCAAGAAGACACTCAAAGATTGACAATAATTATTAGCAGCTGTAGAAACAATTCACATAAAAGGGCATTTGAACAAGTAGAAACATAATTAATTTTTCATACTTCTACCGGTGACCTGGTTCTCTCATAATCAGTTTTAATGAATCTGTAAAGTGTCAAAACTGAACAGCAGCCAAAAATCTCCCAAAAAATTTGGGCATCAACATTGGTCAACACTCAAAGTCCAAGGCTGGGCTCTGCTTTAGTGGAATGATGTTGAAAAAATAATGCTGAATTATCGCAAGGGGCAATTACATGTAAGCAGCAAATAATTACATGCAAATTCTGGTCTTGTCCAATCAGATATGAAATGAATTGGGAAAATAAAATTTGTTTTATCTTGAGATGCAGATCAGCATCATGGACATTGATTATATAACATGGGCTTTGCCAGCTGATATTATTATTATTATAATTATTATTATTGTTAGGAGTTAGGGTTAGGGTTAGAAATCCTCTGACTGCAGCTAACACTCTCCTGAAAAAGCATGTGTAGGTTTACTGTGGAAAGTCGAAGGGATGTGAAGTACATTGAGGGAAAATAAACTTCAGATCATCCGGCCGACTGTTTGGAGGCTTAGCACATAAGTGCTTTGTGGATGAAATGGATTCACATCCTCCTGAGTGCATGGAGTGCCCTGCTTTGCAGTCAGGCAGGATGACTCTCTGTGCGGTGAAATGTAGTTCTTCCTTCTTCTCCTCCTCCTCAGAAGAGCAGCAGTCCCAAGGCACGATATGAATAGACACAAGTCTTGTGACCAAATTAGACACCACACGCATACACACACACACACATACACACGCTAAACAATCTGTCACACACACATGTATACACACACACACACACACACACACACACACACACGCACACCTACCACCACCTGTAGTTTTTTGGAGAGATAGTAGCAGGGTTCATGTGTGAAAGGGATTACTGTCACTTTGTGAAAAAATGGCGTGAAGAAGAAACTTGGGAGGCAACTGGGCTTCTCATCCTTTGCTTGTTTATAGATTTTATTATTACAGCCCCCCCATTCCACCCCAGCTTGTTTCTCCTCACCCTTCCTCCCCTCCACGCCATCTGTTGACTTCAAGTCATTTTGTTACTTTCTCCTGGTTGCTCACCCAGTCTTCCCCCGCAGTCTCTTCTCTTGTTTTATCCTCCCCACCCCCAAAAGCCACCACCACCACCATCACCGCCCCCGGACGAGAATCAGCTGTGCTTCATTTGTCACTGACAACAAAAAAGCCAACAAAAGGTTGAGCCGTGATTAACTATTGCTGCGTTAAGTGCAGGATCTTTTTGTTTCTCATATACTGTGGTGTGGAGAGTGCGACTCGTCTTTGAGCATCCCTCCCTCTCTTTCCTCCCAGTTCCTTAAGGAAATTAAGCACATGACTCTGCTCATGTATGAGTCATTGTCTTTGCCCCCTCCATCTCTCTTTTTTTCATTGCCGTCCATTTCCTGTTGTATTTCCAGCTCTGGTTCCTCCCTCAGCCTCTTGCAAATATGAATTCCAGATGTGTATTTTTTAACTGCACCTCCCCCCCTTCATTTTGACGCAGCGCACCACTCCATAAATCTTTTTTTTTTCTCCTCTTCTTCTTTTTTTGGTTTTGATCCTCTTCCATTCCATACCTTCAGCGCGACGAGTTTGGAGTTTGGCTTGCTGTAAAATAAGGTTTATACTTTATTCATGTTATTCAAGCCTCTAAGAGGTAATTTATTATTTAGAGCTTCTACCTCCCGAAGCCAGTTCACTAAGTACATTTTTGGCTCTAGATAGAATCACACAAACTGCAGTTTTCGATCGTGAAGAACCCCCCCCCATCCCTTTCTTCCACAGCCAAGCTTCTTGCATTTTGAAACATTGTACTTAGTTTTTACTGAAATGCCTTCATGAGGTCCAGAGTTAGATGGCTACAGTATTAATCAAGCGAGCTCAAGCTGTGAAGCGTGCGGAGCAAAGTGTTCCCCTTGGGGACAGAGCAGATGAGGGACATTGGTTACAGATGAAAGGAAGATAAGAGGGGGAAGGACAGAAAGAGGAGGGAGAAACCGAGTTGTTTTCTAATCTACTGATATGAAGCCAGAGACAGGCAAATCTGTTTTCCCCCCTTCAAAGCGAGTTGTAATTGCTGTGAAAATCTCGCCTTATAATGGAATACATTAGCATAAAAGCTGGAACACAGTGTTATGAGTACAAATAAATGGAGCTACAAACTATTTTAGGGAGTAGGGAAGTGATTTCTGTTTAATTTTTTGGCTGCAAACAAAATGAGTTTCTTTTTAATGCATCTTGTTTAACTGCAATTACTCACCAGATGTTTGATGTATCCATCTTTGCTTTCCGCTGCCAGAACATCGAGAGGAATGTGTTGGGGATTGCATCAGGGCTCATGATGCCATTTCACACCAATGGGCTTCATGCTCGCTGACACTCCTGACCCATTTATGCTTTAAGAGCCGTGGTGACACTTGTTCTTTCTGCCTGTCTTTCATCTCCTGCTCGCTTGGTCTCACTCGCCCCTGCTATCACGTCTTTATAAGTACACAAAAGATCTGCAGGGTGGAAAACTCCGGAGGAGATAGCTGTAGTGTGTCACCGGCAGAGTTAATTTGATTAGATGTCTGTAACACCACAGAGGTGTAAAGTTAAATACGAAAAGATTGCAAGAAGAAAGGCCAAGTGAATAGATTAAAAATGTATTCTTGAGTCTCTGTCTTGCTTTGCAAATTGACTATGTATCAAAAAAAATCTGCTTTCCTCTCTTTCAGAACAACGACCCTTTGACCCTCGGTTACCATGGTTACCCGTCTCATAGTCAGGTAAGGACAGAGTTTCATCTAAAACCTTCAGAAATCACTGTTTTTTATGAAAGTTTCCCATCTCATATTTTAATGTTTCTGTCCCATTTGGTTACAGTACTCAGATAGCATTAATGTGGCTCGTTGAGGCTCTCTAAACCACAAGGTGGGGGTGTAGATTATAAATTATCAGTCGTGTAGAAGAAGACATGCCTCCATACCCTTCACTCTTTCAGTCTTACCCTCCCACTGCTTTCCTCTCTGCGCTCTAGGTGCTCCTAAACATGCAGATATTCTAGTTTTCCCGTCCTTAAACACACATAAGTATACACCCATGTGAAAGGAACAAACTGTGATGTCGATTGCGTGTGTGACTGTGTGTCTGTTCAAGGCTACAATCTGTTTACTTGTGTTTGTATTAGCCTGGTGATTGTGTTATTAGACTGCTCAGTTTATGTGGTTAATCCTTAGATCATCCTCTGTTCATCCTCTCATGCTCTGCCCATAATCCCTTCATCCCTCGCTCTCCGTGATGCCCAACAACCTCTGGCTGCTTATCTGCACTCTATCTGTCTGAAGACTTCACTTGTATGGGCTTAATTGCTTTAGTATGGGAGTCTTTTTTTTTCCTGGCTGTCTGTTGCTCTGTTTAGCGGATATTGCACAAGCCAATTAACCAGTTTTTATCTCGCTGTAAGATGGTGAAGCTTTGAACTGTTTGTTTCTTAATTATAACGTCAGAAGAATAATCTTTAAGGCTAAGATGTTACCTTGTGTGAGCAAACTCTTGTTGGGAAGTAAAGAGGTCAGTCAAGGACTGCTTGGGACTCGGAAGTGTGAACTGGCCTCTCACCAGGAAAAACAGGCAGAGAGAAAGAAAACAATGCTGGGCGGCGGAGGCTCCCACAACACTGAGGTGCTAAACTGTCATCAGCAGTGTGAGAATGATGCGATCAAAGACTCTTGAAAGGAAGAGCCTGGAGAGCAGCAGAGGCCTGATGTGTGAAGAGAGACACAAGACGCTTTTCAGACATGAAATATGAAGCTTTGAAGGCTTCATCTTTCCATTCAGTCGTTTTCACACAGGAACTTCTTTCAGCATCCTCAAAATCAGGACTGGACTTGGTGTGACGTTGCCCTTTCACACATCAGGAATTGTCCATGTCAGACATGTTCTTCTTACATAAAGAAACACTGCACTGGGTTCAGGCAAGGAGTGGTGCTTGGGCGGAGCGTGCAAGCATGACGTGTTTTGTTTATTGAACACGGATGATGGTGAATGAGGCCACCAACCTAATCTGTTATGATGTCTGTTTTTTTGCTTTGGTATCAATACTACATGTGTCTAAATGTATCCGCAGTATCATTGAGAGAAGTCGAAAGCAATACACAAGCAAGCAG
>JAPZDZ010000020.1:18896587-18925357 GCA_029783805.1 Acanthurus tennentii
TGGTATCAATACTACATGTGTCTAAATGTATCCGCAGTATCATTGAGAGAAGTCGAAAGCAATACACAAGCAAGCAGAAAAAGAGTATGAAGCAGCTACACTCTGTGCAATAAGAGCTGTCCAGAGAGGGAAAACTTCAGCATTTTGGGTTCGTGTTATTATTTTAATGCGTTTGGACTGATGAACTACAAGGCTCATGAGATGTTTGTCACCTGAGGAAGTTGTACTGCACCTTTTGAAGGATAGATCAAGACCATCTAGAGCATGAAAGGCTGCATGTCTGCCTCTCTTAAGACGACAGCAACGCTCCAGTGTTTCAAACCTAAAACAATGTCCATCCAGATAAACATTGATGTAACCTGAGGCCCAGTTAAAATCATCATGAGCATGAAAGGATGCTTGTCATCGCCTCTCTCCCGAATCAATGATTAATGAGCATCAAACACAGTTGAAAATGAAAAGACTCTGTTTAGGTTCTGCTTAGTTCCCATGTTGTAAATTTTTTGCTATTGTGTTTGGGAACTGCAAAGGTAAAAAATATTCTGATCTTATATTTAAAGACTTGGTAAACCATAAAGAAGTGTTTTTTTCAAAGTACATTTTGATTTATCAAAGTTATTACTTTTTTTTTTAATTAAGAAGACAAAACAAGACTAAAATTTACATCAAACCCTTCTATAGTCAGCATTTTAGCATTCATATTTGATCATTTAAAATCTGTTATTGGGCTCTCACAGTTGTAGTAGTGTCTTATTGTTACTGGTAAATTCTGCCTTTCCCATGCAAGATAAAAATGTTCTTCCCACACACAAGGGATTCACAGGAAACGATGCATGCGTGTATTGGATGTTGTGCCTCAGACAAATGCTGGTATATTCAGTACGACCACGTTGGAACACATTAATGACCATCATCTTCAGTCTGTTTTTTTAGATAATGTGACATGATCAGTCCACTCAGCCCACCGTTTGTTTTGCTTTACTGAAGGATTAGTTGTTTTTCTGCTCCATGTGACATTTTAATTTGTGTTAGAAAACTGTCTGTCTCCAAAGGTGCTTAAAGCTTAAACTGTGTTCACTCGCTTGATGCTATCTTTGTCTGTCTGTAGTTTGGTGCTGGACAGGTAGCATACAGTGTATTTTAGAGCCTATTCCCTGCTTTGGGAAGGAGTGAATTAAAAGTCAAAAGTCAAGTCAAGTTGCAGGCTGTAAAACTGAAAGCAAAGTGCTGAAAGATGCCAAAATGTTCCGTAAAGCTGAGGGGAATCATTGAGTAAGGTGGTAATTATCACTTGTTTTGTCGATGTGAGCGATCCTTTTGTGGTATTCAGCCTTAAGCTTTGTTGGATGTGTTATGAAATGCTATCAAGTTCGAGTGCAGTCGTGACTTTTACTGAAACTTGTGCGTGTATTCAAACATGAGACAAACAAAACAAATTGCCAGCACATTTATGTAACAAGGTGCACGTCTGAAAGGGGAAAGAGGGAGTGAAGGAACGTCTTCACTTCCTTTCCCAGTGGTGCCAGCAGCCCCAGTTAACTCACCTACATGGAGAAAGAGAACAGGAGAGAGAGAGAAAGAGAGAGAGAGAGAGAGAGAGAGAAGGGAGGGACTGCGACATTAGAGCGAAGCAGAGGGGAGGGGAAAGTTTGCAGGTGTGACAGAGGCAGAAAAGTAGGAGGGGGGAGGCGTCAGGCTTTCTGGGTGAGAGAGGAGGAGGACTGGAGGAGAGACAGAAGAGATGAGCAGGCAAGGGCACAGCAGCAAAGCAGAAGGCTGAGGGTAGAGGAAAAAGAAGGAGCGAGTGGGAGAGGTAAAGAAAAGAGTGAGTGGGAGATAGAGAGAGAGAGAGATAGAGAGGGGAAAATAAAAGGAATAAAGCGAGTAAGCGAGCAAGGGAGAGTGACAGGGACAGAGGCCAGCAGAGGAGGAGGAGGAGGTGGTGGAAGTGGGAAGGGGGCAGGGAGGGAGTCGGGGAGGGGGGGGGATTGGCATGGCAGACAGAGCGAGCGGGGGCAGAGAGAGGGAGATTTTGAATCTGTGAGACAGACAAGAGAGACTGAGCTGGTGAGGTGACACAGGCTCGGAGAGAGGGAGAGCAAGCGAGGCAGCGTGAGAAGAGGAAAGGAGAGAGAAAGAGAGAGAGAGAGAGAGAGGAGAAAGGAGCAACGACAGTTTGAGTTGTTGCACAGAATACGATGATGGGACTGTACTATCCTTCTGTGTTGTCGGTGAGTGTTTATCTTGATATCTTTTTCATATCCTCCTGTGTGTACAGCGTCTGCCGTATCGCTTCGCCAAGGCTCGGTATCCACTGTACATTAAACGGCGTTGGAGTGGGGCAGCACTGTCATTGAGCATGAAATGTTAATTAACTACTAACAGATGAGGACTCTACTTGACCCCTTTACTAGAGCAGTCCGGTCAGGGCGTTTCAGACTCTCGTTAGGACTCATCAGCCAGTCGCTGTGAGGGATATAAACACCGAAACTAGTGTAGTGGGCGAAGATGACAGAGAGATACAAGCTGAAGATCGTATCGTTGCAATTATGATTTGCTACGGTGAAACGGACGAGCGGCCATGTATTATTTGCACGCCGTTGTTGTGGCATCTGTTCTCCTGCTCAGAGCTAGAAGCGCACGCAATCTGAACATCAAGAGCCTCCACTGCCAGAAACTGTGCTCTGTTGCCATGTATTATGTATGCTCAGAGGAATCCATGTGAACATACAGTGCGTCATGTTAGTCTGTGCAGTTGAGCAGTAAAGTCTTTGGTCATTTTTAAGGCAAAAAGGAAAAAAAAGAAAACAAAAGTGGAAACTGTGAAGGAATAGGGGGGAGGAGAGGTAAGTGAAAAAGTCTTTTTTTTTTTTTTATTGCCCCTGCAGCTGTCTCTGTACATCGCTCAAGCCCGTGAGTGAAAGGGACAGGTGTCCCCAGAACAGTTGTCTCTGTCTTTTCCTCTTTCTTTATCTTCCTGCCTTCTCCCTTCTGCATCTCCTCTATTCAACTAACAACACCTCCTCACTGTAATTTCTGTGTCACACATTTCACAAACACACAGAAGCCGAAGCACAGTGGGCTGCAAAGTTGGTGCATGAAGTGTCACGTTCATATCATTTCATTTGGTGTGAGTCAGGCTCTGTGTGTGTTTGTGTGTGTGTGTTTCTTCCTGTCTTCTTGTCTCGCGTGTGTGCTTCTCTTTCAGCTGTACCTTGGATTCCTGCTCTCTTTACTGTTTGACCTCTTTTCTCCCTTCTCTTGCTCTCCCTGGGGCCCTGGCAGCTGTTATCTCAATGTTTTCCTCCAAGAGCCCCTGGAAGAGGGGGATGGGTTGGAAGAGAGAGAGAGAATGGGAGCAGGAGAATAGAAAATTGATTTTTAAGGTGACGGGACACCCTCTGGCAGTTAGCAGGGAAGCCCGTGGATGAGGGAGCTGAAATTATGCGGAGCACATGAGTGGAACTGAAAGAGGTGAAGGGAAACATGGAGATTTGACAATATTGTAGGTCAACTGGAGAGAGCGAGTTTGCTCAGTGACGCAATTTTAGATTGTGGAGCTGACTTTGCAGTTATGTGTATGTGTGTGTGCGTAAGTGTCCAGAGTTGCCTTTTGACTGGGGTCACCTATTAGCTCTTTTATAATGTCAGCGTATGCTAATATTTTTTGGGCCCTTGCTGAGAGAGAGTTGGAGAAAAAGCAGATAGGTTGCAAATGGCTGAAATATTTTCAGAGGCTCCACCTAAGCATATGTCCAGAGGGGAAGGAGAGACGCCTGTACCTGCTGAAAATACTACACACACACGCATACACGTGCGCGTAGACTGCCACGCTTGCATAAAGTGAAGACGGGTTGAGAGGCTTCAACTCCTCCACCTCCCACCCTCCTCAAATCTTGTTATTGATTTTTTTTTTTTTTTGCAGGGTTAACAATGATGGTCGTTAAATGATCCCAATGAGCCATGTTGCCGTGGCAACTTGCATGAGTCATTCATTTTGTGCAGATTGTTAGATGGTTCGAGGCGCGAGGAGAGCGTCGTCGGGAGAACCGTTTGAGGTAAACACATTTTGCACAATGCTTCTAAAGAAGAGAGAGAGAGAGAGAGAAAGAGAGGGAGGAAGAGAGAGAGATAGTGATGAAGTTGCTCAAACCTTTGGTTGCCGTAACGGCCTCTGTAACAGCTATTTGCATCTCTAATGGCTCTAAAAAGCACTCGTTGTGATGCATCCGTGTGGCTTTTTAAAAGAACCTGCCTTTGAAATGGATCGGGGTTGCCCTCGTTGACTCTTTGGATGGTGCCGTTGACAGTGACAACACGGCCCTGCAGCTGGCTTGTGTACATTTTTAAAACCCACACAGGACAATCTGACAAACTCTGTATCATCGCCTCACCCCTAAACGAGACTAACTCGTTCTAATGGTCATGCCTTATGTATAAGAAGAGGTGTGTCTATGTTGTGTAAATACACCTCTGTCTATGAGTTTGTGTGCTCACCTGCACATGTGTTTGTCCGGGATGGCGTGTGTGTTTTCATTGAGGAATAAATGTGGTCAAATAATGTCATCTCCTTTTTTGTTTTGGTGTGTTTATCTTTCATAAACTGCTGCAGTGAAGCTGAACGGACCATTGACACAGCTTGTTGAGAGATGACAGGGAAAGTCAAATGATCATGTTTCCATCTCTGCCCACATTTATGTTGAAGGGGAGTCTCTCAGAAATGGCGTGCAAGGAAGGGGAATCATATGTGTGAGACCCTACAAGGAAAAGGATAGGGGGATGGAATGGGAGGGGTTTGTTTGACAAGCAGACATGTTACCCTATAAGGATATGGAGATGAGTATCAAAGGAGGAGCCAAAGGCATCGCCGATATCCTGTTGCTATGAAGCAAATGGGCTTGATTGACTCGCGTGGGGGCGGGACGTATGCAAGGGTCCCGTCTGGATTTTATGAAGCGTAAAGAAGCGAAGTACACAGCAGAGAGAGTGGGAGGAAATGGAGAACAGCAGCAAGAGGAGCGCATAAGAAGAGCAAGAGGAGGAGGAGGAAGAGAGATGGAGGGGATGGGGGGGGGGGTGATGTGGGATGGAATAATTTAACAAGAGGGTGTCTCCTGGCTCATCGGAATGCCACACACACGGCGTGAACGGTTCTCCAGCTGTTTGCAGCTTGGTTAACATCGGTATGGAGTCAGAAGCCAAGATCTGTGCTGCACACAACTTCTCCAGTCAGTGCTATTATTGAGCCAAAATGTGAGCTACCGCAAACAATGTGAATCACATTTTCCATCGTCAAGTTTGTTGAATTAGGCTATAGACTAATGGCTGGAGGCCAGAAAAAGTAAGATACTAAAATGTCATTATTCATGTGAAATGACCCAGTGTTGCCCTAGTTAACTCTTAGCCGTCTTCGTCCTCTCCTTTCCTGTCTTCTCCACTCTTCTTCTGTCCTCTTCTCTCATCTACTCCTCCTCCTCTTCTCCTTCCCCTCCAGTAGCATAGTGAGACTGCTGCAGACGGGCACATTTTATAACATGCCTCCTCAGACGCACTTGCTGCTGCTAACTGACCCGAAAGTAAGCCAGCTAGAGCTACCGCTCTGAGTCACTGGCTCTGCCAGGCCAACGCATACACGTACACAACCCTTAATGCCTAACGCCTTAACTCCAGGGGAGCGGACACACACACACACACACACACACACACACACACAGGCTGACAGGCACACGACTTGTACACAACAAACTGTACACGAACCTGAGTGCCGGCACAAATGCGCAGCTCACAGTTTGTCTCTCTACAGGGCAGCATTTCTTTTCAAATCGACCAAGAATGACCTCCCTCCTTTGCCTTTGTGTTCCTCCTCTTATCCTGCTATCTATGTGCATTTATTCAGTAGGTGCTTTTATCCTGATGCTAAGCACAAAGGCCACACGCAGTCAGCAAAAGGCCCATAACTTGACGGTTTGAGAGGGAAGCGGAAAAAAAAGCAGCATGCAGGCACACACTATTTTTGTAGATCCTGGGCTATCAGGTAGAGAGAGGGCTGCTGAGATGCGGCTAAAATGGATCTCCTCTGAAAAGGCCAATCGTCGAACACAAATACAAGGTTGTTTTTGGCTCGTATTCCCGCTTCTATTTTGGTCTGGCAGAAGGAGCGGCAACAGCCGGGGTTGTCCGTTCTCCTGCTAGGCTGGAGTCTGTTTCTATGCATGAGTAACAACAATAAAGATGATGTTATGATTGATATGGACATGATCTGATCGGTGGTATAGACTTGGGAAATAATATACAGTCCTGCAGCCAAGATTTCAAAGCCTCCATTTCCAAGAGAACATTATTAAAATCCAAGGCACTATCATTCTGTTTGAATTGCATCACAACTTGTCAAGTCCAAGACTGACTCATCTGTAGTTGAGTGAGTTGTGTCATGAGTCATCAATGTTGGGACTTGAGTGCGACAACACTGGAGCTGTGTTGAATGTTTTAATGCAGAGTAGGAGGGTAGTTTTCCCAACAAATTGACAAAAGGTAGATTTTGTGGTGCTCTTCCTATGTTATGTAGTCAACAAAATTATTTTACACCAACTCCAGGAGGGATCCATGAGGGTTTTTTTCCTTGAGTTTCCTTTAATGTTTTATTCCTCCAACCATTTTCATAACTTTCTGAAACCTCTGAACAGCCATTCACACATTAGAGGAGCTAAAGAATAGGCTGAATTTAAACTTCTTTAGGTCTAAACATTCTTTTTTCATTTGATACACATATATTTTCTTCCCTTTAATGAGAGTAACAGGAACACTATGAATTTGAACTTCCACCCCCTGAGGTAAAAAATGTACTTTTTTGTGTTATAACCTGAATTTTGGCCGAGCCTGCTAACATGCAAATTTTTTACCAGGTTTGCCAGTATGTTAGTATGCTAAGAGTTTCTAATAAGCATAAAGTACAGTTGACTCATACCCCAAAGTATTGCACAACATGATAAGTTAAGGGATCAGCATAATTAGTATGATTTCTCCTTAAGGGGAACATGAATATGTGCACCATGTCTAATGACAATATATCCTAAAGTCATTAAGATGTTTTGTCAGAGTAGCTGAAAAAAGTGACATCGCCATTCACTGACCCAGTGCTGCTTGTGTGCTTTGTGTTTTTATTATAAGCTCTTTTAGAAACTGCCCGAATGCATACAGAAATTTTTACGTCATTGCTGCAAAATGAGTTTGGAGTTATTGTCCCTGTTCCACTTTGCCCGTTTCATCACTTGACCCTACCTAGGTGATCACCTTTCTCTTTCTAGACAGACACAGGAGCGGGTCTAGTTTCCCTATTTCTGTTTGTCGAATGGGTTAGCTGTTACCTGCTGACCCAGAAAGCCTTGCTCCACCCGCTGTCTTTTTTAACTAAACAAATACCATCAAACTAGGATGGGCTGATCTAAGACGCGGCCATGCAGTGTATAATTTCAAACACTGTATAGTTTTTCTCCTGCAGTTAAAAATCTGATATAAACTCCTTCTTTTCCTGTATTCAGGATGTTTCATCGCAGGATTTCACCTCATCTTGACATTATTACCATCAGTTATGTAACTTTTTTACAATAAAGAGGAACTTCTTCATCTATTTACAATTCTTGGACTTTTAAAAAGCTTTTTTAATTAATAACACATAAAATTACAGCTACTATTGGCAGGGTACAAATTAAAAAGATAGATGGACTGCTGTTTGGAAACATGTTGTAATCAGTATTTGTTTTAAATAGTCTTTTGTGTATGCTTGTTATTCTTCTAACTCTGGAATGACAGAGTTTGCAGACCTGTGTATATTAGCTATCATATTGGTGTTATATAATCCACACCTTGACATGGCATAATGGCTGTCTGTGCACGTAATGAGCACTGAACATTTTCTGACGACTGAGGTGTAAGAAGGTTGTGCTGCTGCAGGAAAAGAAGGCAGGACAGGAAGGCGAGGATGTGGGGGATGTTATCACTTAGCGAAAATCTTAATTTGGATGCTTGTGGACGAGATTGGAAGAGGTTCATACAGCTGCAGGGTTTAGAGGAGCGGACACAGCTGCTGTTTGGAAATTTGAATGAAGTTAAACTTGGACGCTGTGGTCAGTAATCTGGCTGCCGTGTTGCTTGAGTATGAGGCACTGACGATGGGTTCTATTCTGGCTGAGGTGGCGCCTCGTCACCTGAGCGTTGAGGGATTTCAGTATATAAAGAGGACGTGCGCAGTGAGGAGGACGGCAGCAGAGTTCGAGATTAATGATGAGCACGTATTTACTGTATGTTATCAGAGAAAGGAGCGAGTGAGATAATAGGATTTCTGATTGTGGTCATCCTGCTTAAACCAGGCAGAGCAGTGCTGCAGTCATTGAAGACTGAGTTCAAAGCGTTTTCCCTTGAAGCATCTGATACAGTTCCCATTTGCTCCCATCGAAGGAAAGAGCGGAGCCGCCACCAGGCGAAGTAGTTTCTGAATGCAAATTTTTGACTGCGTTGAATAGTTTAAAGCTTTGTTCATAATACTGATTTTTTGAATTCTACATCAACATGCGATTGCGTAGGCTGTTGTGTGGTATTGCGTGGGCTGGATGGGTGGAGCAGAGGGACAGACGCCGGCAGACAACTGCTGCTCATGACTGCACCTGTGAAAAAGTCTGATGCAGAGCGATGCGTCTGGATGTAATGAAGACCATTTACCAGCAGGAGTTCAGAGTTTATTTTTTAATCTCTTGGGATTAAAAAAGGAGGATTTAGGTTCACTTCAAATTCAATCACTTCAAGGTGTTCTCGATATGTCTGCTCTTCCTCAGTGACCCTGAAGTTGTTTTGAGTGCTTTTGCTACTGATGGTAGGATGTGCCGTGTCGAGCAAGTGACGATTGTCTGACTAATCAGTGGTCTGCAGTGTTTTCATGTCACTTGTAAAGTATCGGCTCAGCTTACTTGCAGTCTTGAGTGAGGTGATATCAAAAAAAAGTATGAGATATCTGATACTATCCACAGTGGAAAGAGAAAAAAGAGCAAGCCGAGCTGAACTGTATCATGCAGTGGAAACCGCACTCCATTCACCCGACAAAGTTTCTGTCTCACTGTTAACTCGCCGCCGCTCTGCTGTAGCTGCTCTCACGTCACAATATCGATGTGACCCGTGACGACCGTGTGCATCCCCTGGTTTGTCACTGAGTTGAGGGGCCGGGCTACTGTGTCACAGGTGTGACGCTGAGAAAGGTCAAAAGCTGGAAGACAGATGGCATGCGCACACACACACACACAAACACACACAAACACACGCATACACACTCACACACACTCACACACACCCTCACACTCACACTCATAAGTACACACCCTCCTACACACTTTTAACACTCCCAAAGGGACAGAGATCTATTGTGTAACTCAGATGGGCATTGCTGCAGCCTGTCACTCACACACACAAACACACACACACAAACACACTGAATGTTGCCAAGCAGATGTCTTATAAGCATGGAGTCTCCTCTCTAGTGATATCCATCTTGGTCCTGGAAGATAAAGACACACAATATTACTTTCACAAATAAATTAAAGTTATTATTATTACTCTACCAATTCTATTTATAATAATAAAAATAACATCTATAAGTTGAAGAGGAAGATGAAGATGAACAAGTTTAGAAAACAGCCATATGTTTGGTTTTTTATAATCTACTCACTACTTCTGCTGCCTCTAAAATTTCTGTAAAATTTGTTTGCTTTCTGGAAAAAAATTATTTGCTCTGTTTTTTTTTTATTTCAGTTCCTATTTTTCTAACATGTCTTGAAGTCAGACAGCGGCTGCTCTTCTCTCTCTTGATGAACATTATTGTATTAAGTAAACACCAGAGACAACAGAAAGCCTTCAATGCCTGACGAAGTCTTTTACTGTATGTTGTTGTGACGTTAGTTCAGGAGATAAAGCAGGCTGTTCTCTTATCAGAGGGTTTGATCCCCGGCTTCTTCAGTCTGCATGTCAAAATGAATAAACCCACAACTTGTGGTGATGTCAGGGGGACACTTTGTGAAGAAGCCCCTGAATTTGGTGTATTAATTTTTGTATGTGTTAGTGTGTGTTGTGTCTGTATTGTATTGTAAAGCCCTCTGAGTGGCTTAAAAACTAGAAGAGAATCATAAAAACGCAGTCCATTTGTAAATTTACTAGCAATGCTTGAGGCATGCCATGAAGTTTGATTCACAAGTTCCTGACCATCTGAGATGCCTTATAAAGACTTTGGTGGTCCCTTTTTTCCCCACATAATGCCATCCTCAGGTTAAAACCTGACATTCTTTGCTTTATGACCAAATACATGCACAACCATTTAATTCACACCAGCATCAGATGTTCTCTTAGTTTGATTATTTTGCTCATGAAATGTTAGCGTACTAAATTGTTAAATAATCATGTTAAAAAAAATCAGCATGTTAGCGTTGTCTCTGTGAGTGGTTAGCATGCTAATGTTAGCTTTAGGCCTGAGGCACCACTGTGCCTAAATTTAGCCCAACATAGCTGCTAGCATGGTTATGAACTATTAGTCTTATTTTAAATACAATGATGTCAAAACACCAAACTAAAAGCTTTTCATAGCACTTTACAGTCTAGAATTGATCGGCTATTCTGTGCACTTCTTGGCAGGTTACAAAAAGATTTAAAAGACAGTGATAGTTTATCTTTTGCAGCTAAAGAGGAAGGCCATGCCTCTTCTATCATTCATCACCTTTTATCGTCCATCCCCCCTTTTTCTCCCCGTCCCTGCTGTCTCCTGCTGCTGTCTAACTATTACCATTTAGGGTATCCATGCCTAACTGCCAACAGCCAGGAATGTGTGTGTGTGTGTATCAGTGTGTGTGTAAGGTGTGTGTGTGTTGTTTTATTGCCTGTTAGTGTTTATGTTTCAGCATGTGTTTGTGGGTGCCTGTATTTTACTCCTACGCACCCTAATGTCGGTAACACTCAGTAATTTTCTTGGGGTAACAATGTGCACAAAATACTTGGGCAGGCGTCCTTACTAACAGTTGGTCTTTGTGTGAGCGTTTAGGTGTGTGGGTGTTTGCGTGTCAAAGGTGGTTTGTGTGCAGAGGCGTTTGTGAGTGTGTGTGCAGGCGTTAGACACTCACCATTGTACAACACTCTGAGCATGGAGGCATCTGACCCTCAATAATAGATGTGGCTGCGGTGAATATTTAATGGGTCGGGGGGTGTGGATGCATGCAGGCCTTTACACACACACATACATGGAGAAATGGAAATATAATATCCATGCCTGTATGACTTTTGGACCGGAGCTCTTGGGAAAGTGCTCTCTGTGTGGTCGGGTGATGCTCTCAGTAAAAAGATACTGTGGACGTTCGCCAGCCGGCTACTTTAGCTTTCACTCACTCTTGTCTCTCTTTCTTATAACAGGGCTCTCAGGATAGTGCTGGCGGTCAGGAGGGACTCGTACCACCACCCTTCTCCGCATTCCCTCCACCTCCACCACCACCCCCCCAGAACGGCCTGGCCCTGGATTACGGGGGCAGCCTGTACGCGGCGGGGGCCGTGCAGGGCCCGGTGGAAGCCGGCGGAGCAACGAATAGCGCCGCCAACGCTGCCAACAGCCTCAGTGCTCAAGTGAGTGCCAGCCTCATCCTCTGTGTGCAGCCCACATCAGGTCTTTGCCTTGAGAGGGCGCCGAGAGCGAGAGTGTGGAGGAATATGTGTTTTAGTTTTTTTTTTTTTAAAAAAAGAAAGAAATAGAAAGTCTTTGAGAGGCATGGTTTTGACTGTCTTGACATGATGCTAATTCTGATACGCAGAATCAGGTTAAGGGGCAATCACAGATCTGATGGTCCTTTCTCAAATTAAAAATCTGTAAAGTTCTCTGATCAGAGCTGTTTCAGTTCTTCTCAAACATAAAGGTAAAATAAAGCTGTACCTCCATATGTAGTTAAGTTCAACATGAATCCTTCACAATTCTAAAAAAGTCCCTTGAATAGATAGCTTAACTTTTATTTAGCAGGACTTCAGCAGTCCACAATGCTGACAGTTGATTGCTGTGTTTATACTCAGCTGCCAATTTTTTATATACATCTAGCCAAAAGTGACAGTCATGCACTAAATTCTACTTTCCCGAAGATTATATTTTTTAGCTTCAAAAAACTAATGATTCAACTGCAAGATCACCTTCGAAGCTATAGTTCATGGTTAAACTGACATGAGTAACTATTGCTTTGCCCAACTCAATAATGTAAAGGAGGGCGAGTTAAATAACAGAAACACCTCTCTAAACATTGAAGTTAAATTTTTTTGCAGCTATTTTTATTATCCGTTCTGTTATTATTCAGGCAAAAAAAATAATATATCTTCAGTTTCAGCTACTAATATAATTTTGAATAGACTGTCTTTGGGATATGAACAATCTGTTATCCAAAACTGGAAATTTGAAGACACTGCTTTTCATTCTGGGAAAGTGTGGGTGCATAATTTTACAATTTTCTGACAATTTTTGGAAGAAGATTAATCAGTGAATGAATGAAAGTAATTGTTAAAATCTAACGGACTTTGCATAATTCCTGCTAGACAACACAAATTTTTTTCCTCGCCTCATCTCCTTATTTTCTCTCTCCCTCTCTCTCTCCTCTCTTACCCTCTGCCCCAGCAGTCAGATGGGTCCTCCCAGATTGATGGTCAGTCAGGAGTTGGCTCAGGGGGAGGAGGCGGTGGAGGGACCACGGGAGTCGATTCAGAAGACAAGGGGACCCCCAAACGCCTCCATGTATCCAACATCCCCTTCCGTTTCCGGGACCCTGACCTGCGGCAGATGTTTGGGGTATGCAGGCTGCAAAACTTTGCCTTCTTCAATTTGAATCATCACATGACAATAACACCCAATAAAAGAATGTTTGGATTAAAAACATGCAGTCAGTGAAAATAAAGACTTCAAAGGACTAATCCAGTGGCGTCAGCACTGTGTCCTAAATTTCTTTTTACTGTTTTTCATGTAATTTAAAAAACAGAAAGGTTCTATCATCTGTTTCAGCTAAAAGGAATCTAAATCTTAAAGGAGAGAAATATCACTCGGCTTGACATCCTGTAGAACACTGTATTAATTCAAGGTTGTTTTTTGTTTTTTTTTACCATTGGGAAGAGGAATGTCTTTAAAATGTGGTGCAGAGAAATGAGCGGAGTAATATTGGTGGAAGGGGAAGACTGACAGAGTTGGCTCAGTGCCAGCTCATCATGGCCGAGCAGTGCTGACACCCCGTGGCAAGATGCAGTACATGACTTTCATGCCTGTTCAGCGTCTTCATAGTTTCCTCTTATTCCTTTTCAGCAATTTGGCAAAATCCTTGATGTCGAGATCATTTTCAACGAGAGAGGATCCAAGGTAGGAAGTTGGAAACAACATGACATTTCTTACATTTTTATAACAAAAATGAGCCCAGCTGAAGCATAGCGGCTATTTCCAACCAGCTCTCAATGCCCCCCCTCCCACTTCTCTTTCCATTATCTCCTCTCTTCGGCTTGCAGGGCTTTGGTTTTGTAACATTCGAGTCGAGTGCAGATGCAGAGAGAGCCAGAGAGAAGCTTCATGGTACACTGGTGGAAGGACGTAAAATCGAGGTAACTCAGCACCCTCGCCCCATTTTTGTTTTTTGTTTTTTTTTTGGTTTTTGTTTTTTGCTTTTTTTTATAAGAAACAGTGTCCATTTTTCTCCTCTGTTTCCCCTCCATGTTTGACTTTGAGAATGAGTTTGTTCTGGTCGTTTCTGCCCTAGAGGTTATTGAAAGGCTGTATGTGTTCAACTCTAACCCCCTCCGGCTTCACTATAGCATGGTGCAGTGGTGCCGCGCACACAGACGTCCCCTTTTGACAGCACTTCCTGTCAGTGTTTATGCTGTCGTTGCTGTTCTTGTCGTGGATGTCGTGGGCTGTCCATTGCACCTTGATTCTCAAAGCTGTGTGATTTGCAAAGCATGCTGGGTGGAGTGGCTACACACAACAGGCATGGCTGGAGAGACGTCACTTTGACACGGTTGCTGAAAATATCCGCTTCTGTCACAGCATGTAGGATCTCTTTTTTGTTTGTTTGTTTTCCTGCACCTTTTTCCATCATCAACATCACTTCTTCCATGATCATGATGAGTGGCCACTTTTGGTTTGTGGTTGTATTTATGACTGGAAGGGCAGTTTAATAGCCTCTCGGTTATTCTTCCTCTGAAAAAAAAAAGTGCTTGCTGGTGTCTGTGAGAGGCTACTGTATGTTGCATGGATGGATCATGACTTGCAGATGTCATCTCGGGAGTTTTTTCACTCTTTCAGTTAATATTCCGTGGGTCCCTCTGGGTAGCAGTTATTTTGTGTTTGATGTGTTAAGAGACTGATGCATGATGGGGGCATTTTTAAGGGGGCAGTTAAAGGGACTGAGACTGCCGTGAGAAGTGTGGTGTCATTTTCTGATGCTTCAAAAAAGCTGACTGTTAAATTTCAGACGTGTGAAATGGATGGTAAAAAAATAATAAATAAATAAATAACGAATCCTGTTTTGTTTACACACACACTTGCATCCACCACTCCTGAAAAAGAACACCAGATCTCATGGAAGTGCATTTTGTTGTGACATCCTTTTTTTTTTTTTTGATTTGTCAGCATGAGCTCAGATTTCAGTTGCAAATGGCCTTGGAGATCAAACAGACCATGCTTTTTTGCCATTTGCTCTGGCTCTTGATTTTAAAATCACGCTTTTCCTTCTTTTTTTTATTTCTACTTGCCACTAAAGCTTCTCTGCATGGTCGAGACTGTCCTGCACTCCTCTCTGTCTCTGTGTGTGGGTGTGCAGAATTAGAAATATGGCGGGCGGAGAGAGAATAAACATGTGAAGAGAATGCAATAGATAGCTGTCGTTTCCTTTCCTTTTCTGTTTTTGTTATTGGTTCTCCTCCATCTCTCTCCACTCTTTTTCACCAGGCCAGTCTGTCTGTCTGTCTCTCCCAGTTTGTGTGTCCACATATGCACCTGCATTGTTGCTGTCTGTCCCCTCCCCATATCTTTCTCCATTTCCCTGTCCTGAGATATAGTCAGGTAGCATAGAACGAGATTAAGTTTGATTTTGAGGAATTAATTTCTCAGTTATTTGAATGTAACCTGAGCAATAAAATACGGCAGCTTTCCTCCAAAATTAGATGTTAATTTCTGACTTTTTCTGTTTTCCATTTGTTTACTCTTTTATTAACGTTTATGACCTGTATATGCAGTGGGTTTTAACCAGTAGAGGCTAGCTTGTTGTCAAATGGCTGATACTTGTAGGTGACTGTTGACACGTGACCTGTTACATCACTTCCTCTCTACCACAGGGTGGGGGTTGCTTTTCATTACCTCGTTTTGTTTGTGTTTTTCTTTTTTATTTTGTTCATCATTTCTTTCTTACATATATTTTCTCTATTTCCCTGATGATTTTTGTATGTTGTTGTTGTTGTCAGTCTCCACGGTAACTGCTCGCGTGTCCTCACGCCGTTTCCCTGGCAACGGTAAGTTGTGTACACATGGCATCATCTTTGAATGACCCCTCCCCCCACCCCATCCGTCAAAAAAAAAATTGAAATAAAATGCACCCAACACCCAATGAAGGTCTCCTTTCCTGAAGGGAGCTTGATTGATTGATTGATTGATTGATTGATTGATCGATTGATTGACAGAACCCAATTGGCTAATCCTGTGATTAATTGGGGAGGTGGTGAATGAGACGATTACCAGATTAGCCATTGACCGCATGGCATTTTAAAGGCCACTTGTATAACTGAATGTACTGCATCTATCTGCAAGTGCAACAACTATGACTACCACTTCTTATGCATTCATTCCAATCACCTCTCTAACTGCATTTAGCATTTAATTCCAGAGCTGTATCCTGCATGGTTTACTCTCTTTCTCGTCATCTGTATGACGTCATATAGTACTGTGTCATCTCTCTGTGTCATGTGTCAGCCAATAGCTGCATTTTTGCACCTTTTAGAGGGACAGCATGCCGAAGCATGAGTGCTATGTTAGCTTTACTGGAGAGAGGATAATAGTTGTCTGTTTATCTTGGTGTCTTGTAGTTTTTGATTATCACTTTCTGTGCCACTTCGTAGACTGCAGACAGTTGTAGAGGTATGGCTGTTTAGACTTAACATTTAAGTTAAAAACATGTGTATGTGGATGAATAGTGTGCGCCCCCAAATAGGATGCAAGCTCATTCTACTTAAAAGCAAATCTACTCTTTTATGTATCATGTACACTTTTAGCATTTGAGCCTATAATAAGAAGGCGAAAAAGCAGACAAAAAATCATTTGTAGACCCCAGCAAACACAAGCAAATGTAAATACTTGTTCCATAAAGTATTGACAGCTTTTCTTTGTTCTGATTTCAGTAAAGAGGTGTCTTTGTTTTACTTTTTGATTAGTTTGGTTCTGGATGGTGTGTGCTGGTGGTTGTGTGCTTTCGAGGTCTTTCTGGTGTGCGACACTGATCTGGAATGCTTGGCAGTGTTTCACAACCATGGTTTGATTTGATTATTTTTTTTCTTTTTCTTTTCTTTTCTCTTTTTTTTTGAGGAATGATATTTGCATCCCCCATCCTCTCTGTCTTTATATTTAGTCTTCTCTCTCTCTCTGTATTCGTACTTGCTCCATCCATCATTTCTCCATTGTTGCTCATGTACAGTTAGAATCAATGTAGGCAAACAGTCAGATGTATTTTGTATGTGTGTATCGCATCTTGTCGTTTCTGTTTGCTCATTAGAGGAATTGCACATTTGGATGGATTGTTCACTCTCTCTGCCTCTCTCTCCTCCACATCATGTATGTGTTTTTCTGTGTCTTTTCATGTGGACTGGCTCCTCCTCCTGCATCCCTTTTATATTTCTCTTTTCTCTGTCGTTCTCTCTCCCTCCCGTCCTTTCTTTTTTCTGTATGATGTGTATTTGATTGGGAGGGCTGCAAACCTTTTTTGATTGGTCTCTTGCTGCATCTGATGCTTGCTGATTGGCTAGTTTTGCTCACCTCTGGTGATGTGATGTGCTCTTGATTGGCTGCGTGTAATTTGTGTACAAACTCTTTTGATTGATGTTTTTTGCATTGTGTTCAACTGATGAATCTGCTGCTTGATTCACCTTTCCCTCCTTTTTTTTTTAAAGGTAGCAAAATAATGGTCTTGGATTTCTTTTGAATGCTTTTTTTTCTGAAATATTTTGTTGTTTTTCTCTGTTCTGTGTGCCAATGGTTGCAATGTTTGTGTGCAAAACTGCCTGACTACTCACCAGGATCCTTGTTTTCAATGTCTTTCTCCCTCAAAAGAAGCGCATGCATCAAATACCATCGCTGCTCATCAACAGAATTAGCCTCTGTCATAAGTAAAAAACTGTTGAAATCATAATGACACCTCACACTCAAAGTCACACTTAAAGCTTAATCTGAAATCTCTGATAATGTATGCAGAGTATCTCCCTTATGTGTCACAGGATATATATTAAGATATTACGATTAAGAAAAGCTAAAAGAAACACAAACTGTATATAAATAGATTTTTGATCATTTTAACAATCCTCACTACTTGTTTACATGTTAATCTGAGTTTACTCAGCCCCTGACCACTTTTTCTGGTGTCCAGGTGAATAATGCCACAGCCAGAGTGATGACGAACAAGAAGATGACCACCCCTTACTCTAACGGAGAGGGTCTCACAACTCTGCCATACGGTAAAACTCCTCCAACTCCCTGACAAACAGTTTACTTTTTTGAAAATACTGTTTTCAGAATTTTGTCATTTATATATATATAACACAGAAATGCATAGGGAAAACTAAAAATCATACAGGTTGTTTAATGCAGTGCAGTTTTTTTGTCATTGTTAGTTAGCTTCATATAACTGGTTGTTCACCACCAATCTGGTACTAAGGAGGGATCAACACCAGCTTCATTCCATCAATTCCTCAAAGCCAGTACCTTGTGTTGACAAAACAAGGCAATATAGCTACAAGTACTATCACAACATAGTTTGAGTGCTCAAATTCTGATTGTATTTTAAAGATTTGTTACATTTTTGCAGGGCTACATATGAACTTAATAACATTCTCCTGATGCCTGTTTAACTACAAGGCATAAAATCTGTCCAAAATGAAACTTAATGTAAACTGTGAAGCAACAATATTATCACTAAAAGCTACAATATTATCACTAAAAGCAGTCGAACAGTCAGGAAGCTTTACATATCTTCCCTTTACAGCAAACAATAAAGTAAACAGCAGAGGTCACTGTGAGCAAATGCTCGAGTGTTGCAATGCCTGTGTTTCCTGTCAAAGTTTGCTTTAAATATATCTTTTTTTCCCCATAATAATAGCTGGATGGAAGTTGAGTCCCATGGTCGGAGCCATGTACAGTCCCGATCTCTACACAGGTATGACAACAAGGTTCATCCTCACACTAAGCCAGACCGATGATGACAAGATGCACAAATTACACTGTGATCTTAAAGATGTTTAAGAAGCTGTTCTGTTCTGCCCTCTCTCTCTCTCTTTCAGTACCAGGGTTTCCATACCCAGCAGCAGCAGCAGCTGCCTCCACTGCAGCGACCTTTCGAGGCGCTCATCTCCGGGGTCGAGCCCGACCTGTCTACAGCGCGGTCAGGGCAGCTGTGCCACAACCTGCCATCCCTACCTACCCGGGGTAAACACACATACAAAAATGAAAACTGATCACAAGAAAACTGCTTTTGATGATATAAGCCAGACTAATGTTTTGCATATGACTGTCTTCTGAAATGCATGCTTTCACTTAGTTAAAAATAGTACTTCATAATTGTGCATGCTGTGTGTTTTTGAAATAAATATTTATTGAAATTTTGAAAATTGATAGTTTGCTGAGCTGAAATACCATTTCCTTGTACCTCAAAGTGATAATATGCTGCTTGAATTAGGAACAAATTAAGTAGCATTTTTTTCTCTTAGTTTGTCTCGGAGGCCTAAACATTAGTAGTAAAATGCTAAAGTTGGTGTAACTGTATACAAAGAGGTGGTATTTTGTCTTGCATGTTGCACGGAGTGTAATAATCTCACCCTTCTTTCTCTTCTCTCTTTCACAATCTGTTTGGCACCATTTCTCACCTCTCTCCCTCCATTGTCACTCTTGTTTGTTCTTTTCTGCAATGCCCACATGGTGGCGCATCACACCATTTTTTTGTTCCGTTTTCCTTCTACTTTCCACTACTCTTCTCTGTGCCCCTGTCTTTTTTCCTTTCCTTTCTCGTCTCCCTCTCTCTCAGTGTGATGGCCTATCAGGATGGCTTTTACGGTGCCGCTGATCTCTATGTAAGTATACCTCGCTCTCCTCTACTGCGTCACTCCTCACCTACGTTTTCCCCCTCTTGCCTGTGGGTTGTCAAGTGTGAAACAGCAAAGACCAAACCCATAGAGATGTGTACTTTTGGGTGTTTGAATTCAATCACATCCAAACATTTTTTGACCTTTTATCTTGTTTTATTTTTAAAGTACAAATACATACATCGCTTTTCCTGATGCACATAATTTGCTTAATTCATATATTTCTGTTAATCCATAGAATTATTAAAATAGTACTCAGTAGCACAGAACACACACACGCACACACACACACTTTGATCATTCATGAGTAGACTCCTCTAGGGTTTGTCTCTCTGCATTTTGTGAGTTAGTTTGTACCAATGTGATTTTGAGTGTGTGTCTGTTTGTTTAATGGTGTGCGTGTGTGTGCGTGACCAGGTTGACAATAGCTGTTTCTGTTCTCTCTGTAGACTAGTGTTTCAGGACATTAGTGGCAGATTGCCCCAGGTAGGGTTTACACACTCTGTGTGAGAGCCAGTGTGCATCCTCCTCGTCTCCAATGACTGCGTGCTGCTAGACATTATTGACCATCTGAGATTGAAATGCCTTCTCTGTCTTCTTCTACTAACTCACTGGATTCTTACATGGGTGGAGTTGCGGAAGGGGGAGAAAAGAATAAAGTTGACATTTGAATTTACGTAGAACAAAAAAAGTACTATTTGAAAATATCTAGAGAATTTAATGTGTGTTTAGTAGTAGTTTAGGCTGAAGTTCAATACTTAAAACAGTCAAAAAGCTTCACTTGGTACAAAGTTAAGTTTATCAAAATACATCCAACTATCGATGTACAATTTGAGTAAGGATTTGCTCTCTTCTTCAGTGTGAAAGTAAAGGTATTTCTCCTTATTTTGGACTTGTCCCTTGGTGACCATATGTGAAAACCCCATAGCGAATTTTACCGATTAATTTGATGCATTTTGTTGTGTTCTTGAGGCAAAAACACATTAATAGTTTATTGCATTCTTTTTTACTCCAGAATTAGTTAACATGTAAAAAGAAATTAAAAACTGGAGTGATTCTGGTTAAAAAAAAATATCTTTCAGGCCAAAACATGTTGCTGTTTCCCTAATTAAACAAAAAACATGTCTTTTTCTGCACAAACTTTTACATGTCAGTCACATCACTGAAAATTCTAATATGTCAGCAAGTTGCGATGCCATTTGTTGTCAAGCTTGAAATAAAAACAAGACACGTAATAGCTGAGACATAAATAATGAAACTTATCCTGTAGTCGGAGGGATGTAGGACAGTTTCCATCAGTAGTTATTTCCGACCCCTTCCAGGAATCTCCCTATCTGTTTCACCTGTGGCATGCTAACTGAATCAATGTCGGCATGCGGTCACACTTACAAGGCTGACTCCCTCCCCAGTTCCCCTCTATCTCCTCTCCCTCTTTTCTCCCCTGTCTAGAAATCTCCTTTTTATGTCGTTCTTTCTATTTCAGTTCTTTTTTTTCTCATTCTTTTCTTCCTCAGTCGATAACTGAAATCTTTTTCTTTATAAATTACTTTGTAAATATCATTTTGCACTCTACTCCTCTATCCCCTTTATTTCATTTTTTCTCTTTTTTTTACTCTTTTCCTTCTCTTTGACTCTTCCTCTTCCTTACACCTTTTCTACATCACCCTCTCTCTCTCTCCATCCCTCCCATCTTCCTCTTCCCCGCCCTCCTCAGTCCAGTCTTCCTCCTATAGCAGCAACTGTGTGGTCCTGAATGCGGGGACTTGTGACTGATCTTTTAGGGTAGAATGCAGCGGTGTGTGTTTGTTTTTTTGATTTTTTTTTTGTTTTTAGGGATGTTTGGCCTAATACACTCAACGTTTTGAATTTGGGAAAGCATGCTGTGTCTGTCAGTGATTGGTCGCTGGCCGTGTGAGCGTGGTGTGTATGTGTGTGAGTGCGCGTCTGCTCCTTTTTTAATCCGACTGGCTGACTGTCTTCTTACACATGTAGTTTTTTTGTGTCTGTTCATCAGCTGTCCATCCAAACATGAATAATGACACAATCATCTTGCCACCCCTTCCCCTTTCTTTAACTGTGTGTTATTGTAGGGGAACCGGGGTGGGGCACAGTTTTGGGTATGATCTCTCTCCCTCCATGTCCAACTCACAGTGGGAAAGATAACACACTTCAGTGGTGCACAGAGGAGTTTTACAAACTGTGCACATCATGTATAATTAACTGTGTCTTTTCCACATTAGTCATGGAGGGAGAGACCCACACAGAGCCTGAGCTACATCCTTGTGAATGCTGTACTGCACCAGATTAGCCAGTTTTGCTGACTGTCTGCTTGTTAATCTTTCGCTCTCTTCTCAGCAGTTTTTTCTCACAATGTAACCCTTTAGATTCACTACTAGTCTGATTGTGTGTAGCTAAAATACAACAAACATTTAACAAGAATTTACTCTTGTTTCTGTTTTGTTCCACCTCTTCCTCCATTGTTTATTTCTCCTCCATCACATCCTCAACTTCTTCCCCCTTCCCTCCTCCTGCCCTCAATCTTTTACCCCCTCATCGCCTCTTCTCAGGGTGGCTATGCAGCGTATCGTTATGCCCAGCCGGCTGCAGTAGCGACTCCTGCAGCAGCAGCAGCTGCAGCAGCAGCTTACAGTGACAGGTGAGTGGCTGTTCAGCACATCATGAAACCTCCTCTGACATCTCTCTAGATATTGTCTGTCTGCTTGCAGCTCTGTCCTCTGTCTCCAGGCAATCACATTTTTTCACTTAAAAGGCGGATTAAGGATAGGCACAGGTGTTGTACAAGTAAAAAGGCAATCTCAATCATACTTTATAATATCTCATATCTGATGTGTTTGCTGTTTCCTGTTAGCTATGGACGCGTTTACACAGCAGACCCCTACCATGCTGCGCTCGCTCCTGCTGCCTATGGTGTTGGAGCCATGGTAAGTCTATAAAGCCTGTATATTGTGAATTCAAAAGATAAGACACATGATATTCTGTTTTCTCTTTTGTTTCAAATTGTCATGCAGAAAACAAAACCAAAAATGTCACAAAACTTTGTCTAGTCTATGGGTCTCAGTCAGAAATTCATTATTTCTCAAGGAGTAAATTATTTTTAAAAAGTAAACAAATTGTAGTTCCTTTTAAAATAAGGCTCACAGGGTTTGTACAGAATGATGATATATGTTGATAACGGCTTTGAGAGTGGCTTAGGTACCTTGAAAGAATCATGTGTAGCAATGAAACACAATTTCTTGAGGACTTAAAAGTGGGTTTGAAGGTCCTTGTGTAAGATTCTTGCATGCTTAATGCTTAATGTGTGATTGACTTGAAATGAACTATAGTGCCTGTGTTTATGGGAATGAAGCAGCATGTCAGGAAATACATTAGTGGCTCATCAATGTCTATTTGTTTTTACAGAATTTGTTGACAATTAAAAACAAATATTGAAACCACCAGGCTGATCAGTTAAAGAATAATTACATTTTCAAAAAAATTCTCTTTACTTAATGTTTTTCTTTTGTTGTTTCACAGGCCACATTGTACAGGGGAGGCTACAGCAGATTTGCCCCTTACTAAAGACACTACATTTCCCAGGAGCTCCTCTCTTCCATTGAATTACTCTGAAAGAGCTCCCTCTGTTGTCGTGGAGGTGGACTGCACCCATTTTTAAAGTGTGGAGTCGACCACAGCAAAGATATTTCAGATCCCACCCCAGAGCAGTCCCACATTTTCTTATATACGCTACTACAGAAATAGATGAATGCTGTATTAAAGATTGACAGATGGCCTTTACATTCAAAAAAGAAGGAAAAAAAAGACTTAAAATGGCCACGTTCCCTCTTGCACGGCTGTATTATAGTCCCCCTGTCTCATTCCCTCGGCACTCAGCAGCACAAGACTCAGGATGGAGCCCAGATATTTCTTCATTTCTTCCAAAGGCTGTATGTGCATAACTGACATTTAAATAGCTGTCAACCATGTGTGAGAGAGTGCTGAGTGCTGTGTGACCTGCACACACTCAACATTTAAGGAAAAGGAGAGGAAAACGAGCAATCAGTGTGTCAACACAGCGTCGGAGCAGTAGGAAGCAGGAAGGTGCAGCAAAAGAGCTCCTGAAAACATTATAAACTGGAATAATAAGTCACTAAAATAGTCAAAACAAAAAAAAAAAAACCTAAACAAAAAACTAAACATCCACAGATGGATTTTTATAGTTTTCCTTAATGTGGGCACATAGTAATGAGAGTGGTTTTCCAGTGTTGCTGTGTTCTTTTAGAGGGAGACTGAACATGGCGGCTTGGGGAGACGATGTGACCATTTATAACGCTACATAAACCATGTCCGACAGCTGAAGGAGGGAGGGTTATTAGAGCTTTTCCTTACCTCAAGTTTTCTTTGTATGTGGAAATGGTGAACCTTTAAACATAAAATTGTAATGATATGCAAAGAAATTAGTGTAGAGAAAAAAATTTACCAAATTATTATTACTATTGTTATTTTTATTGTAATTATTCTCATTATTATTATGATTAAACCATCATTTTGTTTTTGCGCAGCAGCCACTGCTGTCACGGGAATAGTGAACCTCGGGGTTGAAATTCAGAAAAAAATGACCATCGATATTACAGAAAATCCAGATTTTAATTATGTGACACATCAACACACATTATCCTTATCTTGCACAGGGTTTCACCATCACTAAACACTACAAGGAGTTTAACACTACATGTAAAAAGTTTTCTACAATAATCAATATTAGCTTTAGTTCCAAATGAAATAAATCACTCAAAACCTCGGGGTTCAAGTACTCGTTGATCCTTTAATGTAGAGATTCATGATTTTAAATTTCCCCTCACTCCATCTTTTATAGAGCAAGTCCAACATTGAATGAGTCTTCCTGAAACATACTTTAGTTGGTAATTGTGTTTGAGATGCTGCTAGCAGCAATTACTGAGCAAGAGAGATTGTGTCAGTGAGTACATAGAAAATATTTAAATGCAAAACACCTTACTATTGTGCATATTTCTATACCGTTGTATTCTATATTTCCAAAACGTGGCTTTTTTTCTGGCTTTTGTTTTTGTTCCAAAGATTTGTAGAAAGCACATTTTTTCTGCCGTATGTATAAATATATTATCTTTGTTATTGTAATTATCATAATCCTTTATAATCCTACTGCTGTCTTTATTTACTTCTTTTTCTTCTTCTGTTTATCTTTTTTAAGATACATGAGTGTTGTTCCTTCTTCATCAAGGTGCAAATAAAAGGTAGAATAAGAAGGACTGGTCAGTAAGCATGACATTCAAAGTTAAATCGTCCCTCAAGGTCCTAACGATAACTGAAATGACCTTAATGTACGATCCGCAGCCCTGAGGCTACTCACCCAGTGCACAAATTTAAGCCCCCAGAAATCCTCAAAACAGCAAATTAATTACATACAGGCAGGGGTTTGTGTCTCTGCAGAATCAGACATCACCACTCACTTCTAGTAGGTGATAATTGATAGAGATTGTAGCAGTCTATACAGTGTTTATTTTAGGAAATTCACATAATTTCTGTTTTTTTTTCTTTTTTTCCTCTTGAAAAAACAAAACCTTGAGGCAAGCGTGTACCTTGGTGCGACATGTTGCACTGCTCTACTAAAGTTAGCATGTAACACTACCGACCATTTCCTTTTTGTGTGTGTGCGTTAATGGGTTCATCATAGGAACTGCTAGCATGACTTATGATTTTGTTAAAAAAAATATTCGGAAAAAGCAGGATTTCTTTTTCTTTTAATCTCTTTCTTTTTCTTTAATTTGAAATGAGTGAGCATAGGTCCGTAGCACTTTTGGTTAAAACCAAACTGTGTCTGTTTCTCTTTATTATTTATCTTTTTTTTTAAGCAGACTCCTTACATTTCATTGGTTAAATCTGTCCGTTTGGCCTTTTTGGTTGATTTATTTGAAGACATCCAGTAAATTGTCTGAAAGTATTATCTCTCGTATAGTACATAAGCAGCTTAATATTCCAACATGGTGAAAAACAAAATGTCATTGTGGGATATGATCTAAGTTGTTTGTTTTAAGAGGCCCATTGTTTTGTTGATGTTTGTTGGTTGTTGTTTTTTGCTTTACCCATAGACAAATTTCAAGGCTACCATTGTCTTTTAAGTTCTCACACTTGAAAACATGCAGGTCAATGATGTTTTCTTTTTCATTAAATGTGCTGCTTTTGGATTTTCTCATGTCTTTTTCAACACTTCTTTTTAAATATATCCAAGTTATTGTAGAATGTGTTCTGGACAAACGGGGGAAAAAAAAGAAACCTAGCCAAAGATGCTAACTAACAGCCCCCCAGCACGTTCTGCTTCCCATCTTGAGAAAACACACAAAGATGGACTTAACAACGCCACTACAGGCATGGACAAACCAGCATGAGCGATACTTGTCAAGTAACAAAAAATAGTTTTGCATGATTCTTGTGTCTTTCATATTTGACTCTTGAGCAGCCGAGCCCAGCTGCGATCTTCTCTACCACTAACTCTCTATAGGATGACAGGCAGCTAGCAGTTTGAGGCTAGCTAAGAGCCCAGTTGTATTTGGCAAAAAGGCCTGCGAACAGACAAAATGGCAGCCACAAAAAAAAGACAAAAACGTGGCAGCTGCATTTTCCTGTCATGGTTTTCTTGCCACTGTATTATAGTAAACTATGTGGCCGTTCATAGTTGCTATGGTTTCTAAATGACCAATCCTCTTCCTGTGTCATGTCTTTATCCCTCTTGACTGCCATAATGTTTTTTTTGTTTTGTTTTGTTTTTGTTTTGATTTGTTTTTTTGGTTATTGAATGTCCGTATAAAATGTTTTATATAAAATTGTTTTGTTGTGATCAAACTTTCAGGTTGTCTTCTTTTGATATTCTAGTTAGCAAAATGAAGTTTGTTATTTTGTAGTTTCTCATATTATTATATGCACAGAAATTGCCACGATGAGCACTAATTGAAATTTTAAGTGTTGACTCCCAACTCTGTAGCTGCTTTAAACCTTCAATAGATATCTTTGACTTCTGAGAGCAGTGAAAAAGGCTATAGAACAAAATCATTTAAATTGATAGGTAAACTTATGAATAGCATTTCCCTATTTACATCCAAAAACTTCAGAGGAATATTTGCATTAATTTGAAGTCATGTTTCTGGTTACCTAATAAGCCCAGTATTTGCTCCACTTTTTACAAATAAAAATACTTCTCTACATCTTCACACACTAGTTGCTAGCTTGTTTATAAATTGTTTGGTGCTGGAAAGGTTGGGTTACATACAGCGTGACACCTTTCATATCAGTCTAAAACCTTCCAAGCAGGAGGCATATGTCAGTGTTTTGAACTTGTTAACATGCTTTTACTGTCAAAGCTGACATTCTAATTAGCTGCTTTAAGTTTTAGAAAGTTTGCTATCTCAAGCATTTCAACATTTGCTGGGCTGGCAGCTTTAATAGTGTAATGCTGATATTTGCTAGCTTCTCTTTTGCATCATTTTCTTCTGATTGAATCTGAAGTTATGCTGTGAGCTAAAGAAGACACCATTTCTTTGGGGAAAATATTTATTGATTTTTCTACTCAACTGTGACTTCCATAAATTTACATTCATAAAAATAAAAATATATTCATATGTATATATATATATGTCACATACATCTGTACAATTAAGGAAAAGCTCCAAAGAGGGAAAGGTTCATGGAGTGGAAAAGGCAGGAGAAAGGAGCAAAGGTTTGGTGGGCATAAACTGCGATCGGTTCAGTGTACAACAGATATAATCCATTGTTTCTTAGAAATGCACAAGCCAAGTGCAAAGGACGTAAGAGAAAGTTCAAGCTGCTCAAGCAGGGACACTTCAGTGAAGCAAATGTAAATAAATAATTATAATATATATGTAGATACATATATATATATTTTTTAAAGTCTCATTTGTTAATTTTTACCCCATTTTGGATCAGCTTTTGGTATAATTTTTTCGGCCAAAGTTTTCAAAAGCTTTCTTGGGCCTAACAAAACAACAGACATCAGTTCAGATTTTTTGGTAGGCGAAGGAGAACAGGGCAAGAGAGGAGGACTGGGCAAAGGAAAAAAAGTCCAGGGAAGTCAAATAATTGTGGTGAAGACACAGTGGGGTTTCTAGACAATGCCATATTTTGCCAGGTCGCTTAGTTCCATGTCTCCGAAGGCTTCCCATGGGCAAACCACTGTGATGTCTGTGCCCAGGCCCTCCATGCCAGGGATGTCGTCTCCAAATCTGGGAAAGAAACAAAATAAACAAGACTTTATTTTCCCAGAAATGACAGAACTATTTGGTATTGATGAATACAGAAAAATATTACTCTACAAGGTCATTTTCTCTCATTTGCAAGATTGTAGTGCGCCTTTTCCAATATAAAATCTGAGGACATTAGCTGTGAGATGATTGTAGTGAAGTGGAATTTACAGTATTTAACCCCACACGTTTTGGAGTTGAGATATAAAGTAGCAGAATATTGAAAAAAGTGCCAAACATTGTGTTTCAGTGCAATACTTGATTCAGTTTACTTAGTAACTTTCCACCACTCATCACATTAAAGTCCATCTTACCCCTTCTGGCCTGGTTTAGGGGCCTTGCTCTTGAAGGTACGAGCAGTCCTCTGCTTGAATTTGGGAGGTGCCTTCTTGTCGGCGGGAGCTGCAACACCTGCATCTGCCATTTTTTATGCACTGAAAGAAAAACAGTTAACAGTCAATTAGTCAGGCTCCTCCTCTAAGCCCCACTTTCCCATCCTGGGATGATATAACTACCCCGTGTTAGGTCAAATTATGGGCTAAAGCTGCCAGCTCTCTAAGACCCTGTTACACAAACAGCTTTGTCTATTTTTACACCTTGGCTTTAAAGATTAGTCTTGGCCAAAATAAGAATATCACTAAGTTCACCTAATTCCATATTTAGTCTGAAGTCAACACAGATACTTAATGTTGTGAAAAATAAACTCTGAGTGTAAGGGGATTTTGACCCTGAGCAACTAATTTCCAATCTGCTCTAATCCGTACTTTTCTCTGACCTCAGTTATAGGTCCTATTTTACAGAACAGCTCAGCAGAGCTCTGGACTTTGCCAATTATGTACCTTGACCTCACTCACTCACTTTGACCTCTTGGAGCAAAGAATTAAAATAAAATTAATTAAAATAATTTCTATTTTTTCCTGTTATAACAACTCAGTTGAATATTTGGCTCTTAAACATCATACCCAGATAAATTTGCTGTCCTTTTTTAAGTTTTGCTACAGCAAGTCCTTACTTTCAAGTAGCAACAATGTGACAGTCCATTGCATGCAGATGTACAATACGTAGTCTAATGTGTGTGCCATTTTCTAGCTAGAGTCAGCAAAACTAAAGACAC
>JAPZDZ010000020.1:18945077-18955818 GCA_029783805.1 Acanthurus tennentii
GTCTGCGGTTTGGAAAGCAGACCACAGGTCACTGGCAGAAGTTGCAGCAACCTGGCAGAGTTTGTAAGTCTGTCCACAAAAGTTATTGTCAGAACCACAACACACTGACCTCAGAGAGAGTGACAAGGAGGAGACGAAGGAAGATACAACAGGCAAGATGCAATCTTTTTTTACACGATTTGACCCATCCTGGCGAGAGAACTTGTTGTAAATAAAGTGAAAAACACACTTGTGCAGATTAAACTTACAAAAAAGGCAAAAATGCAACAATCTCTCATAGTCTAAAGCAGGGCATCAAATCAACATCATCTGGCTCTAAATATGGATAAAAGAGAGAGTATTTAGCGATACAGTCTATAAAAGCTCCATAAAAGAACAACAAATGGGCTGTAGACATCAAGAGTGAAAGACTTTGGGCTTGTCCCAAAAATATTCTCCCAAGCTAGAAGGGAATTTCAAGGCCCAGACTGGGATCAGTATAATTAGTGGTGTTGTATTGCCAAGCGGATGCATCCGGCGGAATTGGGAAAGCCTGGCAGGTGGACGTTTCTCAGAGTCCAGATGGAAATATAGAGCGTGTGTCGCCTGCCATCTGAGTTTGTTTACGGCTTCAGTCGAGACAGTGTCACATGAAGCTCTGATGAGGCTCTGTGGGAGGTGGTGGTGAGACAGCCAAAAGGTTAGCTACAACACAACAACTGATTTAAAACAATATTTCAAGGCCATCCAACAAAATATGAACAATGATTACGGGTACAGTTTTGTTGTTCATTAACATTTTATTTCTTTAATTTTGAGAGGTCTCTTAGACAATCAGCAGCCCAGCCACAGCCTGTTCACCCTGCTACTGTCTGGCAAGAGATCCAGACGTATCCGCTGAGGTAACAACAGGCTAAAGGACAGCTGTTATCCTCTAACACATCCTCCCCACTCAAATATTAAAAGGTATTTTAAACATAAGTGTGACATTTGTTTCATCAGCAAGTTATTGTCAAAGTTTATGATTGATAAGAAGCAATGTGTGATTACTGTTTTTACGTCCGGGTGAGCACACAAAGATAAAACCCTTTTCAGAAAAAGACCATTAGAACTAATGAAAAAAAAAACATTAAAAAGTAAACCTTATGCTAATAGCCTGATCATTTGGATTATGTCATCCATAAAAAAGTAAAAACAGTCATCTGTTTTTCTTTAACATCATAGTGCCTAAAGCCTTCTTATATAATGTGGTTGTTTGACATCAGTAGTTTTTGTTTTCCCTTTAACTCCCTTAACTCATTTTCCAGCTCATTAATAAACAAGCTGTTTAGTTTTGCTCTGGAGGCTTCTGGGAAACACTGGTGATCTGCTGCAGGAGTAAACACATCACCACAACAGTGTGTTTTATCTGAAATGCTGGTTTCAAAAGAACAATGCTTTGCCACATGTTTACGCATGTTAAGGGTTGGTTGTCACAGTGGTTTTTAAACCCTTTGCACAACTTGTGTCAAAAATGAACCTGTATTCATTCCCTATTATTTCATGCAAGGCTGAGGGTTTCTCAAATGAAGAATATTACAGTGATCATCCCAGGGTTAACTGATACTGGTGCACAGTAAACACAGCAGTCTAGAAGTTTGACAGCAGTGGTGTTTTACATAATATACTGTGGTTGTTCTGGAGATCATGATTGTACAAACTTCTCACAGTACATCACAGTGATTTGACACTAATGTTCTCTCATGATGGGTTATGTTTCAGCTATGCTGCTCTGACAGTTTAATGTTAGTGTCTATAGAAACATAGAATATGAGGATGTTCCCAAGCTCAGCTATATGTCCTCTTTAACGGCAGTTAAAGAGTACAAACTGAGATACATGTACTTTCCAATACAAGCTTCATTTTATGTTACTTTATACTTCAACCTTACTAAATCTTAGAGTAAAACAGGTACTTCTTACTTCACATTTATCTGAAAGCTTTACTTATTTTATTGCAAGTTTTCATACCCTTCCTGTTCAGTAAAAACCTTGTCTTCAATTTTTTGATACTGAATTTGAGTATTTGGAATTAAAGTGACAGATTAACTGTTCCTGGGGTGAGAAGCCTGTCCTTCCTCTCATTAGCATAAGAATTATTCTAAATAAAAATACATTGTTCCAAAAACTGAAAACAAGGCAATTTTTTCTGAGCTCATGAAAAAGTGACTTTCAGGGGACAGAAATGCTATAAACATGATAAACTTGTAGAATATGATGATCTCTTTTTTTATTACACAAGCCAACAGTATATTAAGTGGTTACAATTACTTGCAGGGAAGTATTTTTACTGGTGGTATTAGTTTAGCAGTTAGATAGTTAAGTAAAGGATCTGAATGTTTCTTCCTTGGTGCTTCCTGTCGTGACATATAACATGAATCGAATCCAATCTTCTTCGTCATCGCTCCAACTGAACACAACAGTCTCTGCTTTCCAAAACACCAGTAAGTCTTGGAAATCTCACGGTCCTGTTGGTCTAAACTGAGCAGTAACTTGGCTCTTACAGTCCTGAGGAAACCTCATAATTTTTCATCCAGAACTTTTCTCCAAGTAAGACTAGTCTCTAATAAGGAAGCAATAAGTATACTGTAGGTCTTGTCCCTTACTGATGTTACTGCCAGGTTATCAAAGCACATCAAACTTTTTTATGTTTCATGTGGCACTGTTTTTTTGTCCTTCCATGAGATCGTCCTGATATATAAGACCAGTATTCAAATGCCACATAGTATATTTATTTCATTAGATTGCATTAAATAGCTGTTTTCACTGCTATCAGTGGGTTATGACAGAAGGGAAATGCTTCTGGTGCTTCGCACCAACAACAAATGGTACAGAGTATATTGCTCTGCTTGCCATCAGTCTTCTACACACAGAGTATGGCATACAATACATCTCTACATCTCTCTACCAAAATACTTTATTTTATTTTTTCATCATTTTTAAATGCAGCAGAGATATATTTACTTTCAGTTTAAATGTCCCCCAAATGTCTGCTTTTTTTTTTTTTTAAGTCCGACCAGAAAGAGGTGAGCAGGCCAAGGGTCTTCAGCTGCCATTCAGTTTAAAATTTCCTTTATATGTTAAACAAATTCAAACATCTTGCTCTTGATCATTCAGTTTTTGTATCACAGCATCTTTTCTGCAAGTCTCTGGCACCTTGCATAGAGTAGACATGCACTAACCTACATCACAAAATGTTCTCTAGAAGTCATGAGCATCCACACGCACACTGAGGTAATGGTTCAAAAAGACATGTCTGAATGCACGCTCGTAACTGGTCATTTACAGGCTGTTTGCTTCGATGATATACTGCATGTGTGTAGCATGCAAGACGAGCACAGCTGGCGGGGAAATTTACAAGACGGCGATTTACAGTCAAGATCATTTTGACTTTGCATCTGAACAGATCCTAGATGCTCTGCCTTGTGTTGTAAACATTAGCAGAGCTGATAAACCCGCCGTTCAGTCATTCAGGCCAGGCTCAGGGTCCAGGCTCATCTCAGATGTGTCATCACAAGGTCATTTCATAAAATAAAAGTTACCAATTTGTAATATTTTCCAGTGCAGAATTCTGCAGACATTCTTTAAAGAATTTAGAGTAAAGGAAAAGATTAGTGATCAATTTGAAAAGAAATAAACATGAAAGACTATTTGAGTTGTAGCATCTGTAAACCATCCATCAAATGCCAAAGTGTTTTTTTACAGCATCACTGGACATAACCCTTTATTACACCAATACAAATGAGAGCATATGACAAAAAATGTAAGCAAACTGGAAAACAATTTGAGTCTAATGCACATGAAAAATAAAAATAAAAAATAATAAAGCACATAATAAGGTAAAAGAAAATAGCAAATGAGATTGAAAAGAGGCAGTTAAATGTTAAACTTAATTAATTTTTGTGAGCAACATAAAACACCCTAATAGAGCCAGACTAAAGAAAAAAAGGGTAAACATTTAAATACCCTGCATATCACAATGGCTTTTACTTGTTTTTAAAACAAGTAAAATAATTTTACAATCAATTAGGGGAACAGGTGTAATGTGGTCTCTTCATAAAATGCTCACCATGTTCATTACACACAGCATGATTTCCAAATGGAGAATTCAACTCTGTTTATCAGCATGACAATCTTTCCTAAACCTTATTCACAGTAGTTTTGTTGTCTAATACAAACCAGGAATTGAACTCTGGCTTCCTGTTCAAAGAGCCCTGCACACTGTACCCCAAACTCATCCCTGTAACTCTGCATGGCTAATAAATGAAGTGCATCATTCACAAACGACACATAATTCAGATATGAAATATAGTTTTGCTGAGTGTCAGGAAATTTTTTTTTTCAATGCATTAAAATGACATTTTCTATTAAATTTTGTCATGTTTAAACAAAACTCCTTAAGACTTTGTTGATTTGAAATGGTCAAAAAAACTAATGAATATCATTTGTCTTTATTGGTATGAATTGTTCAATTTTTTGTGGCAACACAGCTTTTGAATGGAGAGTTGTTAATGTTAATATGAGTCATATTGACTTAATGTTGTGTCTTTTTCACAAACACTTTATTTTTGTGACAGCCAGCACAGCAATCTTTCTCTGATTTTTACTAAAATTCTTTGGTTGTCTGAAAAAGATGTCCCATGTCCCCAAATCATAAAAAGTTCAATGTCCACAAACCTTAAAAATTTAATTCTCTTTACTTTTTAATTAAAAACCTGAGACTATACTGTCAGTGTATGACCTTGTCAATAAACACAGCATTACAATTTACCTGTCAGGATAACAGATCATTCCATACAGATAAAGATAGTTTATTATGGAAATGAGATGACTGCAATAATATTACACAATGTCTATCATATACATGTGCAAGTGTCTGCAGCTGTAATATATAAGTTTTCCATCGTCTGCTGCACAGACAGGAAGTACGTAAAACCAGGACAACAATAAAAACAGTGAACTGAAAGCCAAGATGCAACAACAAGAACGAAAATGATCCAAATGCCTTAGACATCACATTTCCTGCCCATTTAGGGGCATTGCTGTAATTGTTTTCTCCAAATGTGTCCCCCACGCACTGAAATGCATCCACGAAAATGGATGCTGGACCAGACAATGAAATTACATAGCACACGTTCCAAGACAAATCCCTGACACCAGGAATAACGCTAGACTATAGAACCTGAAGGACAACGAGGTCACTCTGCAGCACTGAGTGTCTCACTGCATTATAGACGAGATGGTTAGGGGCCTTCTAAGATATATATATTTGAAGTTATATGTTTGCATACATATTCGGTTGTTTAAATAGTATTTAGTGTGCAGAATGGTTTAGTTCTCTGAATACTATTTCTTAAAATCATAAGCTTTCCCTGGAGCCATACTTCAACAATATTGCTCACAAAAAGCTGCATCCAAACCCGCATGCATACAAACCCGTACATCGAACATATGGGGGTTATATATTTAGCTGTATATGTGCAGAAATACAACAAGCCAGGCTGTGTACTGGGACACTGGTTGCCGTTGGTAAGCCGTGACCGTGCCTAGATCTGGTCTGGAGCTGGACCAAGCTGGATCTGTAAATAGTGACTGACTGCGGTTCTGGTGGATCTCTGCAACACTCTAATTAAGCTCTGTCGCATAATGAGGCTCACTGCTGTTCTGTGTCACTCGATTAGTAGCTTATGGTCGGCCCAGGCTATAGTTTGAGGTTTGTGGGGGTGGGAGATCACATTTGGGGCAAGTAGTATAGTAACATAACAGCGATGCTAACACTGGCAACACTGATGTTGAAGAGGTGACCCTGCGACAGGTCTCCCTGATTAAAATCCAATCACATTTTAAGGGTATTTTATAGAGATCAGTAACACCAGTCGTTTGGACTCTCAGTGGTTTGGATGTATTATTTATACTCCAGTGATGAGGGGTGAGGATGAAGTGGCACTTGAACTAAATGTACAGGATGGATAAACAAGACAAATATAAAAAAAACCCAATTTGGTTTGACCTCAGAAGATGATTGATTCTGAAATGAATATAAAAGAGAAAAATATTACCCAAAGCTATAGAGAGAAATGTCGCTTCAGTAATTCTATGTGACGTTTATCTGGGGGGGTCATACGAGTTTTTTGAAATGAAAAGTAACATATACTTCAGTGTGTATGCGGATTGGAGAAGGGGATTCCCCTGAGTACATTTACATTGTCCCCATGTCACTTCATTTGTCTTCATTTGGCTTTAATGCCAAGTGAAGGCTTACATACATATAGGATTACATAAAGCACATGCACTGTACCATACATTAAATGCAAGGAATGTTTGTGGGCATATAAGTTTGTGTATGGGTGAAAGAGTTTTAAGACTATGTGCCAGGACTGTGTGGGTGTTTATGGGAGCTTTCATGAGAAGTGGAAGCGGAAACGTTGACATTTGATTCCCCAGCCAATCAGACATTTATCTAAGTGTGGGCCTGGTCTGACAGAGGAGGTTGACTGGAGTATATATTGACCTCGACTTCAGGCAAAGAAACAGAACAAGCCAGCGAAGGAAAGTTCCAAAGAGCAAGAAATCAAGGAAGCAACTAGTCTACAGCAAGACATCAACTAAAAGGCATCATGAAGACTCTGACTCTCCTCTCCCTGTTTGCTCTTCTCTCAGTGTGCTGGTCCATGGGAGGTAAGACCAAACTCATCTTTGTTGGGATTTTCCAGTGTTTGTTTTCCGATGTTAGAGGTGCACTTTTAAAACTATTTTGTTTTGTGATCCTTAGCTGTTGAACCAGAGGTTGTTGTGGATGATGCTTTTGCTGACACAGCAGTTGATGCTGCGCCTGAAGACCCCGCAGCAGCTGACCCCGCTGCTGCCTCTGATTCATCCTCCTCATCAGACTCTTCCTCCTCCTCTGAGTCCGATTCTGCCTCATCCTCTGAGTCTGACTCCAACTCTTCCTCAGACTCCGATTCCAACTCCAACTCTGATTCTTCATCCTCCTCTGAATCTTCTGAATCCTCAGAATCTTCAGAGTCCTCTGAGTCTTCTGAGTCCTCTGCCTCCGACTCCTCTGAGTCCGACTCTGCCTCTGATTCTGCCTCTTCCTCTTCATCCTCCTCATCTTCATCAGAGTCAGCCAGCACTGAAGGTAGGCAACATCCTTGTTTCTAGAAAAAAATCTCTGCATGATTTTATAACTACTTCTAGTTCTCACATGACTGTAAAATAAGAAAATTCAAGAAATTTAGAGTTTGCAATGTTGATCCCCACAGCTGCTCAGGTGGTGATGAAGAGAGACCTGGCTGCTGTTCTCCTGAGGAGAAGAAGAGCTGCCCCAGCAGGAGACCTCAGCCCTCTGCAGCAGGAAAGGTACAAATTTTTGCTCATATTTGATTAAACTGACACACTAAGCACCGGCTAACATTACACACTATTAGCTATCAAAATGTGAATGTAAATGCTTTACTACAAAGTTCCTATCAAATCAAATACTCATTTTATGTGTTGATCTGGTGTAAAAAAAACATCTCAGAACTTAAATAAGGAAACAAAGTACATTTTTGAAATAATATTGTAAGATTTTTAAAAGCCTCCTAACCTCTTTTCTCTTTAATTTTTCCAGCCTGAGAGAGGTGTGTGAGTTGAATGTTGCCTGTGACGAGATGGCCGAAACTGCAGGCATCGTCGCTGCATACGTCGCCCACTACGGACCTGTGCCCTTCTAAGTTTAAGACTCTGCTTTCATCCACATGGGGACTGTTTGCTCTGTCATTTTATAGTAAAATGGAGCAACAGCTCCCCTGAATCCACCTGAAGGATTAGACTAATCCCAAAAAATTGGCTCAGGTTATGATGCTAGATGGAGCTTTGTTTAGGCACAAATCCTTGCACAAATGACCAGCTTCACTGGTCCAGTATGAAGAGGCCTCCTCAGGCTTTCAGAGAGAGGCACATGGAAACACAAGCCTGTGAAGTACGTCGTAGCCCACACAAGAGTAAATTATTCTTCAAGCCTATAGTAAAGTACAATGAATGGTGCTACAAGTATATATGTGTTGTATGTTAATGTATTGATGTTTTTATACCATGCTTTGGTCTTACTTCAAGTAGAAGTAGTAGTTCCAGTAAGTAGTGGATGGAGTAATGACTTCTTAAAGGTACTGTAGTTGTAGTCGTAGTGTACTGAAGGTGTCTATCGATCGGAAGTGGTTGTGTGTGTGTAAGATGCACATCAGTTATCTGTAAAAAACTGTAACCACAAATTGCCTCTGGGTTTAAAAAAAATAAATTATTTTGTTTTGTCGAATTGTTGTTTTGTCCTCTTTCACTGAAATATGTTCTATGGTATCTACTGTTGTGAGAAATAGCACTTTTAACTTTAAATTTATTAAAACCTTCAGCTCTTTTATTTTTTCACTTGGGGGCAGGAGAAATACAAGCTTTGATACTAGTGGAAACAAGGAGAAATATAGAGGGTAAATCACAATGACAAAGTTACAGCTCAAAACAAAACAAAACAAATCAAAACAATGGGCTACGAAACACAGTAAAGCTCCTAGGGGCTGGTGTGACTCTCAGATGGGTGATTATATACAGTTGTTTCCTGTCTTTTATTGACTGTCCATGCATAAGCTCTCTTGTAATCCATTGTTAATAAATACCACAAGAATAAAATGCCAGGTTACCCCCCACCATAAAAACATAAAAGGCAGTGTTGTTCATACAAAAAAATGTAAATTTTAAATATAAAATATCAGCATATCAACAGTGCATGTCAGTGTAATATGTGACAGTTATTCCTGTTATAGCATCAGTTCTCATTATACGTAGGCCTGAATTTTGTCACCAGGATGCTGAAGGGGAACAGAGATGGCGTGACACCCAAGCAAGACAGCTGCTGAGCAGCAGACCACATAGACCACATAGAGGTTAAAAGTTTCAACCAGGTAATTTAAGCAACCACCAGAGCATTTTATAGTTGTTTTGAGGCAACAAAAACCTGGTGCTTTTAACAAGAAGGTGGGAAAATTTCCAAATATGTTCCTTAATAGACCAGGTTTTTTGCAAAAAGATATTAGGAGATTTACAGCTAGTATTGCGGTGACCCAAATCTGATGTTTTAAATTAGACAAGGGCAGTATTCAAGACTTTTTCCTTTTTCAAACAACTAGGTGTTTTTGTTAAGACAGCGCCAGAGTTTTAAAACTATCTATCTGACTACAAAAGCGGAAATGTGAAGCCCAGGTATGACCTAAACCTTACCAAGACTTTATGTACTTTAAGCTAACCAGACCTAAATCAAAAAATCTCTAAGTTTGTGCTTGAAAATGTACAATGATTTAGTTAGGATGTGACTTGCAGGAACATAAAATGCAACCATTTAAACTGAAAGATTTGGTTGAATACAGCTGCTTTTGTACAAAGACATATTCTGCAGTTGAGTAGTATTCAAACCTGTTTCACACATACATGAGCACAGTACGAAGGTATCAGCAGTTGCTACCTTTCCATTCACCATCTAGCTGTATTCCTCACATAGCCCATACCGCTCTGTGCAACTGCTGTTCTCATATCTGCCACTGGATGTCAGTGTTAATCAGTCACACAGATTTGAGCTGATGTTTTAGTCCACAAACCAGGACTTAAACTTGTGTTCAATTAGAGTACATGAGAATACTTCAGCTCAACACATTGAACTGGTGTGATAGTTTTACAAAATGACCTCGATAAGACTTGAAAATTTTAATAAACACAGGTCTTTTTTTTTTTAAATAAATAATCAATTGAGACTGAAGAGAAAGCATATGCACTGCAGCCAAACCTACAGAGCTTTATATAATTTGCTGCCAGTACAAAAATGGAGTCTTGAGATTTGATTTCAAACTCATGTAAACACATGAGTAAACACCATAAAGCTTCAGGAAAGAGCTAAAGTCAGAGTGTATTGTCAAGATTTTAACAGAATTTTAGCTACTAAAGCTTGCAGTCTAGAATTATGTTGAAGTCAACTCCTTTCTTAAGTGGCACTTGTGTTGATATTGGTGTGTGAAGTCACACTTTTAGCTAGATTTAATGCAAGTATAATGTATATTAGCCCAGATATTTACATATTTCCCTTCTAAAACTTTGAACCAAAATCAAACACATAGAGCAGATAACATTTAGTTCAGAAGGTACATAGATGAGCGACGTATGAAGTAATATGAAAACAGTTGCAGTGTGACAACAGATAAGATTAAGAGTGACCAACATTAATGACTGACTGCTGATGCAGAGCTCTGACACACCCTGTCATGGACTTAGTAGCCTGTCGTGGGGGCTGTCTTATCATTAACAGATAGATCAGAAAAGACTATTCTCTTTGGATTTTCTCTGTAAACACAAAGTCCAAAGACTCGTTCTTAAGTTCAGTCCTTGATCTGTTTCAAGGAATCTGTAAAATAACACTCTAGTAGTTTTGTGAGTTCAATCTTAGTCAAATTATAATACAGATTTCCAATTTGAGATCCATGTCTTTATTAACTAACTGAATAACACAAAGTAGGCCTAAGGGGTGAGAAAAAATCCTTCACATTAACTTGGAGTTTAACTGATCAAGCCAACTGTAATATGGTCAACATATCTGACCTAACATTAAATTAAAAGCAAACATAAAACTTGGGTCTGTATGTTAACATTAGCTAGATTAGTATAAATGGATTCTTCCCACTTATTTTCAGTAAATATCAAGC
>JAPZDZ010000020.1:18962986-18982226 GCA_029783805.1 Acanthurus tennentii
GTGTGTGTGTGTGTGTGTGTGTGTGTGTGTGTGTGTGTGTGTGTGTGTGTGTGTGTGTGTGTGTGTGTGTGTTTTAGAGTGGAGGCTCATACTCACATCCGGAGGAGACCATGCTGACAACTATGGAGGAAGATGTGGATGAGCTCTGGACCACCAGGGTCACCAGAACACCAATGACCAGACCAGCCAGAGGGTTGGCTAAAACAGAGTTGTCCTGAAAGATTTCACCTGCTGTTTTACCTGGACAAGGTAAGCATAAAAGCACAAAGTTGTCATAACAATGTTTTTTCCCTCTTTAAAATGCTGTAATGCGATGTAATGCTGCAGAGAGTAAACGTCATGACTTGTTGTCACCGCCGACCATCCTAACTAAAATAACATGAGCTTATCTTACTATGATTAGTCAATATGGTGCTGTAAAAAAAACCAAGAACTTGCAAGTTTAAAGGCCATTATCACACCCACACATGGGTTCAGACAAGTGTCAGTTTGTCACCTCCAACGAGCTGAAAGGCTGAACTCAGGATGTCGAGGGAGCAGATGAACATGTAGAGTAAACCCAGCAGCACGACCAGTTTTCCCACCGACACCAACACTCTCAGCACCTTCCCTTTGGTATCCAGAGCTGAAACAAAATCAAGAAAAATGGGACTAAACAATGAGCAAAAAAATTACATTATATAATAATACATTATACATTATATAATTATTAATAAATAATGAATTTTTGTTGGTCACCCTTTAACTTTAACAACCTGTTTTCAGTCTGTTGGCACAGACTGAGCGGTCTGTTTGTCTTGATCACATCCATCCATCATTTATGACCTCAGTGCTTCATGAAAAATCAGATCAGTCATACGGATCTTTCATTCATTGTCTGACTATTAGGCAGCAGAAGAAGGAGGTTGCCGTAGAGCTCCGTATTAAAATTTACAGCAAAAATAACATTTGTATAGCCTGGTATAGAAAAATGTTTTGTCCTCTATGGCTAATTTTCAGGTTCATGACAAATGTACAGGGATGAATTTAAATATAATTAACTTGTTTAATTTCTGTGAAAGCTTGAAGTTATACATTATTAGGGCACGGTCACTCTGAGTGGCAGCAGCTGCTAGCTGTCCTCTAGGCTTCACGCAGTCACAGGTAGCAATGTGTATCCTTTCCTGCTCCATCCTCTCATCTGATTACAATCGCAAATGAAGATGGTGATGGCCTTATTGCCAAACTTGAGGTTTTAATACAGCAGCGATTTTGCAAAAAGGTCAAATTACATCCATTGATTCAATGCTATGAGACAATGAAACCCCAAAACTTCCAATTAAGGTGATTACCTGCTATGTGCTGGTTTATTTGACTACACAAAAACTATGAACTTAACAACTTCTGTGTGGTTGCGTAATAATGTTATGTGGGGCACTTGAGTATATCTGCAGTGATCCATCATCAGGCATGTAAATGTATTACTTACAGGCCACGTAGGCCTCTATCTAATCAGTAAACACATGTTTCTTACTAATATTGGGATAAGACAAAACTGAACTTGTGCAGCACTAATGATTACGTTACATGGGATCATTACAAGTCCTCACCTGACCACGGGACCCCTGTGTCCTTCAGCTCGGGCAGGTCCCATGGGTCTGCGTTCTCTGGCTCCTCAATTAAAGCTGCAGTGGAGTGAGCAGGGCTCGCTTTGACCTCTAAGACACACAGAATGACCTTAACACATTGAAACTAAACACTACATGTGTTTGCAATAGGTTGTATTTTATATGCTGTGCAACATGAAAGATACCTTTGCTTTTCTTCCCACTCTCAGTGAGGTCATCCTTGCTTTTATTTTGAGCATCCATTGGCTTAAAAAGAAGAAAGCAAGAAAAAAACTGTTAGACAACTCTAGCCAAGTATGCACAAAACTCCATTACAGTTTGTTTGTCAGGGTGTTGGGTTCACAAATGTCTCTCTCTCTCTAACACACACACACACACACACAGATACAGACACATGGTCTTTCACATGCCAGGGTATTGATCTTTCTGTCACGTGGTCCAGCCGCAGTAAAATTCCACCCACACACAGTATGACACAAAAAAAAAAGCTATCAGCAACATCGATATTGAAAGTGTTACACTTCATTTGCTTAAATGTAATTATTAACAATCAAACATTTTCCTACATATTTATGCTCTAATATTATAATTTTGTATTCACTTTTGTGTGTATTTAAATAATACACATAAAAGTGAATACTAAAACTAATACTAAAAGTGAATACATCCTTTTCATGGAACATTCATTTCATGTTTGAGTTCCAGTCATTGTTCCCAAGGCAAAGTTTGACTTGTCCTGTTAAAAAACAATGAAAGACTTTAATATTAGCATTAATCAATTTTGTCTACCAGTCTTTCGTAATTCTTGATCCATTTTTTTTTCTATTGAGTTTAGAGTTCAGGTAGCCACACATTTTGATGGCTTTGTGGTCTTCTTGCAAATAAAGAATTTTTTTCTTTCATATATTTGCCCTTCAATAATTTTTACAATGTTAATATGACTTTGAGATAAAATGTATGTTTATATTTGCAATTTGTAACAAAGCATAAAAGAAGGAAAAAAAGTAATTTGCCTATTCAGACTCCATATCCAAAACTTTAACTAACAGAGTTACATAGCATACTTCTTAAAATATGACTTTGTGCATTAAAAACTGTATGATTTCTTCTAATGTTACCATACCAAACTATAACTACATAATTAATGGCAAAAATGAACTAAGTCTTACATGTTACTGCAGTGGATTAAAAACAAAGTAATGACTATATTTTTCAGTGTTTTACTCAAGTATTAAGATCAATAATAATAATAATAAAAATAATGAAGCATTTTTTTATTATTTTTATCTTTTCTAGTTACATAATCCTAATTGCACATCTCAAAGCTCTCGGGTGACAGCAGTGCTGAAGCATGCAGATCTATGGAAGCCATGTTTGTCCTCACCTGTGGCAGGCGTAGGGAGTCCATGCTCTTTGTGTACTGAGCTCACCTGAGCTTCAGGTTTTAAAAAGCTGCCTAGAGGCAGGTAGAGTAGAAGGGTGGAGTTGGGGGTGGGGGATCATGGAGGGCAGAGAAGAGCACTATGAACACTTTTGTCAGATAAGCCAAACACACCTTTCAAACCTTGATTAGTCTTACCTGACACTGCTGTAATCCCTCTGCAGGTGGTGTTGCAATCCACCTCACATGGTGCCTGATAAGTCTTGATTTGGTGGTCTCTAACGTCACCTTCACCTACACCTGCTACTAGCAACTTGTATTCTTACAGAAACTCCTACTGGTCAGTAGCCTAAGATTCATCTAAAAAATTTTGCTGTCCATTTGCAAATGTATCCATCTGTCTAAAATAAACACTCCTGCAGAGAAACTATCATCTTTGCTCCTTAATAAACTGTTGTAATAATCTATCATATCTGCCTTGTTCACCCATCAGAGTGATGATAGCTCCAGCTGGTTGACCATGAGATTAACCACAGAAGAGGAGTGTCAGAGAGAATGGCTCCCCTGGCAGAGGTTCATCCCACTAACAGAGTGATCACATGGGGGTGGGGGTTACAGGATGTGCCCTGTGTCATACAGTGCACACTGTGTATATGTGTGTACTATTTTGGGCACACACTGTGATTTTTCTGCAGCAATTCATCGATTCTCTTAATACAGTCAGCTGCCCGTTGTTCAATATTTCAGAATATCAATGACCTAAGTTTAGGCCTGTAACACTGTTGCTGATGCCTGAGAGGACTTAGAGGAAAGAAAGTCAGCCAGGGCCACACTCATGCATTGACTTTCCATCAAAGTTGTGACCTGCAGCATTAAATGAGGACAAGAGGGGGATTCAACATCCTGTTTGACAGCCTGTATCTCTCTTTGCCCCTCACAGGCAGACAGTCATCAACACTGCACTTTGTTAAACTGCTTTTATCCATGTCCCTGCCCTGCTGAAACACCTCAGTGCTCTATTTGCTCGACATACCTGTCAATATATTGCTATTCAATTTAACAGTAGCACAAAACTGCAGCCATCAAAATTGACCCCAAATACAGTTTCTAACAAAATTGACTTTTTAGCGTAATTAAGGTAAGATTTATTGCAAAACTGTTGTGTTAGACAACAGTCTTGCAATAAATCTATCTATTTTTAGATAGGTCTACCTAATAAACTGGAAAGAGGAAATATATTAAGTCGATAATTTATTGGGGGCAGATTATTAAACACAGATATTTTGGAGGATTAATGGAAATGTGTTGGAAGGGCTTAGGTCAGCAGGTGAAATGATGCCTGGACCCTACATATCACCCCATAAACAATTGGCCCAAGTGCCCATCTTGTTAACTCAAGTGACCCAACTGGCACACTGGTGCCCCTAATAATTGCCAGGAAGTTCTGTCTGATTGAATCTGGTATCCAGATGTCCTGCCACTCTGGTGTAACCTCAGAAAAAAATCATTAGCTTACTCTACCAACACACAAATCAAACATAAATGAATTTAAGTTTGGCACTTCTTGTCATGTGATGTTGCCAGTAAAACTGAAGGACTGATGACTACGGCAACAAAGGAAACGATACACTTCTATTTTTAGCTTAATCGAGGACTGTTAGCCTGTTGATGCTGATATTGTCTCCTCTCATCCTTAACTGTTCTGAACAAACAGATTAATTCTATTTTCAGACCTTAGTTTTGTCAAGTTTTAGATTCATCATCAAAGTTTATATCGTTTTACTTCATGCCAGGACATACATAGGCAGTCAATATCTTGCAGTGCAACAGCATCACCTAGGCACCATTCAGTGCTATCACAACATTATACCATTCTGTTCTTTTTGTCACTTTTATGATATTAATTAGATACAAATAACCTAATTTACTAAATTTTTGTACAAAAAAGGATTGTTGTAGTCAGTAATATAAGGACACAATTACACAGCTGGAATACAATTTTGTTATATTTCCTTGTGTGGTTTTGTTTTTTTTTTCTGCATAGCCGGTATGTTACTTTTTGTTTTGTGTTCCTTTTCTTTCTTTTTATTTGTGTAACAACAATCTGTCTTTTTAAGTGATGATGTAAAAAAGTAAATCACAGATGCAACAGCAGTGCAGAGATAGGCTATGAAGTAAAAGAAAATATTAACTCAATTAATAACATCTTTTTTATGCAAAAAGAGAGTGTGGGGTGATATTTCAAAAATGTTTACAATATATGAATTACAGTATCATGGAGTATCTGATAAGACTGACAGTGCAACTCTGACAGCCATGATGTGTTTATGCAATGTAGGCTAAATATAGGAATAATTCCAAATGATAAATGCAATAAACATAATAACATAAAGCAAAGGTATAGTTTATGTCGCATACACATGCACTCTATGGTGACTAGACAATACAGTTACTATGCAATACTATGAAATACATATATTTTGAGAAATCTAATAAATACATCAGTGGTATAACATGAAATATGCCAATATCAAACTGGAAATGTATAATAGTGATATAGTGTACGGTGTACTAAGCGGACATGGTTTATTTATTTTAACGAGATAACGAGTTATTAACTCATTATCTCGAGAAAACGAGAAAACAAAGTTCGTTTTCTCGTGGTAACGAGTTATTATCTCGTTAAAACTAGTAAACAACTTGTGAAAAAAATAAATGAACCTTGTCCGCTTAGGGCTTCCGTAATATAGTACTATCATGATGTAAGTAATATAAAGTAATGTGATATACACTGCAAGATATTTTTCTATCTCTCTGTACTGTCATGTAATGAAGACGAAAGCTAAATATTCTACTACGCTAGGATAATTTGTCATTTTTGTCACAACCACTGGAGGGCATAGTTTGACATTTTAACACCTTTGCTTTTTCAAAATAAAAGATTCCGTTTAAAGCTGACTAGTGGAATCTTTAAGATTACTGTGCATTATTAAAACAGCAATAACGACTATTAAAAAATTAAAATGCATGTTTTTTTTGTATCTAGCAGTAATTACTACGTTAACGTATTTTTTGTGACAAATATTTTTTTTCTGCTTCCGGGTTAAGTCAGTGTTAGCAATGACATTGTACCTAACAGATAAGAAGTCACGCCACCAAATGGCTTACAGTTTGTTGTTTTCACATGTTTTGAAATTTTAAACTATTACCAACAGCACCGTAAATATGTCATCTACCAGCACAAGTTTTACGGAGGAGCGGCAGCACAGAGGAGGACAGGTAAATACACCAATGCAGGCGCAAACATACAAACAAGATGCTAACTCGCGAGCTTGCTTTGGACTTTGGATGAACTGAAAAATGTAACGTTAGCTGTTAGAAACGAAGCGTGGTTTGAATGCTGATGTCTTTAAGTTTTTTTTCCTGCAAGGTGGGACTTTTTAACGAGTGTTGCCCTCGTGAGCAAATGGAAATGAAGTTAGCATTGGTGTTTAATGTGTGTGTTTACACTGCAGGCTCCAGTGGGCATTGATTACATTCCCACAGAGGAAGAGAGGCGGGTGTTTAAAGAGTGCAACCAGGAAAGCTTCTGGTACAGGTGTAAGTTTCTGTCTTTCGCATGCCACTCATATGAATGATGTTGCGTTAAAACCAATTCTAAAAGTTGGAAAGATTTCTGACCTCAACATGATTTCCTTCACAGCGGTGCCCTTCTCTGTGGTCAGCATGGCTATCACTCAAGCCCTCGTTGCCAAAGGTAATTTAATAACATGCAGTGTGTTGAGTAAATATAAACACACCTGGACATTACACTGATCTTGTCCTGTTGAAATTTGTAGGAACTCTGTCTGCGTCTCCAAGGCTTGGATCTCTACCCAAAGTGGTCTGTAAGTTGAATGAATGTAAAGTGGAAAGTTAACACACTCAGTTCCCTCACATTTTGTGAGAAGACTCAATTTCAGAGACACCTCTCACTATAATAAAGTAAAATATACAACACCACAAACTAAAGCCTCGAAAAAGAATATGAAGTTAAATGCATACTTTTGTTTAGCATACTCTGTAAAAACTTAACAGTATGATATTTATGAAGGTGGGATTTATTGCATAATTGATGTTGGACTATGGATTGCAATATTAGTGTTTTGGATTTCATTATATTCATTATATATTCATTATATTTTAAGCTGTGCAACTAGAAATGTTCAGTTTCATCCTCATGTACCACTATGGCAGCTCAAGCTGAAAATTTTATTAGCTACAGACAGCATTAAACCTGTATTTGGCAGGTGGCAGTGCTAATTTCATTCCCTGGTGCCACATGCATAGGTAACTATTTTTAGAAGTTTTCTATAAGTTTGTTTGTCTCTTCCAGTTGCTGGCTTCTGTGGTTACCTGGCTGGTAAAGTGTCCTACATGAAAACATGCCAGGAAAAGTTCAAGAGGCTGGAGAACTCACCTCTCGGGGAGGCACTTAGACAGAGGACAGGGCTGCCTTCACAGTAGTAAGCACCACACACACCAAATTAAATAATATGTTTTTTATTCACCAACTACCTCTTCACTGTTTTTCTGCTCTCCTTCCCAGTTCCAAGGGTGCTCAGTCAGAACTCAGTGACCCAAATGCCTCATCATTTGAAACCATGTTCCAGCCAGCAGAACCGCTCAGCCAGAGAAGCTACAATACAGAGTCATCCATGCAAACGGGCAGATCAGATGACTTGAACGCTCCAGGTACCACAGAGAGCTACTGTGTAGGCTTTTTCCAATACTTTGTGGTAATGACCAGGGTTTGTGCAAAAAATATGTCAAGATTTTTACACAGTACCAACAACTGCAAAAAACTTGCTAATTTGAACTATAATGAGCACACTTGTCAAACAGTAGTTTGAATGTAAAAAAAATGGGTCTTTACTAGTGTTTAAGCTTTTATGTAGCAAAAAATGGGTAAATATATTGCTCTAACCTTATTTTTTTGAAATGCCCTATGCCAGTGCTAGATGGACAGACAGACTGATAGATGAAATTTATATAAAAGATATATATGGTTATATTGATTATGCAAACTTATTTTTCTTACCTTCTGATATCAGAAATTGAATAAAAATCTTGCATGCAAGAACATTAAAAAAAAAAAATTTGAATATGCTCTCTTATTGATGAAATGCATTTCTGTGTTTGCTTACTTTATCAAGAGTAAAATTGATAAATGCCTACTGAGGATGCCAGAAGAAACTCTTTCCAGTGATCTTTTGCCCTTCTATGAAATGTCCTTTCAACCACTGCCAAATTGCAGTTGTCTGTAAGCACCTTTTTTTTGTCAAATTTCTTTTATAACTCTGTGTTCTCTTCCTTGTCCCCATAAACATAAATAGTTGAATCATATGTTGAACAAGAGGAGCCAAAGAGGAAGGCCATCCTCTATGAGGACCTGAGGCTCAAGAACAGAGAGAACTATGAGGTCACGCTAACGCAGAAGGCTGAGACGCTGCTCAAAACATCCCCTGAGAAGGAACCAAAAGGAACCAAGAAAGAGGGTGAGCTGCTGCTTAATGTGTTTACAACACTTGCTTGGTTAGGAGTTGATATTAAAATACAACATTTGTCCTCAGTCCAATTTGTGTAACTCTCTTCCCTTTTTTCTCTCTTATGTTACAGTGAAAAACATTTATGGAGACACCTGGGAGGAATGAGTCCCTGTTTGAAATTAAGATGTAATCTGTGCTCGGTATCACTGACACCACAGCTCAGTGTGCAGCTAATTGGCTGTATGTCCTCAGTGTGATTTCACCCTTGTACAAGTTTCTGATCATTCTTTACAAATGAGTCAATTAAACCAAACTGCATGGAGATTAAAACTCGCTCTCTCTCTTTGTGCTTCAGCACTGATTTGAAGAGTACCTTTTTATCTTCACAAGCACAAACTTCAAATTACAAAATGATACTGATACCACAGTTTGCTCTTAGAGCACAACTTGTCTGTGTGCTAATTTGTCCACACTGGTTTCAAAACATGGGTGTTGTTTAATGCAGCACCATGACGCAAGCACAACCAACACAGCTTTAGTTTTTTTTTGGAAGAGGTCTTAAATAGTAGCGGTGCAGTGGTGCATTTATGACAACCAGATTTATAATTTATAAAAACATGAAAAAACAGAAAAGGCAAAGGTGGGGGTAAATTTTTAATTAAAAATTATGTTCAAAAGTTACCCATTTTATTTTAACATTCAAAGACATTAAATGTAATTAAAGTCTGTCAGAAACTCTACAAATACTGTAGAATCCTACTAGACATTATTTAAAAAAACATGTCCAAGCATTTGACAGTGTATATGACACAACCCTGACTGATGATGTAGGAGCCCAGCAGTAAAACAAATGACAATTGATTTAAAAAAATAAAAAAAAAAAGAAAATTGACTAAAATTGATAGATTAAGGCTTATTTTTATGCATTGAACAATTTAAAACAATCAAATTAGTGACCATGACTATGGTCCTGATTGCAGCTGTGGCCAAAATTCTGCTCTGAACTGTGTCCTTTACTTAGACCAAAGCTTTGTGTTAAGTCATGTCCATTAGGATTTTGAGGTGGTGTGGGACTGGACAAAGCACTGGTCGAATTTGGCCAGCCTTCGTTAAACCTGGCGGTGGTATCAACACTTGTAATGCTGGTCAATGGAGCGTAGGCCTGAACTGGGTAGGACCCAGGTGTTGGATTGATCTGTGGAAGCAGTGTCCTCCTCCGCTCCTCTGTTGAGGCAGGGACAAACATAACCCCGCTGATGCTCCTCAACTGCCTGAATGGAATCATCTTCTCCAGAACAGCCGCCCTGGCCTCTGTCAAGTCCACAAGAGAGAACCATCCTTTCCCATACGTCCAACCAACCAGGATGGCGATGATGTTACATGGTAGCACACTGTGAGGAACAAGGGCAGTGGTGACTATGAGCAACACCCAGGGGAGAGCCATGGTTGGGAAACTTACTCCACAAAGGAATCCATTAGTCATTTTTGTGTGCATGGTAGTTACAGCCACACATGCCAAGGCCACAGGAAGCAACCCTTCGGCGTGACTCTGGCTGTCGTTCTCCTGCATGAGATCCACAAAGCTGTATAATAAGCCTGTGGTGGACGACAGCAGGAGGAACAAAAACAGGAAACGTATGGTGCCAAAACCTTTTTCCAGACTACCACCAAGCAGTGTCAGGACCACAATATTCACGAGAAACTGAGCAAAGGTTTTGTGGTAAAGAGGGTACGTCAAGAGTCTGTGGAGGTGTCCACTCTGAAAGACAGACGCACCAACACTGAGGACACCCTGGGTGAAGATGAAATGTGTCTGGATACCAAACAAAACACATGACAAAAACACAACAGTTAAAATACCACTTGTGGGTGCAGGAGCAACGTCTTTGAAAACTTGAAAGATCATTTTCAAGTGCTCAGTTCGTGTCATCCGTGGTTGATAAGCTACAGCAAAGGTGTAATTGGTTCAATGGTCTTCACACTTCCTTAACGGGAAGTACTGTCAAATATCCAGACTTCCTTAACTGATGTCTACTGTAAAGTTGTCGCGTGGCTGTAGATCTCCATGGGAAAAAAAAGTTTAAAGTCATCGAGAAAAATGTGACGGCAAATTCAGGCAATTTTCATTAAGTCCAACTCAAAAAACTAACGCTATTAGTACTGCAAGCAGGATACGGCTAGCTTGAGTGCTGAAAGATAACTTCTGGTCAAGCTCTTCAAAATAAAACATGCAATAACACACAGTGGCACATTTCGTATGTAAGCTACACTCGGCTACGCAGCAAATTCAAGTATTTGAGTCAGAATCACATAATAGATACAGATACGCATACCCTGCTGGGTTAAAATAAAGGTCTAATGTATCTTCTTGCCAACGTCCATATCGTAATTTGAAGTACTACAGCTACTTCCGGTTTTTCTTCCTCCTATTTCCACCACTCAACTTATAGTTCACTTAAAGTTGATTACAAACAGCACGTTGTAATGAAAGAATACATCAAAAGAGAAAAAAATAACCTCGTGTATTTTAGCGTCAGCTTTAATAGACATATAATTTTTATTTTTCTAAACAGAAAGTTAGTTGTACTGGAATTTTTGCATTCATTGATATGAAATATTACAAGTATTCGGACTTTTGTCTTTATCGTACTTTCTTGCTATAACGTTAACCAGTGTAACGAAATTTACATTTTTATACTTAAGGAAAAAAACAGAGTGGTTATCGTAAAAGCCTTCTCGTAAACGGTCTTATTTTGGGGGAAAAAATAAACAAGTAAACAACCGCAAGCACGTCCGTCCCTCTTCCGGTGTCGTACGGTCGCTGCGGCGGATGTTGATGTTTTGTTTCGGAGCTTGCCGAAGGATGTGACCAGTTTCATCTCCGGGACGGATTGACATTTTTGTGCTTCTTTTACGGTTCCCTTTTTAAAACTTTTTTTCTCGGTAAGGTTTCGCTGTTTGTCGGCATCGTGTCTCTCCCGGTGTCTATTCCGGGAAGCGCGAGGCCGAGTCGTGCGATGATGGAGGACTTTGACGAGATCTACGAAGAGGAGGAGGAAGAGGAGGACGAGGACAGGGCCGCGGAGGAACAGCTCCTTAAGTATGCTCCGGACCCGGTGGTGGTGCGAGGATCGGGCCACGTCACTGTGTAAGCAACTAGCGACGCGTACGGTTATCGAGAGAGGAGTTTATGATTGCAGGGGAATGGTTAGCAGCCATGGATAACTGGCCGCTAGCGAGGTTAGCCACTGCTGGTGACCTAGCGTATCCAGCTAGCTACAGTGTAGCATCGAGATAACTAAAGGATCAGGCGAGGAATGTCTGTTCACATTTAACTTTCGTTTTAACTGAGGATAGGTTACACTGCCCAGTAAATATGTGACTTTCCTTTACAACTGAGAAAGAGCAAGCCAATAATGAGTAGTAAATTTTGAGATAAACTCATGTGTTGGCTATGTTCAAGCCAAAACAGCGTATTCCGTTAATGATATTCCTATTGGTGACTTTTAACACGGAGTAAGACTGCCCTGGTTGGATCGGTTCGGTGAAGTAAGGTACATATAGTTTTGGCTGCAAGCTAGCAGCACTGTGTGATTGTAGTTTGGGATGTAAAGCACTGATATCATTTACTTCACAGTTTTGATAACATACATGCTGGGCTCAGCACTTTTACCTTCGGCAAAGTGGAGGGAAATGTTACCCCACAGGAGTACTGAAATGCTAAGCTGGTAATTGGTTACCCCAATAGAAAGCATGTTTACTTTTGTGTTACAGCATATTTTTTCCTTTTCCCTTCAGGTTTGGGCTTAGTAACAAATTTGAGTCAGAATTTCCTTCAGCACTTACGGGAAAGGTGAGTGATTTAATGTTACTCATTGATACTCATTAATTTCAATATTATCTCAAGTTAGCATCACTACAATGTTAACATTATGTCCTCGCTACCAGACGACATTTTATACTGAATTTTAATGAGTTAAGTTCTAAAAGTGCTAAATATTATGTAGTGCAGTATGTTATCTCAATACCTTCATTCATTCTATCACCAGTGCAAAACAAAGATTGCATGTCTGTGGCACAGTTGAAATTTATGTGAATACGACTTACACACCTGCCATCTTAAGGGATTAAATACTACAGAATGAATCATACCTTACATATGTAATTGTTCAGGTGGCACCAGAAGAATTCAAAGCCAGTATCAACCGTGTAAACAGCTGTCTGAGAAAGACGCTGCCAGTGAATGTGCGGTGGCTCCTGTGTGGCTGCCTCTGCTGCTGTTGCACACTGGGATTCAGTTTGTGGCCTGTCATCTGCCTCAGCAAGAGGGTAAGATACTCACTCATGTCCCATTCTTAACAACATTACAGTAAATCACAGGGAGGATTATTATGTTGGTGTTTTTTGTTGTGCTTTGATTGTTTATTTTTTAATTTATTATGGGGGGAGGGGGTTGAATTTTATGTAATATAACTGTTGCCTTCCAGACAAGAAGATCCATAGAGAAACTTCTGGAGTGGGAGAACAGCAGACTTTACCACAAGGTAAGTAGTCAAGGCCAAAATAGATATGCATCCATGAAACATTTTAGTTTGACATTTTCTAAAAACATGTTTGATCTCTGTTTGCAGTTGTGTTTGCATTGGAAACTAAGCAAACGGAAGTGTGAAACCAACAACATGATGGAATATGTAAGTACCCGTTGTGGAGATTATACTAGACAACAGGATAAGGCTTGTTTAAGTACTTTATGTACAAGTTTTTGTAATCTTTTATCCTCCATCTCAATATTTGTTTGATTAAGAGTGTTTCTACTGCCATTCAGTTTCAGAATCTGCAACAGTGTTTAACGCACAAACCTACACACAAACAGCCAACTTAATGCTACTGTGGCATAACTGTGAGGAATGAGGATTGAGATGGGTTCAGATGTGCTAACAATATTTTCACACTAACACCAGGTCTACACTCCCCCCAAACACATCAACCGATTTCAGACCAGGTGAACACACAGCTTTAGCTGTGTTAGCCACAAGTGATGGGATTAGCAGGAGATTGAATAGAAGCTTGGAGACAAGTAGTGCTGTTATTAGGTTCTTTGCCAATTTCACTGATTGTGTCATTGTTTTGCAGGCTACACAGCAGTTTGTACACATAGGCATAGTTAAAAATTACATTTTTTTTAGAGTCATAATTTCATTAATATTTATTGAAAGTACATTTGATTGATTCATCCTCCTTGTTCACTAATATTATCCTGAGTTGTGGGGCACTTTGTAAAGTAACTTTTAACACGAATGCTATGAATTAATCATTGATGATCCCTTTGGCAAATAATGATGATAATGATGTAGCTTTTACTGCAGTGATGGTTTGCAGAAACATGATGAATTAGTTGTATGCTGGTTACAAATACCCACAGCCCTGCATGATGACAGCTATTTTGTTGGAGAGCCTTGCTGATGCAACATAGTTGTTGATATTATACTTTCTTTGCCACATTTCTCAATGGCATGTCTAATGTGCATTGAAATTGGCTAAAGTGTCATTACCCAAACAGATAACAACTTGTGGAAGTGGAACTTATCATGGTTTGTGATCTTGTGGCTAGCTCAGTAATGAGATTTGCAAACAAAACAGAAACATGAGACTCACATACATAAATCACAGCATCGGTATTTTTTTTCTTTATGCATCTGGCCCCAAGACTGAAGGCTTGTGAGTGCACATGTGTTTGTGTGTGTGTAAGTATGTGTGGTGGCAAAGTGTGACTAAAAGGTCACACTCTAGAGCCCTGTACAATGGAATGTGTGCTTGAATGTATTGGATTGTTCAGTGTAGTGTTCTGCTGGAGATCTCTGTGTCAGGACCCTGCAGAATCAATGTATCAGTCTCATTAAGAATGAATGAGAGCTCTGAGATTTTCCACACAGTGTTGATGTTGGTTAAAAAATAGCTTTGCTAGTTTACTCTTGCCACCGCTGACTCACTCATGTTTTGGAGTTCTTCAATCTGGGTTTTCACTGGATCACTGGATGTAGGAAGCACTGTTGACTGAAAGTGATCATAGGCTCTATTTGAAACCTTCAAGGTCTATTTATTTATCAAATAGAATAATTCAATTAACTGTTTTTAACTATGTTGTATGTTTAATATTTAAGAGAAAATCAACATGTTGATGGTCATCCTAAGTTGTTGATTGTTATTGGCTCAATTAAACACAACAAATATGTTGAGGAAAGGAGCTGGGGTGAAGCTATCATCATTAGAAAGATCAGAGACATAACAGTATATTTTTTCTGTTAGTCAATGATATTAAAAGATGTAAAGGTCTGCGTTTGGATAATCCACTGAGTTCGGTACCCATCACACTAACAGACTTGATTAAATATATGTAAAAACTCTGTAAATCTGATGTTGCCATGTCTGTATTGATTTGAAATACAATAGAATTTCCTTTAATGACCTGTGATAGTGTTATAGTGTTTGGCAGTAACAACTTTTTCTCTCATCCCCTGCAGGTAATCCTAATAGAGTTCTTACCTAAGATCCCCATCTTCAGACCGGACTAGCCTGACTGCAGTTGATCTTAAACCTCCACTGCTGCATCAAAATGGCTGTCAAGTTCCTGAATAACCACCCTAACCAGTTATCCCAAAATATTTTTGTTTACAGGGTAGCATTGATCATCCCCTGTTCTCCCTCACATACCTCTTTCTACACTCTTGTTTACAAATCCAATATCCAAAAATTCACATTGGTGTGACTCCACCATTGAACCCATGACCCATCATGCAGGCTGACAAATTGTCAAGCCATGCTAACTGGCACCAGCCTTTGGGATTTCAGGAGAGAACCGGCCATGGGCAGTGTTATGGATTTTTTAAACCTAGAGCTGGAGACCGGACTCTCAATTTGAGTTCTGTGGGCAACAACTGGAAAATTGTCACTTGTATGTACCCTGACCTAAGCACATGGCACAGTCAAACCATGATAAAACCAACACGATCACGTTACCTGCTGTCAACCGGCCAACTTCACCTGCAAAAAAAAAAAAAAACACCCCAGTGCTTTTGTACCAGTTGGTTTGGTGCTCTAGGCCATTACCAGAGACTGTGGAGTTAACAAAACAAGGAAGTCCAAAGGAACTTTCATCCAAATAAACTCTGCAGCAGGCAGACAAGTCTTACAGGAACTTGTTGGGCCAGTGGCCTGAACAGTGGAACTCAATAATGTCACTCTTTTCAGATCAACTACCCAATAACCTTATTCCCTGCCTCCTTTCACATCTCAGCACACTTCTCTGTGCTTCGCCCTAACCCAGTGACAATCATACCCGCTGACTGTACTCTCTGTTGTGTGAATGGGTCTTTGTGTTACACAGTTTACCTGGATTTTTAGTCTGTGTGTCCAGGTGATGTGCTGGCTGTCTAGCAACTGCTTCAGAGTCGCAGTGTAATAAGTAACCTGGAAAGAAGACCACAAGTAATGAAGATAAAATGTTTTCTTTCTTTTTTTGACTTTTTTTTTCCTTTTTACTGTTTTTGTGTCAGAGAGGCAGCCAGTGCTCACAAAACTGTTCATTGTGTTTTTGCATGTGTTATGAGAGAAAAAAGCAAACAGAGACAAATCAGACATGAAGAGATTCTCTTTAATCTGTAAAGCAGGGTTCTTTGTTTTCTTTCCTTTTGCCAACTGTTATTTATAAAAGCAAGAGTGTACATAAAATATGTGCATTTGTGAAAAAAGGCCACAGTTTTGCTTTGTTTTCTGTTTTTTTTTTAGCAAAAGTATGCCATGGTTGTGTCCGTTTTGGTCACGTGTCAGCACTAAAGCACACAATGGCTTTGTCCCTAACACCTTCACATGACCTTTTTTCTTTATCCGCTGACCTTTGCTCATTTATGTACATTTTCAAGTTCAGGATGTGGCTCTTAAGAGAAGGTTCCTCTGTTTTAAAAATAACCTGACTTATTGCATTCAGAGTTCTTGAGTGACCATCAGTGCTATATCTTTTTTATTAGGCTAAAAGGTATTACTTATTTGTATCGTGAAGCAGGAATCCTAATGTTAGCTTGATAACTACATTGAGGATAATTGCTACCAAATCAAGAACTTGAGCTGATGACTTCACTAACTGGTATGTATTAGCAGTGTAAAACTACTATGTTTAATGAGAAAGTGGTTGCTTCATACAAACTAAAAAGAGGTTAAATAGTGAACTTAAATTCATAGGGTCACCTGAAACACAATTACGAAAAAATACAAGTATTACTTTGTGGTTACTGGATTTTTAAATTGGCTACTGTTTGCTAACAAGTTTGCTCTTTCACCATAAGGTGTCAGTCAGTGCAAGGTTTTGTAAAATGATTTGAGGCTCAGTTTAGATAGTTGCCCTGCCAACTAGCAATCCTACTTCTTGATAGAGACATTTAATAATTTTAAAAATGGTGACAGAAATAAATCACATCCCAAAGCACAGCTTATTGAAATGTACAACTAGGTACAAAGTAGGATGAAGGGTAGAGCAGGAAAAAAAATGCCAGTTAGAATGTGTTATAAAATAGCTTTTTTCCTCTCAGCAGACTTCTTAAATTATAAAAACAAAAATTTCCAAGTTCTGAGAGTGAACAAAGCCACTCAGCTCAAGGCCACTCAGCTCTGGTGATGGTATGGGTCACACTCAGGGGATTATGCTGTACTAGATAAACAACAAAATGTAGCATTGGAAAACTCACTGTCAGTTGAGCTACACCAGGGGGTCGGGCATAACATACAGTTCATATAATACTTGAATAATCATAAAACAATGCATTTATAGATACTGAACTAGAGCCCCTTAAAAATAAGACAACTAACCATTCTGCGGTCTTCCTTTTCGGACAGTAAAGGAACAAACATTTTCCACAGACACACAGAGTTCAGACATGGTGTTTGTTTACATGTCAAAAGACCCAAATTCACTTGATTACCACTGGGTTGCCTTTTGGTTCATTAGTCACTTTTATATATTTTTGATTGTGGTTTGTTCTATGTAAATCAAGGCATAGGGCCATATGCAGATATTTGTGGAGTGTGTGTGTGTGTGTGTTTAGGTGCGTGCATGAACGGTGTACAGATGCAAATGTTCTTCATACTTCTTCAGACTGTGATTGAACCCTGCACAGAAAGTGAGTTCTTTTTATATAATCAGGGGTGTTTTGTGTGTGTGTGTCTTTGTCTGTGTGTGTGTGTGTGTGTGTGTGTGTTTTGTTTGTATGAGGAAGAGGAATAAATATGTACATATGACTCATGAGCAGGTGTATGTACAGTAATAAAGTACCAATAAACAAGGCAATGGGCATTCTTCGCTGTGACTGTGATCTTATTCTGCTTGACATGAAGTCTCTGAAGATTATTGGTCATTCAAGGTCACATGATATTTAGAAGAACTAAATCAAATAAAGCATGATTTGCTGTTATAGTCCTGAAGATGTCGACCACAGAGGTTTTGCAAGATACCATCATGGGCAGATCCAGAGATCCAGAGGAGATTTGGTGACTCTACTTCTGTTGCAGATGAAGTTCATTAATCATGAGCACTTTTACTTATGTAAGGCTGACTTCTTCCAGCCTTAGCTTCATAAGTTCGATTACTCACGGGCGTGGGTTAGGAAAAGCATGGGGACAACGTTTCTCAGTTTCTCACCCTTTTAATGTTTTTTTAGTCAGGAAGACAACAACAACTCAACCCCAAACATAGCAAGGTGATTGGTCACTTCACATCTTGTGATCTCAACCATCCTTGACCTTAAAGGCAAGGTGCATCACATTATGTAGTTCCTAATTTTAACTTAACTTCAACTCTATAATGTATGAATTTACCTTTAATGAAATTAACTTATTTGTCCAAATAGATCACAGAATAAAATAAGGTCATCTATCCAATAAAATAAATCTTCACAAAAATAAATCTCATCTTACATTCTTCCCCTTCTTCAGATGAAATGTCCTCATTTCAAAATCTCGTGAAAAATAAATCTCATCTCAACCTGAGAAGCAAGCGCAAATACTAAAAGTTCTCCATAACTGCAGGGCAAATGGAAATAATTGCACATCTCAACAGGTACACGAATAGAAATAACTGTTGAACTTATTCTGTTAAAAAAAAATGCCTGAAAATGTACCATGTGTCAGAACATATTACTTCCATCACAAATTCACCTGAATTATCATTACGTACGTGACAAAAAAAAATATGAGATACCTGAACCAGGAACCTACAAAATATATGTAACATGCAGTACGATATTCCATACATCATAACATACCGTATGTCTTTTCTCTTCTTTTTTTTTTTTTTTTTTAATATTTTTGTAACAGTCCATCTACATAGGAAACCTCAATAAATGTACATAAACAGTCCATATCTGTCTCTTGGGTGTATGCGTGTTTATAGCAAGAGCCTCTGTGGTCTCCGAACTATCCGACCTGAACGAGTCATTGATGGGCCATCAGAACATGTCTGAAAAGGTACCGTGGTAACAGTGTCAGTCCCTTGGTTCCGTTGTGTCTGAACTCGCGAGACGCATCCTGAAGGTCTCCGCAGTGGGGCAACAGAGGGGCAGGCAGGAGTAGAAGCTTGTTCAATGTTAGCTGGTTGAGTGCATAGGGGGAGTGAACCAGACAGTGCTGTATAACTTGGCAGAGTGTCCATAGGCTGTTGATTCACAGGTTGGTTCACA
>JAPZDZ010000020.1:19005567-19018374 GCA_029783805.1 Acanthurus tennentii
ATGTAACCGTTAGCAGGAGCTAATGTTACCTAGCTACATGTAAGTAACAACACACACGAACAAAGTAAAAAGAAAAAAATCGAGACACATAGTACTTGTAACTAACCATTCAGAAACATCCTGCTGCAGCCGCAGAGTTTGAATTTCTTCAGGAGCCTCTCCTTCTGTGTCAGACTTTGGATCAAACTGGTAAAGCTGGACCGACATACTCTGTAAACATTAGCATATGGTACCGGTGTGCAAGCCATGCCCCTCTCTTCCAGAGAGACAGGGAGGGGCGTGGTTTGCGCTGAAGGAGGCGTGGACAGGCCCACAAAAACAGCATGTTCTCGGTAGATCTCACTAGAGAGAGTGTTTCAAGGACACAAGGCTTACTCAAGGAATCAGGAAATTGAATCAGTAGCTGCTGCACAAATTGAGAAGCACCCATGTTTTAGGGACCCAGGAGTGGGAACAGGCTACGACGGGTGGGCCATGAGCATTAAGTATAAGCTTGGCAACTATCGCCAGAAACTATGAATGGCAGGCTGTAGTGAAGTCCGCATAAACCAGAAAAGAGAAACAGAGGGGAAAAGGCGCCTAAAGAAAGCAAGGAGAAGTGAGGTGAATTTTCTTCCTGACAATCCAGTAGGGCATACAGATGACTCTTTAGAAAGAGAAAGGACAGAATTGTTGGAAGAAGTTAAAAAAAGGCCTCCAAACAAGGCTCTTGTTGAGTCCAAAAAGGAAATGACATTTGCTCTGCGGCGGAAAGAAATAGTGGATGAAGAACCACTTGTTGCTGATGTTATGGAGAGGTGGCCGTGGTTGTTTCTGGAAGACCAGGTAGGTTTTTTTTGTCTCAGTTCGATATTTTGTTAAATGTTGTTCCTTTTTTGTCAAGTTATTTAAAAACTGATTTGAGTCAGTTGTACATGTATATCCACAAATACTAATTCCTCTCTGAGATATGTGCTGAGTTCTTCAGAATTACTAGAGTGGACCTAATGAAGACCTTCATATCATCATTGGATGCACACTCATCAAACATTATTCAGCTGTACAAGGCACGCAGCGGAACACTTGGAAAAGGCATCAGGATCCTTCTAGACAAGATTGATGAACAGGTAATAAATAAGTAGAATACAAATGTGATATAGCAGGGGTCCCCAATTAAATATCGAGGAACTAGGACTATGTGGTATAAACCAGGGTACTGCATTTTCACAACTGAGCTATTAAAATTTAGAAGACATCAAGACGTAATTTACGAAAAGGACCAAGTGCGCCATGGAAACCAGTTTTGTGGCCAAACACCAGTTTTATTTCATTAAAAAAACCTTCAAACTGCCTTCAAAAGTTTTGCTTTTGTAGTGGTTTATTAATACATTAACATATCTGTCTAGGAGCAGTTTTTTCCCCCTTTTGTATAAAAAAGTGACTAATAAGTATGTTATGAATTTAAAAAGGGGCAATAGAGATGAAGGCAACAGAAAGTTCAAAGTCACAGTGTAGAACTTACAATGAAAGGCTTATATGCCTCCTCATCCCATTTTATTTGGACCAATTATTGGTTGCGATTTATAGTATCCTTTTAGAGGTAGGTAATAAATCAGTTTAAATTACTTATTTATATTTCTAGTTCAGATGTGTAAAAATTAAAATCTAGAATAAGCTGCGGTCAAGTAAGCTTAGTGATACGATTGTACACCTGCCAGCGCTCCTGTCAACTTCTTGAAACATTATACAACAGCAAAGCATTTCCAATCAAATGAACCCAATTAAAATTTAGTATTTTCGGGCTTGTCCAACAAAATGCATAGAAAGTACAGGTCAACATGAACAGTTGCAATGTATTGTTTGACCCTGTATTTCAACTTTTTGATCAAACACATGAAAATCAACAGAACTCTATAGGTGTTTCAGACTCAGCTGCAGGCTGTGTGTCAGCGGACTGACTTTTCCAAACGTGAATTTTTTGCATTTTATGGAGTTTAATGTCATGAACATCCTGTGTATAAATACAGTGGGAAAATTACATCCAGCTGATGCCGAAAGCATTTTGCTTATATTATTTAAATAATGCCTTTGTCTTTCATAGTTGCATTTAACAGAAAAATAACACAATTGTAGATCAACTTTAAGTGTGAGACAATCAGATTTTATTTTTAGTCCTAATCATATTATTTAATCTCAGTTCTGTATCTTGTAGACATTCAATGTGTTTGCCCACTGGAAGTCTACAGCTCTTTGAGTTCTCCCCTTATTTTTAAGGGAAAATCCAGAGGGGTTTCTGAAGACATGTCTGGTAAGAATAATCTATTAAAATGCCATTTAAGTTGCACACTGTATAAGAGAACACTAAACTGTAATCAAACCCTTATTTTTCAAAGGCATTTTGTAACAGCAACACTTTCTCACCAAACTTCAACATCATGTTTTGAAACTCCATGTATAGTGCATTTAATAATTGTTCAGAAAAAAAAGTAAATTGTCAGACTTAAAAATGATCCATATACAAAATTTCTTACTACTGTTTACATTTGAGAGGTCATTCTCTATCAGTAACACATTTTTGGTTGGCTAATTTTTTCAGGAAAATCAAACTAACCATTAGTATGCCATTATTTTTACTTTTGAACTGTTTTGTTACAGAATAGAAGGAAAAAAATGAAAACCATCAAAAGGGGTCAGTAATTATTTTAGTCACTGTATACTTGTTTTCTGTAGGATACGGATTCAGAAGAAATGTGTATCAAAGGCCTCCAACTTGGAATATTCACAGTTGTCGAAGACGATGTCGGAATGGTCAACTCAAATCCAACAACAAGAAGCATTGCACTTGTAATCGAGGAACAGATTGTCCTAGACGATGTGTATGACTTCCCAAGTGCATTTGCCTTTCTGTTTGGGCTCATCTATGCTCTGAACCTGGACTATCCAAAGGACTTGCAGTTCACATTCAAAGCAATTCAAAAGGGGTTCATGAACCTTGGTACGCAGTGCTCACCCCGGGTTCAGGCCTTAAAGAACACTTTGCTTAAGTAGCTTGCCAGGAAATTGCTCATGGTAAGAAGTCTTTTTTTCTGTTTTCTTGCTGGGGTTTGATTATTGGCTGAAACGTCATGTTGACCTAATGCTGATAGAGTTTCATGGAACAGTATAAGTTGACGCAACAGGGGAGTTAATGATTTCACATGCTTTTTATGTGCATTACTAAAAGGGGAAGTAATGGCAACATACTGTTTTGACATTTTTTTTTTTTGTTGGAGACCAAATAATCAGAGATAGGACATAAGTTCAAATATTGTTGAATAACAACATTGCACCTCTTTTCAGTGTATTTGTTTTCACTGCATTTGATGGACAGTCTTTTTTTTTCAAATGTGGTTAACCAAGGACGTAGGTTTGACTTTGACATTGGTGGGGACACAAGTGTTCCACATACACAGGCACACGTGCACGCAAACAGACACAAATACAAATGTAAATGTAAATGACACCACTGATTATAATCATAATAATTATGCTGATTTCAGAAAATTAATTTTTCGGTTGCTCTCCCCACTTAAACTCCTGGTTGCAGATACATGCACTGCCTCCTGCCCTGTCCAACTAACAGGTTGCAAGTAGCGTTTACAAGCAGATGGAGTGACAGCGGGGATGGCCAATCACATGTACATTAGCGAGAAACCGGCAGAGCCAATTGGAGAGCGATATTTAGGTTAGAGGCGGGACTTCGAGACTGAGTGTTAACCCTTTGTGTGCCATTATCACTACGGACAGCGGTTGTATTGATAATGACTACACATCAGTGGCTTGATATTGGTAGGGTAGTGTCCCTAGCGTCCCTATGCAATTCTACGCCCCTGTGGTTAACATACAAATGTCCTTCTGTAGCAGATGTTCTTTTTCACCTGTTTTGTACATTACAGCTTATGATTCACTGCTGATCCTGCGCTTCAGGTGTATCATAATTTTGTTTGTTTTTTCTTGCTGCCACATATAGTGCCTTGCTATATTATATGCTTTGAGTATACAGAGTATATACACAGCAAACATTCTGTAGTTATAAAATAAACATTTCGGGTTTAAAGACTTATTTGTTCAATTCAATTCAATTCAATTTTATTTATATAGTGTCAAGTCACAACAAAGTTGTCTCAAGACACTTTACATATGGAGCAGGTCTAGACCACACTCTATAAATACATTTATATTTTAGATTTATAGAAACCCAACAAATGAAAGCAATTCCCACATGAGCAAGCACTTGGCGACAGTGGCGAGGAAAAACTTCCTTTTAACAGGCAGAAAGCTCGGACAAATCCAGGCTCATTTGTATTCTTTTATTGAATTTTCCACATTTAAACTGTGCAAAACTTAATTGCTAAAAATTAAGGCAAAGTTGCAAAGGAATTTTTGAGTAGACTCAACTAAGGGGCAGTTAAGTTGAAGTAACTTAACATTTTAAGTTAAAGTAAAGTTCTCTTAGTAAAAAAAATGCAGTGCTGATGATGTACATTTTCAATCTGTATAAACACACTGTTTCTATTTTATCTCATGGAATAATTTAAGTATACATAACTTAAGTACATAAGTAGATCTGACAATTAATGTTAATTTTGACAAAATTGAGATAACACTTTAAGTGATCTTCTGAATATAGGTTGATACAACATATTGGCCCTTATTTGAGAAAACTTAAAAAGGCTTTGCAGCTGTTTGCCTTATTTTTTTAAGTTCACTCAACCTTTCTTTTTATACAGTGTATGTGCAACGATGGTATGGGACGTGTGCTCATTCACACAAACCCACTGAACCCTGTCAGTTAAAAAGTTTACAATCAAAAGTGAAATGTGAAGCTAGTTTTAAAATGTATGGCTGCATCTTAATAAAAGCGGAGGAAAAATCAGCAAATAAAAGTTTCATGTAACTGCCTTGATTTTCAAGGTGCTCATATGCTTTGTCTAAGATAAAGAGCTTTGCATAATCTACAGCTTTGCCTCTTTGCATGTATAATTGTATTTTTGCAAATGACTTGACCATAACCTCTTTTCCCCGTTAGAGACTGATGTTTCCTCCTCAGTAGTTAAAAACTGGATATTCCCCTTGTCTTGGAGTGTTAAAGGCAAAGAGCGAAGTCAGGATGTTTAGTTTGTTCGAGCTGCTTAGAGTTAACAAAAGGGTTATAATTATATAATCATAATTTTAAGGCTTTAATGTGAAAGAAGCTGTTGAAGTGCACTAGTCTCTCAAGCATGAACACTTGTAGAAATACTCATGCATCAGTGACAAATGAACCACCATACAGTTGCTAACGTGCAAAACATGGATTGTCCGGAGAATTTATTTCAGTCTTTATTTCAGCTGCGTTGCTTTGCATTTTGAGTGCAACTTACCGGTCATTCATTAAATATACAATATCCAAATACACAAAAATCTGTTTAAATATTTGCTAAATCTCGGCAATTTGACCTGCCAGTCAGTTTGTGTCCCCTGAGGAGAAGGTCTAGTGATTTTAACTTGACTACCAACAAATTCCATGGAAATACAAAAAAAATTACAAACACATAAGCAAGCCACACTGTAATACTGGGTGAGATGTTTTTTCTTTAAGATGAACACACATAGTTTATTTTGACCTAATTCCCCAAATACACACCATCCTGCTGCGGTTAAGACTATAATGCTTATCACGTTGTGGTTGGTGAAAGTCTTCAACAAAAGCTATTTAGTAGCAGCAAGTGGGCTGATAGTCACACACAGGCAGGAAATCCTAAGGTCCAGAAAGACTTAGATGTTGTTCATTCTATTTTTTTAATGGGTCTTCTCATTTGTTGACAGTGAGAAATGCCTTCAGTCTTATCCTTCAGGCTTCAAATCTCTTCTTGAGTTCAGACACCTTGATTGAAGGCAGGTCTTCATCCTCATGTCCCTCTGAGTGGTTGTTCTCTTCTGCTTTCTTTGGGTCACATGGCAGGTGAATTTGTGCAATTTCTCTGCTCCGTAACATGTTGCTAGATCTGCTAGGTTCAGCCAGCTCCTTGGCCCTGGACCTCACCTGAAAGCCTGGGCCTTGTGCCTGAGATTGGAAGTGTGCTACAGCAGACAAAACTGTAGGAGTAGGGGGGCTGTGTCTCATGTTCTTCTCCTCTTTCTTGACTTCTTCACTCTTTTCTTCCTGATCTGCCAGAGGTCCAGGGTCAGCAGTGAGACTCTGAGGCCCAGGGGAAACTGCAGTTTTTAGGTTGTCCTCCTGTCTTTGCTGCTCTTCCACATTTCCAGGATAATGGGGATTCAGTTCTGTCAGCTTGTTTAAAGATTCTGTCTCCTCATCACTTTTTTTCTCTTGATTACCTCTTACCTCTTCCTCTCTCATTACATTTTTCCGGATTTCATTTGTTTCCTTTTCCATCTCTTGGACCTTCACTAACTTCCCAGTCTGAATTTGCTCAACTTCCCTTTTTTCTTTCAACTCTTCTTCCTCTCGCATCTCAGCAGATCCTTTACCCACATCCTCTTTTAAACTCATTCTTTTTTCTTGACCATCCTTCTTTCTCTCTTCCTCAACCTTCACTTCCTGAAAGTTATTTCTGTTGTCTGTTTCCTCTTGGTTCCCATTTATTGCTACATTCATTTCTTTCTGTTTCTCTTTGACCTCCTTTGGTTCACTCTCTTTATAAGCTTCCTGCAAACCCTTCATCCCCACTTCATCCTCTAGTATGCTTGTGTCCGGGCTTAACCAATCAGAGTCTTCCATCAGATCGGACAGCTCGTCTGTGGTTTCCAGATTCCAGCTTTGCAGACTTTCACTGCCGCTGATGGACAAAGACAGACTCTCCTGGCTGGGGTTGGCAGGAAAGCCATGCTGAAAAACATAACAGCCTATTTTAGACCTGAAGCCTGCACTACCCAAAAAGAAAAAAATACCATTGACATCATTGGTATCTGGTTTTACTAAACCTGATAAACACAATCAGGTAAACTAATGTCAGGTGGCTTCTCTAAAAAAAGAGCTGACCTGCTCATCAGGAACTCATACAGACATATTCACACACCATTGGTACAGTCAACGGGAGCAGTATGGGGTTCAGTTTCTTGCCCAGGGATACTTGGACATGAAGACTGGAAGAGCCCAGAATAAAAACCATCTATCCAACAAGTAGATAGCCTGCTCTATTTCTTGAGCTACAGCTGCCGAGCATGTTCACATGGTGGTTTTTTAAGCATATGACCAATCAAAAATATGAATAAGTCTACTGGCAGCAGAGCAACTTCATTTACTATTGAAAAGCAATCTATACAAGTTTAATCAGATACAAAAACTTGAACAGGTTTAGGTGTCAGCTGTGTCAGTTTTCTTACCTTTGTGATATAGTCATGACTGTCCTGTCCAAACAGATCCAGGCTTCGCGTGCCATACAGCAGGCCACACTCATGGGAACTCCGGGAGCTGAGCGTCTCAAAGATTTCTCCAAGCAGATCCATCTCCTCAGAGTCACACAGCAGCGAATCTTGCCCTTCTTCTTCATCCCTCAGGAGCTCAGGGTCATGCTTTACAGGCCCAGACTCAGCTCTTTTGCACAGAGAAAACAAAACAGAAAGTCACAAACTAGAAGATACCTGCTGCAAATTCCTGTCTTTTCCTGGATTTCCAATATTTTCAGTTTTTCTGTGAATCTTACCCATCCCATGTATCATTGGTGTCCAGTATATCCTCCTTGTCCCTGGGAGCCCTATGTTTTTGAACAGGTCGACGGGGACGTGACTGACATGAAGCAACATGCAGTAACAAAGCAAAGCAATGCAATATTTCCCCAATAGAAATGACACACATTGCGGTGAATTAAAATAAAGCGAAAGAAGTTAAGCAATGAAAGGTGCAAATTGACATGAGCAGCAGTATAAGACGATAGAACAGGCAGATCAGATAATGTTAGGGATTGTGTGTTACAATTTTATAAAATATTTTAAATAAATAAACAATTGTTGTGAGATTGATCTCACCTTCCCAAAGTGCTGTGTGATTGGCAGGCGGCTCTGCAAACAGTCAGACTGGGCACGGCGGTGTGACACCGATCCTCCTCGCTGGAGGGAGTTTTCCTCATTTTGGGCCTACATTAAACACACAAACACATACACATACACAAACATGCACATACAAGAAAGAACAATTAAAGCAGACAACAGTCGACTTTGTATGAATTCAAGCACCCACATCAACACTGACCCACCTTGTGCATGAGCAGGTTTTTTAAACTGGACTTGGTGATGCCTTTGGCCTGAGAGATATTAAAAAGATTATGAGGAGGGTTGTTTTGGTGATGCAGACTTGATTCACTTGTCCTCTTCCAAGAAAAAAAAATCTTGGCTTGTACACACCTTTGTGTTTGCTTTAGACTTCATGTTCAGGATGAGTGCTCCTCCCCCCTTCTGTTAAAAGTAGGAGATGCATTTTTTGGGAACAAACTTGAAACAGTTTTATTAAGGATTAAGAGGACTTACCTTTAAATTACCAACTAACTGTTGATAAGATTTGCTTCTCCCTGCAAAGAAAAGCGAATGAGTGTTGAGTGAGATACACACGCACACCCACACACACACACAAATACACACCTGAAGCTGTTTCACACTTTACAATCTCCTCCTCAAAGAGGTCATCAGGTTCTTTCCCTTTGTTCAGAATATCCAGGCGGTCATCAATGAACTAAAAAAACATTTTATGAACAAAATGAACAAAAATACATTTGGTCATTTTAAAAGTTAATCAATCAAAATTTATGAATGCTCACCTATTCACATAACCACGAGTATGACTCAGTCCTGCTGTCTATCAACAGATTTACCAGTGACTTTATTCAGTTCTGTGTCTTCAATCTAACTGCCTAAAATAACCTCAAATATCAACCCAGAATAGATTAAAAACCTTATCCGTATAGTTAAAAATCTGCAACAAAGAATGTCAGACTCTTAAAAATTAGTTCCAACATTTCACTTGCTGTCCACCAGAGGGCAGTAAACAAGCTGATGCACTGTGTTTACCTGTTTAAAGAACTGTAAATGAATAGCACTCTGTAGGAACTGCCTCATACTGGATGACTTGTGATCCAGAAACACCTCCTCGCTGAACCACATTTCACCCTTCTGTAAAGAAAGATGTATTTATATATGGAGAGAGAGATAAGCACAAGAAAGAAGACACACGCTGGTCTATTGCTCTGACCTGGAATGCATGTAGAGCTGTTGAATGAAATTATCAAATAAAAATGAGAAAATTGCCTTTAATCAATAAACCAGTTTTTAAAAGCATACACAAGACAAGATAAATTTGTTTTAACAAAAAATTAGGAATATACTGCATTGTCATAACTTTTGTCATTAAAAAAACTTAGGTGTGGAGATATACTTGCTTTTAAACCCTGCACTCACATAGACAAATAGCAGCACATGAACATGATTTGTTCATTTACATTTAATTAACAGGCATTTAATTTATCACTAGTGGACACACGAGAGCAACCAAAGATAAACTCTGATTGTATGGAAGCTTTGAAGTTGCATGTTTTCATGATAAAGATGACAACACTCCAGGAGCTTAGTAATTTGTTTATTTTGAGATTGTTGCAGAAAAAGCTGGGAGGGAGCCACTGTGGTGGTGTTTAAGGCCCCCGAAACAAGCAATTGCAAACTTGACTCATTAACTTTTCATCAAAACTTTCCACTATTGTTGCTGCTACCAATGTGCCTACTGACCTCTGATCCTGTCACATACTGCCCCTATTGTTCATGTAAGTATTGCATCTCGCAGAAGTGTTCATTTTTGCATCAAATGCTCTAAATATCCACAGGATATGCAAGGAAGGTGTCTTGTGAACTTAAAAACAAGTGTGCTTTTTCTTCAGCTTTAAGGTCAGTCGTAAGCCTCTCTGCAATGTGGACTTACCTTTTGGCCCTGCAGTGCATCCCTGTAACCTCCAAACAGCAGAGCCTGGGCTTTCAAGAAGGCCTTTGAGACACCGCAGCCAGGCGACACAGCCTGGCGCTTCAAACACACCTTCAGGCCTGCCATCTGAAGACATGTTTACATTTAGATTGGTAATGTACATCCAGACTGACTGCTGCTGGTTCTTACTCAACCTAATGCCATTGTCTGTATTGTTGCCATGGATCGTCAACTGTATAGTGACATAAAAGGAGGAGAAGGGAGATGATGGGGGCACCAGGGCTGTACGCTTACTTTTTTAGATGGTAGAACTGGTGCTAGCATGCAAAAAAATCAGTGGAACAAAATAAAGTCTGTAGCAAACATAGAATGGTCAAAAACTTGTTTTATTTAAAATATATTTACCGTTCTGTTTAAGTGAAATTGTCCATTTATCATTCACTGCTATTAAGTGAACACACAGTTTCAAGAGGAGGGTGTATATTAACAGAGTTTATACCATGGTCTGGGTTAATACTCAGTTCTGATTGGCTGGAGGGTGTCAATTAACTTTTGATAAACAGACACCTATGCAACTTCTCAGATGGTTCCAGTTAAACGATCAGTTCACTTTTCCAAATTAATAATAATAATCAAACATGAATAAATTGACCTGGGCTACCTGTGGTTCTTAGTTAACTAAAAAAAAAGCATTAACGCCTACAACCAGTCAGCCTATTGTAAAAAAAAAAAAAAAAAAAAAAGTAGGCCTACACTATGAATAATAGGTTTAATGTTGCAAACCTGAAATGATATGGTTAACACAAAGACAGCCTTCAATATATCTAGTCTGCCTATTAAACTGCAGGCATTGTTTTCAGAAACCCTGCAACTTTAGAAATAAATTACAATTTTAAAAAAAATCTAAATATTTTATATCCAACAGTGTGATCCTGCAGTGCAATATCCTCTGAGCATCACAGGATGGTGCTCGTAAGGCACAAACTGCAAGAAGTGGCCTAAACTCAGGCTTATAATAAATTAAAGTGGTTAAACTAAGTGTCCACTGGCTAAACTGTCTGATGTTAAGCGATGGTTATGTCATGAAAAGGTGAGTAAGCGAGCAGCCACTGCAACCCTGTTTCACTGTCCAGCTGTGTTTTGTCCCCTGTAACTTAACGTGACTGCAGTCAATAATCGCCAGGTCATTGACTGTTTGTCCACTGTGCGCAGTGTTATTGACTTTGAATCTTGCTAGCATAACATTAGCTCTCTGGCTAACAGCTTAGCCGAAGGGTTCAGTTAGCTGGGTTTTTTTTTTCTTTTGGAAATGTACACTCATTCTGAATTTGATGCCTGCAACACAATCCAAGAAAGTTGGGACAGGGATTCACCAATTTGTGAAGATCTGCGTAAGCAAATGGTCCAACAGTTTAAGAACAATGTTTCTCAACACAAAATTGTGAAGAATTAGGGATTTTAACATCTGCAGTCCACAATATCGTCAAAAGATTCAGAGAATCTGGAGAAATTGCTGCATGTAAGGGGGAAGGCTGAAAACCAAAACAGAATCCTGTGACCTTTGATCCCTTTGATAGCACTACATTAAAAACCTACATCATTCTGTAATGGATATTGCTCAGAAACACTTTGGAAAACTGTTGTCAGTTAACTACTCTACTATAGGCTGCTTTTCCCTCAGCGCAGGTGCTTTCAGTTACGATCACGTCACGTACATACTGCGGTAAGCGTATTCCGTCACTTCCTGTTGCTGCTGTGTTGTTCAGTGAACTTTTCGCAGCTCTAGTGAAGCTTGCCAAATTCTGTTCCTTCTTCTGTTCTGCTGCTAATTACCCGTTTTAATCAATCTAATCCTACATTTGTACTGCCTAAACACTTGCTGCGACTCCTCTTCAAGCAGCTTTACTGTTAATCACACAATTGTTTACACTTTCTCCAGTTGTGCTAGTTAGCTTTAGCCAAGTAGCTAGCGATGGCTTCTCCTTCCACCTCTCGCTCTCCTCCTCTTTCCTGCTCTGTGTGCCACGTGTTTACTTATTCCTCCACTTCCCTTAGCGATACTGGTAAGTGTAATAAGTGTAGTTTATTTAGAATGTTGTAGCAAAGTAGAAGCACGGCTCCGCACCATGGAAAGCTCAGCTACAGTAGACAGCCAGGCCCCCATAGCCGGTGCGGACCGTACTTGCGTAGCTCCGACTAGCCGTCCCCCTGCAGCTCCCAAACAGCTGGGAGGCTGTTTGACTGTCCGAAGGAAGCATAGCCTGAAGACAAAGCTTACCACGGTTCACCACCAACCCCTTCGCATCTGGTATAGATTCTCCCCACTCAGCGACACACCCGCTGAGAACAAAACTCTGGTCATTGGCAGCTCTATTTTAAAATGACCAGTGCTAAATTACAACAAAATACGAGGGTCAAATGTGGGCTCTTTAACATCAGATCACTGTCAAACAAGGCAGTATTAGTAAACAATTTAATTTCAGATTATGACATCCACTTATTCTGTCTGACTGAAACCTGGCTAGGTCCTGAGGAATATGTAAGTTTAAATTAAGCCACTCCTTTCGGTCATATTAATACTCACATTCCTCGAGGTACCGGCCGAGGAGGTGGAGTTGCAGCTATTTTTAAATCTAGTTTATTAATCATGCCTAAACCAAAGCTAAATTACAACTCAATTAAAAGTCTTGTCCTTACTCTTTCACACCCAAATTGGAAAGCTTTACAGCCTGTCCTATTTGTGTTTGTGTACCGTGCTCCTGGCCCATATTCAGAATTTTTAACTGAGGTCTCTGAGTTTTTATAAAGTTTAGTCCTTGAAACAGACAAGGTTATTATTGCAGGAGATTTTAATATTCATGTGGACGTTGATAGTGACAGCC
>JAPZDZ010000020.1:19098645-19120318 GCA_029783805.1 Acanthurus tennentii
CGCGAAGGGGCTGGTGGTGAGCCGTGGTAGGCTTTGTCTTCGGGCTATGCTTCCTTCGGACAGTCACCCAGCCTCCCGGCTGTTCGGGAGCTGCAGGGGGACGGCTAGTTGACAAGCTAGTTAACAAGCTCCACAAATGTGACATTTATGCTTAATGACATTTATGTGACATTTATCCTTGATTTAATGTGTTTACTTACTGTTTTGAGTTTTGACAAGCAAACTTGTTGACTTGTAAAACGTACAGCGCTTTCCTCAGCCTGTAAGCCTTCCTAGCTTAAAACAACAGCTGCCTGCTGCAACAGAAACAAATGCTGTGACAGTGGGTAAAGAAAACCAAAACAAATTGTGATCCTCCTCCGTAGAATCATCATTACGGGTGACCCTTTTCACAATGTCATTTGGTGCACTGTTATTATAGAAACATACTGCTTTTACATTATGATTCATATGGAGCACTAACCTGAACAGCCTCGTTTATGTGCTGGTAATCCATGATCAGATGGACACTTGCATTCAGGCTAATCTCAAGTGAAATGCATTTTGTGCTGTAGCACAGCACTTTGGACCATCCACCACACAGATCATCAGTGCTGCAGCGTAGGCCTGGAAATATTTCAATCAGGCCCAAACCATGCTCCTTGTCTCATGCATCCACATGTCAATTTGACCATTTCTACACCTCACTATTACTGTGTCCTTCATCACATTTATTTGCTTGTTTCCATCTGCAGCCTCATCCTCGTCTCCTCGTGCTGCCTCAGACCTGGAGCAGGCGCGACCCCAGACCAGTGGCGAGGAGGAACTCCAGCTCCAGCTGGCTTTAGCCATGAGCAGGGAGGAGAGTCAGAAGGTAACAAAACCAACACATTCATACTAATATTATGATAATGTTTCATCTCTTGGGGCCAGCCTAACACCCCCCCCCACACACACACACACACACACACACTCACACTTCCGCTGTACTGGTGCCATACATGACTCATTGCCTCTCGATGATTCCAATAATACGAATTTTGTTTCAAAAAAATCTGAACATTCGCCCACCTTCATCTTGCTAGCCCTTCCTTCCCCTGTTACCATAGAGATGGATGAAGACACACAACTACAGATTGCCTTAAGCCTTAGCCAAAAGGAGCGTGAGCAGGTACACAAACACACACACACACACACACACACACACAACCACACATACACAGAAACACAACTTACCTACCATTCAGCTTCTTCACTTGTAAACCCTCAAGTGTGTGTTTGCAATAATATGACTCTTACATCTCAACTAAAATTTTATACTTGTGACCGTCATCGACTTTGGGTCCAACTTTTTTCCTTCCTCAGTTATCTTGCTCCTCTCCAGGACCTCTGCTGTGTCTCGCAGTGGCCCCCTAAACTGTTTAGACTTCTACTTACCAAACGTTCTCTTCATTCTTTGTCTTTGCTTTACTCAGCAGCTTCTGCTCTTTGTCAACTAAATACTTCAACAGCACAAAAACGCCACTTTGTTTCACTTTTTTTTCCAAAGGCTGTTTCACTGACGCTGGTGTGTGTGTGTGTGTGTGTGTGTGTGTGTGTGTGTGTGTGCGTGCTCATTGCCATGGCCATAATGCTGATGATGTCATGATGCCGCCTCTGCAGGAGCAGTGCTGTCGTCAAGGAGACGACTCTCTGTTGCAGAAGGCCCTGGATGAGAGCAGGAGAGAGAGCCAGTCAGGGACACAGGAGGTGAGTGTAAAAACGTGTGAGTGTGTACACTGTACAGTATACGTGTGGGTGTATGCGGGCGTCATGAGTGTGCATTTGCATGGAGAGGTGGGTGGTTGCAGTTCTGGGTGGTTGCTGGCAGACATTTGGAGAATAAAGTAGAGTTTGTGGTAAAGACTGTAGCACAGAGAGGGAAACGAGACAAAAAGACAGATCAGCATAATGAGGAAGGTTTGAGAGAGAGCTCAGAGAGGAGGAAAAAGAGCTGCCTGCTGAATAATAATGACTTTGTCTTGTCTAACCTTGAGCTCAGCATGACATTTCCCTGAAAGCACACTCCTTATCTTGTAGCACACCGGCTCTGTTACACATTGGCCTGACAAAGAGCCTATCAGAGTCACCAGCTGTCTTATGTAAAGGTCTCCATGGCTTGTAATTGAATAAATTATGTTGCTTATCGTGGAAATCGTGGTACTTTCAGGTGCTCCAACCTACAGAAAAAGTATGGGAATAAAGACCAGAAAAAAAGTACAGCACTGAGCCTGCTGTAGTGAGCCTCTCAGTAATTCTCTGACTGACATAATTCCTGATTTCTGATTTACACACAAAGTCAGATACATGCCATAGATGATCATGTTTTGTACCATGACACATTCAAAAAAAGAACTTGAATTTTGGGCCTTTTATGCTGTGATTGAGTACAGTTCACAATGGGTTTACAAGGACTCAATTCTCTGTTCAAATGTGTTGCTAAAAACATGGCTGAATGCCCTGCAAATCTTTTGACCCAATCTTATCTGTTGGATCACAATATAAAGTACTGTGTTTGTAATATACAGGTAAGGATCCTGTGCTCTAGTGGTTCAGGTTCCTGGAGTTCAGCTGTCGCAGTCAACATTCAGTATGCTGCCATACATTGTTGGACGTCCGTTACACAGTTTAAAAGGTCACCAACACTATGGATACACAGTACACTGTGCTAATTTGATGCTTATAAAGGAACTGCACTTGAATGAATGCTATAATCCCTAAAATCATATCTACTCCCTCTCAATATATAAAAAAAACAAACATCTATGGATAAACAAATATTTTTCAGTGGTAAAGTTTTACTGCTGTTTTTCCACTTGATGCTTCAACTTCTCACATATAACTATGTTTAAGTTTGGTACCGGCCCATGATTGGCTGCCAGACTAGTTGTGATGTCACAAAATCATCCTGGAATGGCATATATCAATCTTTCTTAAAGAGAGCACAGAGGAATTGTCCCTCTTGATCAGATGTGAAGTAACAAGAGGGCACTCGAATGCTAGCATTACCAAAAAAATTGAGAATAAACAGGTAATTTGCAATTAAATGGACATTTCAGTCAGTCAGACTTCCAGGTTTTAAAATATGAACAAATGATGTGAACATATTTGAAGTGTCAAATTTAAAATTAATATAATTAATTATGTCAGCAGATGTTAAATAGATTTTGTTGAGACAGTTTGTTTTAGAAGCAAATCAAGCCCGTGGAGACACCATGAGCCTTCTCCTTACACCTACAGAGTTTAGAAGAAATGGGTATTTTAGAGTTGAACAGTGACCAAAAAGACTGCATTGCCGTCTGCTGGGCTGTGAGACGCAGCTCTGCCATCTGCTGCAGAATAAACAGTGGAGTCCAGATGCAGCCTAACAGACTGAATCACCTGACTCTGAATCACCTCAAGCATTTCTCACTGCATTATGTCACATTATATCATCGTGTTCCATAATACACAAACACAAACACCCAGTGAGGGCTTACTCCTGCCAATTAGTCTCTGTGATTACAGACTAGACAAATGAGCACTTAATATGCTCCTGCTGATATTAATGTGTGCATTAAGTCAAACGACAGTGACACATTTGTACTTAAGGGAAACAACAGTGCTTTTTAAGGTGAACTGGTAGTCTATTGTTAAGTGACTAAAGACTGAGCTGTTCTGTCAAAGCGCTTTACTTCCAAAACATCAGTCTGCATTAGTTTGTCTTTTTATTCTAAAAACTCATTTGAATTTTTGGATGATTTCTTTCAAGTGGTTGAAGAGTTCTCTCAAACCATTAAGAAACTCTGTCATTCACTGTACAAACAGCATCAGAGAAACATTTACACCAGTAAGTCTCTCAACTACTTCACTTAACCAAGATCTGTCAAACTGCGTGTCTAACTAGTGTTTTACATGATCACAGTAACTGTGTCCGTCCTCATGATCTCCTCCGCTGAAGTTTCACATGGTTCAAAAATGTATCCAGCAATAAACCAAGAATATTTGACCAGAAAGGTTTTCTGCTCCCTGTGTAGTCAGCCATGCTCGACCTGGTAGACATATTTGGCCCCTCGTCTGAGGACCCACCTCCACCAAGTGACCCCTGGAGCTCCGCCCAACCCACCTGTCCCGTCACCTCTGACCCTTGGGACTCTGTAGGTGGGTGGTTCAGTGGTTCATCCCAAACAGACACAGCCTGATATGACGTGCAACCAACTGTGACAGATTCTGAGAGTTTGAAGGTTTTTATTGCTTCACAGCTGTCCACTCCAGCACGCCTGTGATTGGTAGTCCTTGGGCTCCCCCTGCTCCATCCTCAAAGGAGTCCAACCCATGGGCTCTATGCCCCAACTCACACATAGACCCCTGGGAAGCAGCACCCGTCTCCTCTAGTCCTGTTGATCATGCATGGGACAGCCCAACAGAACCAGGTAACTCCCAGAGTACATCTCCAATTTCATATTTATAAACGATTGTATCGAAACTGTATCACAAGTCAGACACTATTCAACTTTAGTTCAGTTAACCTCAGCAGCCTGTGAGTCACAGAGGAAGCTTCCACCTCTCTCTCTTTTTTTTTTGCATTTGACCATTTAAAAAAAAGAAACGACTTTTTTAAATGTAAAAAGTTGTAGCCATTTAAGAGCACTTAAGTTTAGTTTAATTTTACATTTGATATCAGCCTAACTAACTGTTCCTCTATCTATACTTTAACAAATTACATGATGTATCATTGATTCTTTTTTCACTTACCCTTAATTTTGCATAAAGTGAAGACTAAAAGGCGATGATCAAAGGATTCACTTTGCATAGATTATTGAAGTATTTATCAGTTTGGATTATTGGATCGATCCCTCCCTGTATAAACCAGGTATAAACACCAACGTTTCTTGTGTATGTCTAGAAATCTAAGACTGTACTGTTTTTATTTTCACATGCAGGTGGTGATGGGACAGATCCGTTCGCAGCACAAGAAGAGGAGAAACCAAATCAAGAGGTCCCTCAAGTGTCCTCCCCTCAACCTGCAAGTCCCACAGGTAGTGTAGGACAGACGGAAGTGGATTTTACTGATATTTGGAAGAATTCAGTATTTTCTAGTATGTCATTAATCGTGACTCATCGTGACTCAAGATGTGGTATGCTGCAATATAGTAAACAACATATCACTGCCTGGTGGGACTAATTGTTTTTAGAAAGGAGTTATTAAGTATGGCCATGTGTGATACACTAGTTATAGATATGGATTTAAACCTTTTTTATTAATCTTCATGAAACATTCATAAACTATTGATCTTTAAAAGAAGTAGGTCGTCCTGCAGTTTGCACGTAGTGGAAGGTGGTTGCTCTGCAACATGCAGGCTAATGTCTGGTGCACATCACAGCATCTTCAAACTTAAATTTAATTTAAAAAAATGGGAGACCACAGGCATAAAAACAGACCTGACTGATTTTTAGCATTTTAATCTTATGAAATATGCGAAAAAACAATAAGGAAACACTTTTTACACACAAGATAGGAAGATCAGCAGACAGCAAGATATTTAGCATGAACTGTAATACAATGCCTTAAATGTTCCAGGAATAGACACGGTAACAACAACACTTAGTAATCTGATACATTAGCGCTGTAGTAAATGCCCTTATTCATTTCAGAAACTGATTGTATTACATTTCATTTAAGTATGGTTTAATATTAAAATTGTCTGTGATGAATTTGGAAGCATTTTTGACAACAGTTGTAATTGTTTACATTAATGTGCAAACTCTTGTTATTGCATCCACTTGCTACCACGTATTTTACTGAGATGGATGACATATTTAAGAAACTGCATAAATTGAAAAAGAAATATGCGTTCATAAGATTCCATGAGGGGCACAAGGGGTCACTAAATGGCTTAAAGTGATGTGAATCATCAGGTTTCAACCAAGTTGAGATCAGGGGAGAGACGTGGGAGCAACATGTCAGACAGCACTCTTCACCACCATCAAAGATCCTGATGAAGGGATATCATTTGGAGGAATGCTGTTCATCCCTCTAGTAAAGAACAGTCACTATGAGAATCTGTGACAGGAGAGATAAGGCTTGTTGTCCTTTAACTTGTTACTCATGCAGCTTGCAACACAACCACAATGTCATTCTTTCATCTTTGAGTAACACATGGTTGCACATTAAAAGGAGTTTGTGGTCCTTTACACTAGACAATAGAAAATGATGATGTTTGAATCCTTCATCCTGTCCCGATGCAGATGCAGAGCTATTTGGACTAAAGTCAAATTCTGACCCATTTTCCAAAGTGGATTCTAAGCCAGATCCGTTTGGGAATGACCCTCCGGTGAAACCCCAGGTAAACGGACGGGAGTCAGCCAGTCCAGAGATGTTTGACCTGTCCCGGCTAGCACCCCCGCTCAGTGCTCCACCTACACGTGTGTGTCGAACCCCAGAGGCCTTCCTTGGGCCTACAGGGGCTTCACTGGTAAATTTAGATGCTCTGATTCCCTCCAACCCGCCTAGCAAGATGCACAACAACCCCTTCCTCTCAGGTAACAATCAACCTTTCAAAGACTAACATTCTGTGCTTGCAGAAACAATATTATGATACTATTTAAGTTTTTCACCCATTTCTGTCTTCTCAGGTCTGAGTGCTCCATCTCCCACCAACCCTTTTCACTGCGACCAGCCTCGCCTTACCCTCAACCAAATGCGCCCATCCTCTACATCCCCACTGCCCCCACACATGCTCTCCTACAGCCCATCTCTGCCCCTCCCTTTGCCCCATCAGCCACCCATCCTCCCCTCCTCTCTCACACAACCTCCTGCAGGACTCCTGGACCTCCCCTCCAACCTTCCACAGCCCCTGCTTCCTCTTTCTCCACGACCGGCACCCCGCACCCAGTCACAGAACCAGACACACAGCCACAACCCCTTCCTCTGAGACGCATCTTCACGCTCTGGTCTGCAGAGGACGGCAACAGAATGGACCCTTTTTGGATTCATCTATGCTGACTACAGTGAAACTAGTTTAAATTGGGCCTGAACAGGTCTGAGGATCCTGGTCTGATATCATTGTGCACACTTGAGGCGGATCAACCTTGGACTTGATGTTTGTGTGTCTGACTGAAGACACATCAGCTGCTATATAACCTGAACTCTTGAAGAAGAGCTAACTCACACACACACACACTCAGGATCACTGAAGGGTGCGCAGACACAGACATGCACACCAACAAACTAACAGGGTCTATATCTGCAGTCCCTTCGATGCCTTTTTCCCATCAACAGTGAAAACCCTGAGCACCCTTTGACAGAACACAGTGACAGAACTGTTCCTTTAGAGAATTGGGATGAAGCCACATACTTTGATTGTCCACCAAGATTCACAAAGATCCTTACCGCTGCTGCTTCACCGACGAAAGCATGAATGCATCCCACCCCTTGAGATTCCTGTTCTGCTGAGCACCTGAGATGAGTTCTTCACATAAAACCTCTTTTTTCTGATGAGTCAAAGAGTATCTTGAACATATTGGCACAATGGAGAAGGCCTCAAAAGTGTATTTCTGTAAGATTCAGGACAGCATTCAGCACTGTTCAGGAACTAATTGACTCAGGTACCCCTTCCTACATTGACATTATATCTATTTTACATTGACTTGTTATCCCTCAAGCTCAATAGCGTCTGGTTCTAAGTTAATTAAAGGTATTTGTTCCTCAAGGCAAGTAGCACCAATAGGAACCAGGTGTATTCCAAACTGGACTAAACCAGCTTAAGCTAGACTTTACTGTCTCAATCTGGACCTACACTGATCACTGATTGTACCCTAGTGGACCTGCGTGCCTGTTTCTACAGCTGACCCACAATGCATTCCTGAATGGTTAATAGAACATTGAGAAGGTCCTCAGGGAGAACGCTCTGTGATTCAGCCTCGGTGAATCGAAAAGCATTTGTCTACAGAGAAAAACAACAGAGAGATCAATGACTTTAATTCAGATGTGAGCATAAAATTGAGAGATGAGATGAAAGGAGGACAAGAAGGAAAGCAGAAGAGAAACAAGGTAAAATGGCCACAGATCATGAACTGATGTATGGAGCATTAGCTCCTCTCCTCTGCTGCATTCAGAACAAAGAGATGTTTGCTCATCACTGCACTGAACCTGGACCTGAATGTGAAATGCTGGCCTATAGATACATACAGGCATAGTTCATGTATTCACCCGAATGATACCTAAAGTATTATGAAATATTATACCAATAAATAAATGGCATTTGAATTATTGTTTCTTAGTGTTCATATGATCGATTGAGGAGTTAATGATTACATTCATCTGTTAAAAACATTTTGCTGCTGTGCAAAATGACGTAGCACCAAATGTTCAGTATTGAGCCAGATTATAGACTTGTGCTACTTTTAATACACTGGAGCACTCACAATGATGGTATTAAAAAATAAAAATAAACGGGCACATTTCTTCTCATGGCTACATCCATCAAGAAGAGTTAAAAACATCTACAGTGCTTTTAAACATCTTATAGTCAACCAACAGTCATCAAAAAGTCACACAAAAACACAACTCCACTTTCTTATCATGAATTAACACTGATGATGCTGAGGACAGGATAGTGTTTTGCTCTCTGACCACTAGATGGCAGTATTGACACTACTAGAATTTTTGCAGCGTACCTCAGTACAAATTTAGGACATTTGTATTTTATTTGAGTATTTTATTTTTATACAACTTCATTATTCCACTCGGCTACATCCAAAAGGCCTTTTCTGTTCTCTTCACTCTACTTACATTTGTCTGAAGACTGTAGTTATTAGTTTCTTTCCAAATTACAGTTTTTCAAGCCTTTCCTCTCCAGTGAAAACCCAAATTTAGTGATTTTAGTCAGGACATTTTGTGATAAAGAAAAATTAAGTGTGTGAGTTGAGTCAGCTAGAAATTTTATTGTGAAACAGCAGAAAACAGTTTTAAAGTTAGCACATTTTAAAGTTAAGTGGTTCTTACAGGAGAGAAACGCTGCAAACAAAATTTGAGCCTAAAGACTATAAGACTGTATATAAAAAGTAGTGAAAAATGAGCAAAACATTTTTATGTATGCAAGGCCTTAAACTGCTCGACTTTTACCTGTAGTGGAGTGATTTACCTGTGTGGTATTTATACTTTTAAGAACTCTGAGCGGCTCTAAATACTCCTTTCACCGCTGATCTGTTTTTTACATCCTAAATTTTTTAGCAGGAAGAGAGAAGACAAGATGCTTGTTTAAAATAAATTCCTAAGCTGCTCTTAAGACCCCTGAATCTTGAAATAAGCACATCAAACTAGTGTTGTAAACTAATTGGACCATGGAAAATGGGCTTATAGGTTTCTGGATACCTTGTCATGGAATGACAGAAAATGTTCATGGCAGTATGGCGAGTTGTTGTGGAGATTTTTAGACCTTGATGAGGTATTGAGGTAAAAAATTAGGTAAAAGGCAGATATTACTGTCCTCAAGGCCCTGCTGTGGCCCCTGTCACATTGTACACATCCTCACCTGTCAACATACATACTGTGTGTCTCCAGCCTGTGTGTGCCTGCATGTGTTGCTGCTCAACATGAATTAAAACCGCCAAAAAAAACTCTCAAATGGTCAAAAAAAGCAAAACTAAAAGAATAAAGGAAATCCAATCACGCTGTGCCCCAGACACACTCAAACACTTCCCTTCTTTTTGATGTCTTGCATTTTTGTACAAACAAAATCAAATTCAGTCTGATCTTGGATCCAAGCAGCTGCAGTCTTGACCCTCACATACAGTAACTCAACTCGTGTGCGCATTTGAATGCAACATCGCCATGTGGTGTTGATTAAGTGGAGGAAGGGAAGTAATTAGGCAGCAGTGATTGATGGTCACACCAGTTGTGAGAGCAAATGCAGAATATTTTTTGCTGCAAAAGAATATCAAAGACCCTGTGAACTTGCAGAGCAAGAAACCGGACAGCACCAGTCAGAGGAGACTCAGAGGGAACCATAACCTCAACTTGAACTTCTGAGATGAAACAGCTGAGTAACATAATTGACTTTTAGTCAATCACACATGGCTGTCTGCAAATATCAGTCTCCATGAGTAAGCTATTAATATCTGGTTTTGCCTCAAAGGCTCAGTGCAATACTGCTACAAGGATAAATGGGTATTTTCTCTGGATGCTCACAGATCCAAAGACATGAACACAAACATATAATAATGCTTTTGTTAGCTATTTCTACAAGTGTACACAAAAACAATCTTTCTCCCACCTATATTGTGTGCTGCTGCATCTGTACAGTCAGACCAAGCTCTCTCTTGACCCAATTTATCATGCAGTCAAGCATGAGAGACTAATTCCTGATCTTGGCCCTGGCTCTATGTCCCCTGGCTTTATGTCCCCTGGCTTTATGTCCCCTGGCTTTATGTCCCCTGGCTCTATGTCCCCTGGCTTTATGTCCCCTGGCTCTATGTCCCCTGGCGCTGTTGTCAGCCTGCAGTGAGGCATTCATCCAGTGTAAAACTGCATTTATAGTGATAAATTACACTTATTTTGATCAATAAACTGATGCAGTGTGGGAATAATTTTAAGGCAGAGCAATCTATGAACTACATAAACTACATCCTATCTGAGTGGTGCCCTGATTAATAGGAAATGCTCGCCTGTTAACTAGAATTCAGGACCTTATCAACAATATCTCAGGACTTTTGAGGACTTTAGTTTCCCACTTTAGAAACATAGAAGTTTGGCAGCCTACATCACTGCAGGCCTTTGTTTTTTTAGTACTCATGGACAAACAAACAAATGAGGATTTATATGAAAACAAACAAAGAGGTGAGCCTCTGTACCCTAGAAATGCTATAGATGTAATTGCTTAAGCAATTCTTTCTTCAGCTGAGGGCTGTGATATTTTTCTCTAACGTCCTGATTTCTCTGATTGATTTGAACGTACTGATGCAACACCTGGAACTGGCACAGTACAAAGCACATTGTTAAACAGTCTGCTCTGTACCACACACACACACACACACACACACACACTTTAGCCCCTCTCTTTTATTATTCACTCATTTTCCTTTCTGAGAAAACATGAAAATGATGGTCAAAAACAATATTTCAGCCCATCCTGTTTTTCTGTCAGGTCACTAAGACAAACCTCCCCTGCTGTAGCTGCCAACATTAACATAAAAAGCACACTCATGTGGTTCCCTATTCAACACAACAGGGAAGCCAGACAGAGCTGTGCTGCTCCAAACAAAACATATAAAGGCAGAAAAAGAAATGTCTGTTTTTCAAATGAAAAAATGATCTGAGATATTACTGAAAATGAAAACAAAAACATTCAATCACACTAGTTGTCCCACTAAATGGGCCAAAGATAAGGGATTGTTGTGTTGATGGGATGACTTATTTTTAAATCTCTAGTCAAAGCAAACTGTGCTTTACAAATCTCTAACAAGAGAAATCATTCTCCATTCCTTTAAACACATTTCACGTTGTTACTTTATCTAATGTTAAGTATTGAATTTAATTCTTTAGGCAAATAAGAATTAAAACTTGCTTAAAGAAACTTGCTGATCTTAAATCACAGCTGTTATTTATCAGCACGTTATCACATGAATATAATACCATTTTCGGGTCACACAACACCCAAACAATCTCCATGAGAACTAAGCAAATTCCACCAGCCAACGAAAGCCAAGAGATTTGTCTGAAAGTTTTGAAAAATTACCAGTAATAAGACCTTGTTTCAATTCTTTTATACGTTTTTGGGCAAAATAATAAATACTGACTTCAACAAATAACATATAGGTCCTAGTGGTATTGTTTGTTCAGTTGTTATTACTGTTAGACATATCTTTCTAAACAAAAGGAAAAGTAAGAATTCTTATATAGTAAAAGCCAAAACAGTCTTAACCGCATGAGGACGTAAACGAAGCCAGAAAGCCCTGTCATACAATGTCGGTGACGTCACTATGCCAAATGATTGACGGCGAGTTGCAGCGAATCCCGTGTCCGTCCGTGTATTGTATTAGCCAATGATCGTCTAGAACATGTTGTTTGCGGAAGTTGTGAAGCAGTGATCAAGGCAGCGGGCTTTTGACTACACGTTCTGCCGTATTCGATGTTTTAACCGCCTTTAAAATGTAGAGCACAGTTTTAAAGAGACGTCCCTTGTTGATATGAATACATGTCACATAAAAACAGTTTAAAATTACATTAACTGGTATTTTCATCCATGTGTAGCCCAGCTACTCCCGAGCAGACGGTCCGGGAACAGGGGACTCCCAAGTTGACATGAACCCACCGAAGCGGCTCCGCACCACAGAACATGACGTGGACACGCCATCAGAGAGGCGGGAGGAGAAGAGGAGTGCTGTGGATGTGGTGTGTGACACCGACACTCTCTAATATTCATGCACTGATCTATAGACGGATCTGGTTGAAGGTGCAGTGTTTTGATGTGGCACATTAGATCAAAACGTGGAAAATGGTGACTTCTTGTCCTTCAAACACTGCATACTGTCGATTTTAAGCTTTCCATTAAATAGGCTTCAGGATTTCTCTCTACATTGTTGTCAAAAATAAAAAATAAATCCACAGATCTACACAGGTTAACACATTTTTCAAATTAACCACCTGATTTAATCGTTTTTATTTTCTTTGAAAGAGTATTCATGACTCCTTGTTCAGTAGTACTGACTGTAAAATCCCTCTCTATGTTCAGAGTATTATCATGCCAATGTACAATGCATCCTGCTGGCTGGATGAGTGTCTGCAAGCAATATTAAACCAAGACTTCACTGGAACCATGGAGCTCTCCATTTTTGACGATGCAAGCACTGTGAGATTGTGTTTGCATATTTGAACTCTCAGAATTTGTGTTTTGACTCAATGAATGATACCTCAGTTGAATTTGAAATATTCTGTGTGTGTGTGTGTCCTTCAGGATGACTCCAAGAAAGTGGTGGAGAGTTGGAGAGAGAAGTTGGAGGTGAGAGGCATCTTGGTAGTCGTCTCTGGCCACAACTCTGCTCAACCAAAAGGAGGTCAGCAATTTACTCCCTGTCTCAGTTGAATTAGTACAGCAGTTCATTTTATATGTAGAGCTGAATAGGCAGAATGTAAAATTATATGAATTACAGGTTCTGAGGCAGCTATTTTTTTTAGGGTATTGAAGAGAAATCTAGCGCATAAACTCCTCACTCTTCCACCTTCCTAGTTGATCCTGTGAACAGGCTGTATCAGCTGTCTATGAACACAAGACAGCTGATGTTACTTGTTAATAGACTTTATTTAGTATCTTGTTTTTTAGGTGATTTGCAGGGTTGAAAGGTCAAGAAAAAACAATAAATTGACCAAGTTGAAGTTAATTCAGTGATTGATAATTCAAGTTTAAACAAAGTTTAAATAAAACAAATATGTGACATGCGTCGCCTATTTGGGGTTCAGAATTTGATGTTAAAACTGATTTTAAGGTTTTATCTATTACTTTTTTCTATTACATTTTACTTTTACTATCTTTTGGTCGGACTCCCACAAACATCTGTGTATGTCAGTGAATACGTGTTTCATGTTGTTAAACTTTTGGTTCGACTTTTTTAAAAATGGCATTGTTATTTTTAATGTGGGCATGTTAATGTTTAATGGTTGAATTCGATTATTACTAACACATGGAACACAAAGGCATACACAACACACACACACACACCACAAACATTAACATACACGATTCTTTTGTCTTTCAGTGGGATATGCAAAGAATAAGGCCATTTTTCAGAGTTGTGGACAGTACTTGTGCTTTCAGGATGCAGTAAGTGTTGTCAAGTTATACAGGCTGCACACACACACACACACACACACACATACACACACATACATACACCAGCACGCTCATAGAGCTCATCAGCTCTGTTACTGTTTAACAGACCTGTCAAAACACATGACTCATGAACTGAGAGAAGCGTTTCATATTTGTTTCATGTGTGTATGTTGGTATGACTGGCAGTTCTGTCTTTGAGATGGTGCTTTTTAGTTGCTCATCTGAATCATTAAAACTGCAAATCAAAGGCCTTAACATTAAAATTCGATCCATGTTGAAATTTGTTTTGTTTCTGAGTCATACAGTGTGCAAAGGGCTCTTTAATGCCAAAAAAAGTGTTGCCAGAAGAGAAACGGAATGTGAACTAGGCTACTTTCTCAACAAAAAAAAGCGGTCAAACTTTTAGTTGTTCTTTTACTTTTGTGTTTGGCGTATTGCTCCACAATATTTGTATCCTGGTGTGCACTTTATTCTAAAGCTTTAAATTGAAACTTTTATCTTTATGTTTGTCTTTAATATTATGTCTTCTGTGTGCATCAACTCTATTTCTTTCCTCAAAGTCCAGGAAAAAGATGTTCATCAACTAATTTTTCTGTATTTTTAGTTGAGGAATATTGCAGCTGTGATATTTCTTTCTTCCACTTTATTGTGTCTTTATTTTACATTTTCATATTTTATTTTGTAGACCTTATTTAACACCATTTGGCATTCAAATTGTGCTTGCTTTCTCTTTTACATATTTATGTGAAGGAGCTGCTGCAACAGTGCAGTTTCTATCATTGCAGCTTGGTATCAAAATGGATTTTTAGCTAGCTACATAGATGTCTAGATAGATGCTGTGAAATGATTATTAATGGATGAATGAAAAAATGTAGTGACAGATGCTGAGTCCTTCTTAAAATCAACACGTCAGAAGTGTTTTAATTTAAAGTTTGTGTCCTCCAGGATGATGTTATGTTGCCTGATAGAGTTCGTCTGCAGTATGAGGCATCTCTCCTCCACCTAGACTCAGTAAGCTATCTTCATGTATTTGCTTACTTACTTCCTTCCCTCTCTTTTGGACTCTGCTTTGACCCCCTCCTCTTTTTCTTTTTTCCTCATTTTTCTCCCTCAAATTTACTATCGATCTCTCTTCCTCTCTCTTTCTAACCATCTGACAAACTCCTCCAAAAAATCAGAAGTATTTAGGTTGATTATGTCAGTGAGCATGTGTGTGTCTGTGTCTGTGTCTGTACTTGTGTGTGAGTCTGTGTGTGTGTGTGTGCTTTATTGCAGTTGGCATGCAGTGCAGTTTGTATCCGGTGTTGATGCTTTCTGTGGCCTGCAGGGTCAGAGGTTAAAGGTCATGTGTTTGAGGGAAGTGAAGGAGACAGCATGGAGACAGCAGGCTTGCTGCCCTGCACAAACAACCTGCCTCATTCTGTTATGGCTGAAATATTTTATGGTCTTTTATAAAAAAAAAAAAAAAGTCATCTGCTTTGTTCTGCGGTTCTTTTGAACCTCTCCTCTTTATGTGGGCCACTCTTGTTAAACCTGTAACTAAAGATTTTTCGTCATCATTGCTTGTTCGGCCAGCAACTTTCATTGATAAATCAATCAATTGTTTGACCTTTAAAATGTAAAAAAAACCAAAAAAACAAAAAACATCACCAGTCACCAGAGCCAAAGGCATACTTATAACATTTTATTACAAAACTTCCCTAAACCTCAAAATATTTAGAGTATTCAAATCTTATTTGAGAAGCTGAGATCAGCTTAAATATCATGCTTGAAAACTGGTTTAATACAATGAGTTGATTATCAGAAATTTTCAGCTTTAAACAAACTAAAAAAAATGATTCAGACATTTATGTGTCTCTTTGGTCTGTTTAAGCTTCGATGTGCTTATCCTTAAGACCCACTGCATTAACCCATGAAAATACAAAACAATAGTTACAGCTATGCTTGTCAGTGGTTCATAAAGGGAAGATTTGTGTCATTTTCACATGTGGATGTGTGTGTTTTATTGATAGCTGATTGGCTGTAAAGTTCAGAGGCTTCCAGAAGGATCTACTGAGCGTTACACTCGCTGGATCAACTCAATCACTCAGGATCAGCTCATCACACAGGTAAATGTACACAGCCTGGTGAATTGGTTGTGTCTCTGCACACATACTATGTCTGTGAATGTATCTGTGTGTGTGTGTGTGAGAAAGAGGTCATGTGCCAGGCGGCAGCCGGGTCAGACTGAACAGGATAACGTACCTGCTGTCCACGCTTTCCACGGAAATGTGGCAGTGGACTGGACGGAGGAGGCAGCGCCACTCCTGACCTCTCTATCAATCTCAGTCCCACCAGAGGAAACAGGTCACACTGCCAACTGCTGGCTGAGGGTAATCCACACTGGAAACTGTTGGAAGTGGAAAAGTCCATTTTATGGGCTGTTTCTGTGCTACAGAAGACATATAAGACGCAATGTATACTACTTGTAATACCGCACTGCTGTGTGAAAGCTGTGGTATATTTACATCCCCAATGTTATCAAAAGTCACAAGAAACTGTTTGATGGTCCAAAACATAAAGAAATAGTGCTGTTCATTCAGAGCACATTGAGAGCTGCAGTTTCCTGCTGTTGCAAATGGTGAAGTAAATAAAGATGCCATGACTCCCAGCTAAGTTTACTCAATACCAGTGAAAAAATGACCTGTTATTATTTTTGACAGCTGCATACTATTAACCCTCCTATGGATTTAAAATTGTTGATGGTTTCATTCCACCTAAGGATAATGATGCTTGTGCAGTAAAATCTGTTCATTGCATACACACAAGTGTTTTAGACATTGCTGGAAATAGCAGAGTCTCCTTTGGATCGGTGCATAGATTCATATACCCACTGATACCCAGTCCAGCATTTTAGGCAGTGATGGAAGCTGATGCTGATACTGGTATCAGTGTCTGAGCAACCCTGATATAAATAAATAAATATATAAGTAAATGAAGTGCAGGCAGTATTTCTGTTTATGGAGAGATAGAAGTCAACTGTATCTGTCTGAACAAAAAACACTGTCACCAAGGATACAAGACAACCTGGACCCACTCTCTCCAACACACACACACACACACACACAGAGTCTGCATAACTGTTTAGCAGACATTCCAGGATATTTGTAAGATATTAAGTTTCATGGAGAACGAGCATGAGATCATACATTGATTCTGCAGGCTTAAAAACAGCTCCTTTTCCCTCCCCGATTCTGTCTTCACTTTATCTGCATTCACTTTCGGTTTCTGGATGGAAGAAACTGAATCTTACTGAGTTAAACCAGAGATTTACTCAGAGTGGTGCTTGTTTAACTTGATCCAGAGCTGCAACTTCATCTGTTGGACATTAGATATGGTTACCTCAAACCTGCCCTACCCCACTGACTTCACACATCCATGCTGGCTCTGTCCTTCTCTCTGTCCCCGGCTTTCCCAGAAATCATTCTTATTCCTGTTCCTCTAATTCATGCTTTTGGCCACAGTTTACATCTGCAAAATGTTGCAATATTACAAGAGAAGGGAGAGGAGTTGTACGTAGGTGGACACACACACACACACACACACACACTAGATTTTGTCCAGCTGTTCGACTGTCTGAATCCAGATGTTTTTTACAATTTGATTCATTTGTGATGCATTTCAGTTATTTAGTATTCTTCCAATTCAACCAGGAACACTCACACACACAAGCACATGTACACACATATGTATACACACTTCATTTGAAAGAGAAACAGATCAGCCTGGAGTGGCTGATTCAAAACACAACAACACAGCTGTACAACACACACAAACACACAGACACACAAACAGAAGAGGACAGAAAGACTAAAAAGTGGTGAGGGTCTGGAGAGAGGGGTGTGCATGAGGTTGGAGTAAAAAGAAAGAAATATAGAGGTTGTAATGTGGTCCCAGAGTATTTTTACGAGGTTGCAGTTTGAGAAAGAAGCAGAGGCCAAAACAAAATCATTAGTCAAAGCTCATATTTGACAGGAAATGTGTCTTCATTCCTCTGCACATTACAGGAAGCTCACACCTCTGTAAGAGAGCACATGCGTCTGCAAACAACCTCTTTGTTAGCAGGAATAGGAGTTGTATGTTTAATGTATGACACGTCCTCCATTTAAGTGTTTGTTCCTGTAAGACAAATAGAATTCTTTCCCTGAACCAATCACCAATCCAAGCATCCACTTTTGGCTGACGGTGATGTTGTGTGCTCTCATAACAACAAGACGTTTTATATGTTTTATATGTTTTATATGTTTTTTAGATGAGCGTTGCATGTCATATTCTCAGCATTTCAACACATGATTGTTATTTAACCACCAGGGGGATCTTGAACTCGTGGTTTCTTACTGTGGTTACTATCACACTTTATGTTGGTTTGGTTTGGGTGTGATCTCTTTCCTCTCTGGTTCATCCTCCCTCCATATATCATTTACATACTTGTTATATAAAATAGACCTAGACACATAAAAACAGTTATGTAACCTGAGTTCTCAGTGTCAGAACCTTATTTAGCATCTCAAAAATGTAATCTTTAGACAACACAAGACAAGAACATTTTTATTTAAATATAGTTAGTTTATTGGTCACAATTTGATATGACAGATAACATTTAATATCTGCATTGGATATGTCAAAATGTTTGTGTTGTAGTCTGACCTGTTCTTGTCTCTCAGGCATACACATCTCATGGGCCCACAGTTGTCATGCCAACATGGTTCTGCTCAAGGAGCTGGTTCCTGAAGGTCGGACCATTTAATGAAGGAGGAAAGGTGCAAGTTTACATATGAAGTTTTCATCCAAGCATCAAACTGTCTTTTTAAACAGCATTTCAAACTTACCCTGTTCCAGACCTCTCATCCTTTGCCTGCAGCACACATATGGTCAGTAGTTAAACTGCATTTGTGTCCATTGGGAGCTGTTTCCCTCAGAGAAACAAATGGCAGATCCAATTATGTTTAAGAATAGGGACATCATCGTTCTAAATAGATACTGACACTTAGAAAAAGGATTCTGGTGATTTTTCCCCCACCTGTTTCACAAGCAGAGCAGCAAGTCACATAGAAAAATAATCTTTTTTTTTAACCTGTTGATGAGAGAAAATAAAATGAAGGTACCCAGAAAGAATCTCCTGGTGAAACTTTCCTAAGTCATAAACACAGGAGAGAAAATTTAGACACAGAAATGGATTATTAGCAAAAAAAAAAAAAACACTTGCCTTTTCACATTTCAATTGTCTCCACTTAGCAACTTGTCTTTCTGATTGACAGCCTAACCTTTCTATCTGTTTCGCCATAAATGGATTTGTGTGTATGAATACAGATCCATTTTAAAAATGCAAATTTAAAGCTGAGTTGTGGTCAACAACAGCTGATGAGTTCAACTTCCTTTTCTTGTCAAATAGACTTCTGACCTGCATGCCACCAAAGCCGTCTCAGAACTCGAATGATTCCATTTCCAGAATCTTTTCCGTTGCAAACAGGTTCTGCCCTCATGTGCAGCTTCTTCTGGAGCCACAAAAGGCCTTATACAACTACTTAATTTTTCAGTGGTTCTCCACTACTCTGACTTTGGTGATGATAAAAGTGGTAGAGGTCCACTTTAGATCAACATGATCTGTTACATGCATCATTTTTTTAGTAGTCTGGACTGGTTGGCACAAAATAATACAAAGTATCATTACTTCATCGGAACAAGAAATCAGTCAACCGAAACAGTAAGTCAGGCTGAAATGAAGGGAATTGAAATGGTTTTTCAGTCCATAATCAGACTAGTAAGTGTACATTTTTCCCTTTTCACTCTCTCATTGTATTAACTTAAATTATGTCCCCATCTAATCTGACTCAGCCACCAAATACTGAACCAGAGTCATCTGAAGCCAAAGCAAATTCTTTCTGAACTCGATTTAGCTTCATTAGCACCAAAATGTGTAACATAGAAATGTATTTCAGTTATTGGTGGTCACTGTCAAAAAAATATCTCACACTCTTCTCCCTCCTCCTCAGGGAGTGCCAGAGGACTTGCTCTTCTTCTACCAGAACATTCGTCAAGGAGGGGGCGTGGCTAGAGTCGACCAGTGCCTGCTAGTGTACCGTTACCATGAGAGGGCCACAACACATTCTGTAACAGAGTCAGTCTTAATATGCTACACTGTCACTCAGACTCAGTGTTGACCCTCCACCTACTCACAGCTGCCCACGGGCATCCAAGATTTTCACACACTGATGTGCACACATGTACTGACAGACTCATGCTTTCATTATCTCGAGATTTTCTGGGTCTTTTTGGTTTTCCAGCATATGAATTAGAAATTTCTACCTCATGCCAGAAGTGTGTGTGTATGTGTGTGTATGAGTGAGGTGTGTGTGTGTGTGTCTGTGTGTATGTGTCTGTGGGAAGAGAGGTGCATTTGTGGACAAAATCCGTGTCCTCAATTTGTCCACAGCTGACTCTTGGGTGGGTGTTTAGGGTAAGGTAAGTAATGGTTAGGGTAACTGTTTTGTGTCTTAGTGTGTGTCTGTGTGCGTGCAAAGGCTCTGACTCCCCTGCTGTTGCCTGTGCTGCAGCAGCAGGGTTAACTAGTGCCTGCAGTTGTGTGTGTGCTTAAAAATATAAAAAACACACAGTATTTCCTACCTTCTGTCCCCCACAGCTTTCTCCCTTTTAGCCCCTCTTTCCTGTTATCACTCTTTCCTTTCCTCCTTCCTTCCTCCCCCCACCACATCTATCCATTGCTCATATATCTGCCTGCATTGACACACTCCTGCACTGTTCATCTTCCTCTGTCTTCATCTATCAACTGTCTTTTTTCAGATGTCTATTTCAAGCTTGCCTTGCCTTCTTTACCCTCTTCCCCACATTGTCACCCCTTACCATCAACAGCCTACCTACTTCCTCTCTTTAAGTCAAATGAAACCATAATTTTCTGTCTTTCACACACACACATAATTGTAGAAGCTATGTCGTGAGGTGAGAAGTGTGTTAAGACGGTGCATAAGTAACTGAGATTACAGACTTCTTAACACAGAAAGGCTGTGTTTATAAATGCGAGTGTGTGTTTATGTGTGTTATCTGTGTGTGTGTGTGGGGGGGGTGAGTCTGTATTAGGGGTTAATGAAAGTGTGCTTGTCTTTTAATCTGCAGGATATTAAGAGGATTAAGGCTTCAAATTTGTGTACAGATACAGTGTATAGGAAAACCCTTGATATGTCTCTGCTGTGTCCTAGAATCAAAGTTTGTGTAAACAGTGTACAGAAACCTGTAGACCACCCGAGCTCCATGATGATGGTCTGTTTGGAGTTGTATGTCATGTGAGGCCCGCTGTCAAAGCAGTGAGACAGATCTGAAGATCAAAGTGGAGAATAACCTTTGCACATAATAGTATACTCAACATCAGTGTGTGTCTGCGTGTGTGTGTGTGAAAGAGAGGTCTGTGCACATATGTGCAAATCAGTTAAGATGCACATCACAAAAACAGGCAGGCACATTTTTTCCATTCACTTGACTTCAGTCACAGTTTTTATAAAATGTGCTTGGATGCTTTTGGAAAAAATTATGCTCAAAGGAACTGCTGAAATCTGGGGACTTCTCAACTTCATTTGACAAAGTCTTAACAACAAATAACAGGAGTAGTCAGATGATCAGATGGGCTTTCAATATTCAATTCAATTCAGTTTTATTTATATATCACTGGTATATATATTATAAATCACTGGTAATGGTAATTGAAATCAATTCAATTTTTTCAATTTTATTTATATAGCGTCAAATCACAACCAAGTTGTCTCAAGACACTTTACATATGGAGCAGGTCTAGACCA
>JAPZDZ010000020.1:19125999-19136457 GCA_029783805.1 Acanthurus tennentii
TTGCCTGTTTGAAGGAAAACAATAGTCCAAAGTAAACTAAGAGGACAAATTAAAATAGTCTGTTTTCCTTCAAGGCCTAGTCAGAATTTTTGGAGCTTGAATGTGTCTTAAAAACGATATTTGCTGGCTAGGAGCTACATAAGACACCACAGGTTGTCAAGGATGTTAAATGTCATAATGAACACAATGACTAATCTACTCACAAATCTGCCTGTACAGCTTTGTTGTGTCTATATCCCACGCTCTTATAGACTGTTCTAACTTAAACTTTCCTACTTGTTGACTTATTAAGTAATGATATGTTTATAGTAAAGTTTAGTTGGCAGCTTAATCGTGACATCGAATGCATCGATGGTGTAGTTCGTCTGTACCTGTTGACTCTTACTCCTGGCTTCAAAAGTCAATATAGCGGTGTTCATTTGTGAAGGTCATCAAGCATCTTAAACTTTTCACTGAGATTATTTTCTTTAATACTCTAACATGTTAAAATACCATACCACCCTGACAATGCTAAAGGGCAATGCTAATTTTCAGGTTGTCCTGCAGGAATACCTCGTCTCTGTGCCACTCATTCCCTGTAAGTCTCAGCTGTGTTTTCTGTTAAAGTTATTTAGATCAGAAAACTAAAATAGTGAACATGTTAATCATCAGACCTGCCAAACAGTAGCTTTTTAATATTTTCATTGTGAGGATGTTAGCATACTGACAGGTGTGCACTGAGCTCAAATCACTGTGCCTGAGAACATTTTTGAGGCTTTTTAATCCCTCATCCCAGCTTTTCATTTGACACTGAATGCTTTTGCTTGAATCACATCTGCTTAGCATGCCTGTTGCTAAATAAACACCTGAACATTTAAATACTTGACAGTTATTTGTGGTCACTATCATTCAAAGCACAAGATACTTCAAAGCTAAAAGGTGCTTTGGATAAATGTCTACTGAATATTAATGATAAATATTAAAAAAGGTTACCAACTGAAGTGATTTGTTTAATTAAGACCACAATCTGTCTAAATACATCCTGTCTCCTTTACTCACTCTACTTTCATGATAGAGCACCTGGTGGATGATCGGAGTGAGCTCTAATGGAGAATCTATGAGAAAGACTCAGAGAGAGAGTAAACAGAGCTTTGCTCAGTGTTTACACTCTGTCTCTCTGCAGACATCACGCCTAATAACACACACACACACACACAATACACAATGAATGACCCTGACCCTGGAGTCTGCTTGCCCTCTCTGGCCAAACAAACCTGCACATGTAGAAACCAAATTCACACACATATGCACAGCTGCACTTACACAGCTGCATGTTCTCTGGCCAAGCATTAGAGAAATAGATAAGAGTTGGGTGTGTTTGGTAAAGAGTGCTGACGGAGGTCAGACCATGAAGGCTTTTCCATTCACCTAAAACCTTGCTATTCCACTGATTTAACTTCTCTGTTTTAGGGGTAAAATGTGTGTGTGTGTGTGTGTGTGTGTGTGTGTGTGTGTGTCAGTGAAAAATAGGGACTTTGTACAAATCTCAAAATGCTGCATAACAGATTATTCTGCAACACAAACAAAATAATCTTCATGAATAATCTCTTCATTTGTTTAATTAAATATCCTGGAATACTGAAATATGATTTTTTGTGGGAACAGGATTCAGAGTCATCTGCTAAAGCAAGAGAGACAGCAATAAATTCAATTATTTTATTTAAGGAAATCATTCAAAGATATATCAAATATATCAAGACTAACAACCACTGTTTGGCTAGTGGCTAGCTAGTGAGAAAGCTACAAACAAGCTTTTGATAAAGTCTGTTCAATTTATATGGATTATTATTGTTTAACTTTAATCTTATTTGAAAATATCAATTTTTTATGATTAAATATCTTGGCACACAACTTGTTATCTTGTTATCTCTTAACATCTTGTTGTCACGACTAAATAAAGGCAGAATTGCTTGTCATTGCTTCTACTTCTATGTTTTAAATTGCTGGTTAATTTGTTGGATCTATTGATTTTAATATACATTAACTTGTAACCTGACAGAAACTAGCACACAGTCAAACAAGTTCAAATGGACTAGAAAGCTGAGATTAAATATTTGTTTGTAGATACTGTAAAGATTTTTCAAAAACAGTGTAGCATCCCTGTTTTTTTTAGTCTTGAAGGTTGTACTGCCTTTATTAAAGTTCAAAAACAGGGCAGAAGGGCATTACAATGTTTCTTCTACATGCATTTAGCTGGTTAGTTTAGTTCTTTTTTAGTTTGAAGTTTTCAGCGCTGTGAGCTGAATGAGTGATGGTTTACCCTTCTTCAACAACTACTGTCAAGTTGCCCTTGAGCAAGGCACTTAACCTTGCAACAGTTCCAGTTGGGAGCTGCTCAGTTGGCTCCCTGTGGGTGAATAAAGGCTAAAAAAGAGAGAGGAGTGTGCTGTGCGCAAGTAGTGAGGAAATAAAGGTCATGACGACTGAAATCAGAGATAGAGGAATGTGTGTGTGTTGGGAGCAGTGTGTGGACAGACGGAGCGTTCCTCCTGTCAGGCTGCTTGAGAAGAGCCAGGTGGGGGGGCGGGGGGGTCAGAGGCTCTGCTGCTCTGTAAATACTTCACATGGTGAAGGAGCACATGGGGTCAAATGGCACATCAGCAGCTCGGACTTCCTCTGCTTGTGGTGACAATATCTGACTCTGGTCTGACTCTCTGCAGCCCCCAGATCTTTGGTCTTTATTTATGTTGATGGTGAAAATGTGTCTTAATGCTTATGGATCAGCTATAAGCCATTTACAAGAACACATTTGGGGTTGTCCAGTTGTGACAAATCCCCTCTGCTTGTTTTTATTCTTTAGTATTTGGTAAAGTAATGCAGTCATGCCCTAAACCATTAGAAAATGCTTACCAAGTTAATAGTAATTATTACTTATCTTCTTCAGTCGATTTCCAGGAGGCAGACTAAGTGGTCAGATGGTCAAATATGTGAATATATTTTTCCTATAATCCAAATATAAATCTCGTGACTGGCTCACAACAGATTTACAACATATTGGCAAGTGGTTTATTATCCCACGACAATTCTCTTTGTTACCACTCTCTAACCCTTCATTTAAGTCTATTCACTCATTTCAGTTTGAATACTTTTTAGTTTGGATCATTGCTTTTTATTTGGTCACCAGTAACGATCAGAAAAAGGATGTGGGAAATGAATCTGTTTTTTGTCATTATAAAATCTAATTAAATGAGTCTAGGTACTGGAAGGGGCCAAACGCAGAGGCTAACTCAAAACAGCACCATACCCATATTGGAAATTCTCATTTTGTGTGTAAACGTGCGTGTGTGTAGGGAGGTGGGTTGGGGTGTGTAACAGAGCCTGTGTGTTTCGGTATTTCTCGAAATGCGTTACATAGCTCTGGCTGTGTGGGGGAATGTGACGAGTCAGTAACATACTCGCTGTTCTGACTTTTCTCACGGGAAAACCGAGCGAAAACCAAGCAGGCTTTAGAGCACATGTGTGACTTTTTGTTACATCATGGCTGTTTTTATTCCAAGCAAGTCAGCTATTGAAACAACACAGAGTGATGTGATCAAAGTGTGTCTCAAAATAGAAAGTCACGCCTGCGTCCCACTGAGGAGTATGTCAAGTACTGTGGGAGAAAAGGCCTCAAAAATCTTTCCAGTGTGACTAGAGGAGTGTTTAAGAATGCTAGAGGGATTTGTAGAAGTCGGATGTTGCTGTTCCAGACCTGCATGCTGCTCTCATTTTCACTGCCATAATATGATCCATCTGTTTGCAGAGCCAACACCGCACACTCACACAGGCTCGTTCTGTTTGGCGCTGCGAGCGGATTTATGCGCAACAAGATGTGCTGAATAGAAATCAATTATTTAGAGAAGTTTGGTAAATACACACTAACTTGACTTTTTCTTTTTAAAGCAGGTAGGTTTATGTTCGTTACTGCATGTGTTCACGGGTTTGTTTTCACTTGAATGTGACGTTTGCCAGTTCTTGTTAGTTACTGATCAGTTTGGCCATTTGTGGCCAAATTTGATGAATTTATGTCTTTCTTTTGTTCTTTCTTACATTTACTAACCAGAGTGAAAGCTAGATTACAAAGTGATGGGTCCAGTTTCATGTGTGTAAAAGTTGAAAACGCTGAAGTGAGAGCTCGGGCGCTTTCCTCACACACATCTTTCAGGGAGTGTGTGGGAGGGCTTTGGGGTGAGCGCTCGCGTGTCACTCGGTTTGCTCTGGCACGCGCCCCCGGTGACGTGACGAAGAGCGCACACAGCACAGCAAAGTTTGAACAGTCCGCCGTCCTGCGGCGCGCACGCCGCCCCTCTTCCACTCCTTCTGCTCAAAATGCTTTTCTCTTTGTCAAACGTGACAGTTGCCTCAGCTGAAACCGCGATGTAGTGTGCGCGCCACCAACGGAGGGATTTGTTGCTGGATCTTGCGGTTCGGTGGCAGCAGAGCGCGCGTCTTGCTGCTGTGAGGGGTCCGGTGGCCGCCGGGGCGGACGGGCCACCATGCTCCGGTTGTGGCTTGCGCAATGGATCACGACCGTGTTCCTGTGTGGGGCGGCGGCACAATACTCCAGCGACCAGTGTAGCTGGCGGGGAAGGTGAGGATGCAAAAGGACAAAGGGGATATGATCGTCTCGGTTTAGGACAGATATGTGTTAATAACTAACGTTAATCGATTGTTATTCGATACTGAAGGACGAGGCTAACCCAACACACCTAGCCTACTGTTGCCATAGGCGACAAAGAAAACGCACCTGATACAGTTTATTAGTACATGTTGTTTTCCTAAATAATTCACCAAAATATTCAAATATTTTTTGTAAAAGGAATCTTCCACTTTTATGTGCTTTGAACTTTGATGGATCTTAAATTGTTGGAGGGTTCATGGAAAGAACTACAATCGTGTGAGAGAGGGTTTGTGTCTTTGACGTTGTGTATCACAAGGGCTGGCTTAAAGGGGTAAGTAAAGGCATGGATGTTTGATTAAGACTTTTATTTAATCCTCGGGAAGGGCACTGGAAAGTCAGCTTAAAATCATATTCTGGGGCAGTTCTACAAAGGAGCCTTGTTGAGAACACTTCTGGCTGCTTTGTACCATTACTTGTGGTTACTACTCAAAAATTAAAAACACCAGATCATATTTTTTCAACTATTTCATTTTTTAGGCAAAGAGGAAAATGACTCATGAACCAAAAAGGACGATTATGAATGGGTAATGGGGACCTAAATCAACGTTGAGGCACTGCTCTGACATGTTTCTCCATATAGAAGAATATCTAAAACATGCTCCTTTAAAAGTTTCTAGAAAGCACTTTCTGATCAGAGGAATGTCTCTGCCCCAGTTCCTATCTTCAGTAAATACAGCTATATGGCCCCTTTGATCACTCCTCCAAGTCCCCAAGTCATAAAAAATGACTTCACACTCTGTGTTGTAAAGACTGCCAGCCTCAAACTTCTAACGACTTAATAGCCCAATCAGTTCCTGGTGTTGAGGTAGCTTATGCACATCAGAGACAAGTGACCAGTAAGATTTGTTGGCAGACAGCTGCACCACAGTTTCACTATCATTAAATCCTACCATATGTTTTCCTTACTCATTTTTAGGACACTAAACTCCTGGATCCAAGTTTTTTCATTATTGGTTGCTGGATGGTTTTAGGCATTTGATCCTGTTCTTGCATGAAAGAAAATTGGGAAATGTGCCCTCTGATCTGCAGTGGTTTGAGCCATGAGTGTCATCGTAGGGATGTGGAGCAGGTCTACCTACGCTGCTCTCAGGGCTCTTTGGAGTGGCTCTACCCAACAGGAGCCATCATTGTCAACCTGCGGCCAAACACAGAGCCCTCATCAGGACACATGGCAGGTCTCCATGTGTGCATTAAACCCCTCACTTACTCCCAGGTAGAGCGTGACACCGATATTAAGAAATGAACATTAGAGAGCGAGAGATGTGTTTATCTGCAGGCTGAACAGTAAGAGTATTATTAATGCAGCATGATGCATTCATGTGCTCATGGTCCTCTCTGTTCAGGGTTCTCATGTTTTTCTGGAGCATGCTGGGGATCTGATGCTGCTGCTGGCAGAGAAGGACCATGCTCAGGGTACAGTGCACTGTTTCAGCCTGGCAGAGGGCGCACTCTTTGTGGAGGCCGTCCCTCAGACTGACATCAGCAGGAGGATCACAGCTTTCCAGTACGAATTAGTGCCCAGTCAGGAGCCTGGGGCACACATGTACCCATACCTACACCCTGGTTCAGGTGAGAGAATGCATACATCCTTTCTGCAATATACATTTTTACTTACATTAAGGATAAAGACATACAGAATCTTGTTTGTTTTGGTCATTGTTGTGTTGTTGGCATGTATAAATGAGGAGACTTGTTGCATCAGAAAAAGTCATTTCCTACTGAATTTTGTCTTGTGATTTTCTGCACAAAAAATGATGCTAAATGTTGTTTTTTACTTAGTTTTTAGGGGTTCAGGTCCCAGCATTCAGTCTCACTGGCCACTTACAAGTTCAGAACATGCAGTATAACTTAATTTTCCCTTGGCACAAAACTCAGGTGATGCACTGCAAAATTCTAATTGTGGCTTCAAATTTGCATCATAATGAAGTTGTACATAGGAACTATTTTGTAAAACAGTGAGTTATAAGAAAGGGATGTTAGTGTGAATTTACTACATTTACTCATGTAATGTACTCAAGTACAACTTACAACAACAACAACAACAAAAACAACAACAACAATAGATTTGTTCAACTCCTCATACCTGACATGGGCAGACATAAAGTGAAGGTGACAAAAGGCCCTGTTTTGTTTCACCCATGTTCCTTTATCCCACTTCCATTCTCAGACACTGTTTCACCCCCCGCTCTTTGCTCCTGCACTCTCTGGTCTCTGCCAGACTTATGAAAACAAGCAGGCCAATCAAAAGGTCACTTTGGGGTCAAGCACAAGGGTCAGCCAATCATCTCTTAACTGTCAATCAAACACACCTTTCCCAAGAGAATATTAGAAGCCCACCCATATGAGTAAAGTGGTTTAACAGAGGAAGAGGTGAGGGAGAGGAGAGGAAGGCTAGACTGCTCTCCTAATTAGACGGGAGAAAGCCTGCCCAAGCCTCTGTGTGTGTGTGTGTGTGTGTGTGTCTCTGGATGTTACAGCTGTTTATATAGCTGACAAGGTCAAGGGGGGGGTATCTGTGAGTGTGCTTTCTCCCTCACCTGCTGTTCTCATTCACATACGCTCTTGATTTCCTCTTGATCAAGCACTCAGAAATACAAAGGAAAGGAGAGAACAGGAAGCAGACTAAGCTTGAAACACCTGGGAGGATGATTAAAAAAAATGAAAATGCTAAAATCTATTTTTTTTTTCAATCTGAGAGTACTGAATGTTGAATATTTTCATGTGTTCCATTTTAGTCACTTGTAAACCCTGTTCAGATGAAGAAGTCCTTATGGCTGTGTGTACCAGTGACTTTGGTAAATACATCCAAACAAACACACACACAGGCACACACACATTAAAGGTCCACTGTGTCGGATTTAGTGAAATTTAGCAATGAAATTTCCAGTTGCACTTGGAAAGTGGCTCAAAAAGCTCTTTGTAGAACCAGTGTTTGGTTTGTCCATTCTGGGCTACTGTAGAAACATGAAACATGGTGGAACAACATGGCTGGCTCCATTGAAAAGGGCCTGTACACTCCATAGAGATAAAAGGCTGATTCTAAATGTAATGATCACATGCACATTCTTATTGTTAGGTGCTTTTAACTAATGACAACTGACTTGAGAATATCATATTCTAATTGTGACATATTCTACAAATACTTCCCTCTGAATCCCACAGACTGGACCTATACTGACTGACATTGACTGACTACATAGTCTGACAATTTGGAAGTGCACTCTTTTCAGTTTTGCCATGATCTTTACAGATGTGAAGCTACAGCCTGAAGCCAGTCAGCTAAGCTCAGCTTAGCATAAGACTGAAAACGGGAAACAGTCAGCCTGGCTCTGTTCTTAGAAAACACAACAACTTACTAAGATGTGATATCCTGTTTGTTTAATCTGATACTGACTACTTCTTGACTTGGAACAGACAACCAAAGACGTCTTCATTTTTTCTGCTAAGCTAAGCTAAGCGAACTGACATCCCTCTGGAACTCTTTTCAAACACTTTGCTTTGAAGTATTCTTGATGCATTGATTCAATCTGCCTCCTTGATCTTTCCTCTTTCTGTCTCTGTAGCTGGCAGTGGCATCTTTCAAGGAGTGGCATCAGGTGTGGCATCAGGCGCTGCTGACCACTCACCTGTTGTGGTGACTCTGAGTCGGCTCTTCCGTCAAAAGAACAGGGTGTTTGCATGGGGTGGACCCAAAGGGCGCCATTGGAGTGGACGAATTAATGTTCCCACACAGTGCAGTGTGCATCCTGGAGGAGATGAGTACCTTTTAACTGGCTCTGTTCATTTTGGCGAAACCTGGCTTGGCTGCGCGCCACGTTACAAGGACTTCCTGGAGCTGTACATCAGAGCACAGAAAGCGGGAAAAAACCCCTGTCAGATAGACACTGCCTGAGAGATCCCCTTCTGTTTCTGAGTAAAACAGAGGGGAGTGCTTCTCAAAAAAGTTAGTGAGAGAGATGCAAAGAGGAACAGCGAGATGAACAGACTTATGGTTCTCTGGCCTTAGTAACGTGCTACTTCTGTTTGCTCTTCTCAGTGCTGTGAAACCTACTGTTGCCTTGCAGCAAAAACAAAAAAAACAGTTGGACAGTTTGTACATTTTAGTGTGCCAATGTGCTGCATGAACTAAAATGCCTTATTTGACTGTTTTTGTATGCTGTGTGTAAATGTGTTTGCACATGAATGAGAGTGAATGAAAAAATTCTGAGCTTAAATTAATTTTGTGCATAAATGGTTAAGATCTTTTTATGACAATACTGCTTGTGTGATCATTCTTGAAATGAAAGTTTGCTTTGTAAAAAAGCTTTCTGTAAAATTTAGGAGTCTTCTGACAGAAGTGAATTGTATGCAGCTCTGTGAGTCTTGATATAATAAGTGTGTGTGAGGTTTGCTAATGTGTTTAAAGGGTCTGTATATTTACAGAAAATAAAAACCCATCCTTGAACTTTCCCTCTGTTTCTTTCACAATAAGTGCACATTTTACCTGTTCATGTCTGTGTGTAGTTCAGTATGGATTGTGTGTCCTCATGGGGACTCTGCATTATATTTTATTTACAACCCCTGCCTCTATATGAGTCATACACTCAATGGCAGAGTGACGCTCTGTGGTTAAGGTGCCAATCATCTAAAACAAATGTTAAGGGCGTTATTAGTGAGACCATAAAATGAAGGACTGACACTTACCAGCCTCTCTGTTGGCCCACATGGGTGCAGACAAAGAGATATTGTTCACCTAACCGCCCAAAAGAAAAAACCATTATGAGTGTTTAGCGACCACTGGCTGGCAGGAGAGCAGCAGTGCGTCACTGCTGGCGTAGCTGCCCCCGTGGAGCTTTGACAAGCTGCTGTTCTGGTTGACTTTCTTTTTGCCAGTGTGTGTGTTCATGCATTCATAGCTGAGAGTGAAAGGCAACAGTAGCAATTATATTTTCCAACATGACCATCCAGGTCCTATTCAGTTGCTTTTTTTCCTTGAGTTTCTTGTAAGCAGACTCCCAAGGCCTCAATTATCTTTCAAGTTATGCTATGAGAACAACTCATCTAAGACATCTCAGATAACTTTGTGTCACAGTGGCATTTTCTGCTCAACGTACTACAAGTTCAGTCACATTGTAACGGCTGCCATGTGCACCTGCATGGATGTACTGGATGTTCATAGTCAGCTGGTAGCCCAGATTAATAAAGAATAAGCCACTGATAGTGAAGATCTAACACAATGTTTCATTCACTCATATAACGTAGGGTGTTTTCATCTGAGTGCTGAGTGCCTTTCCAAACAGACAGCCTTAAGAGCACATGGCTGAAGTTACGGGACATTCACAGCAAACTTTCAGAGGGAGTTCAATAATATAATTTGATAGCAGCAGAAACTTGGCAAACAAAATTAAAAACTACTGTCCAATAGATGGATGGAGGGCTAAGACTTGGAGAACTTGATGGGTGGAGAGCTGAGAGAGGAGGCGGATGTGTGAATGACCTTAAAGGGGTGAATGTGCACCTCTCCCTCTGCCTGCTGTCAGCAGTTGTGTGTGTGTGACGCTTTCCCTCTTTCCTCAGGAAGAGCATGAATGTGTGGAATGTCCCCTCCCACACAAACCAACTCATGCACACACACACACACACACATACACGCACACACATACACACACACACGCACACACACAAGCACACACACACACACACACACACACACACACACACACGCACACACAGACACACACACACGCACACACCCACACACACCCACACACACACCCACA
>JAPZDZ010000020.1:19139252-19166560 GCA_029783805.1 Acanthurus tennentii
AAGGGGAAAATAATAAATATTGCAAAACTAGGAAAATAACAATTATAATTGTTAATGACTACTAATGATGGTGTATAACAGGAAATAAACACAGAGTATAGAAAATAGAAAAAGAAATAAAGACAAAAAAACAGTAATGAATAAGTCAAAAGGAAATGAAAGAAGACATTATTGCTCCCAGTGTGTGTATGAAGCAATGTGTGTGTGAGGGTGTGAGTGTGTAATTCAAATATAATACATTATATATGTATATATATATAAATATATATATACATATATATACATACACATATAATATATATATATATATAATTTCTCTTCCTTCTTCCTTTCCCTTCTTTCCCTCTCCCTTTTTTCTTTTTTGTCCTCCTTTTTTCCTTTTTTCATTTTTCTCCCTTTTTCCCCTTCCCTTTTTTCCTTCCCTTCTTTCCTTCCTATCTTTAATTTTTTTCTTCTTTTTTCCTTTTTTTCTTCTTTTCTTTTTTTCTATTTTTTCTCCTTTTTTCTTCTTTCTTTCCTTTTTTTCTTTTTTTTCTCCTTCACCCTCTCCCTCCTCCCCCCTTACAAACTGGGACTCTTAACTATCAGCAATCCCCACCATTTATGACGGACTCGCTGCACTGTTTGTTAGTGTTGTGATGACGGTGCGGATTATATTCTTTTGCAACAGCAACAGTTTCGTTGCAAATGAGGCATACAGGTGACGCATTTCGGATGGTTGGCATGATAAATGCCTACTTTTCAGTCCAGTCATCATTATAGGATCTGTTTTCCACATCAACTTCATGGCCTTCGAGAGGGCCATTTTACCTGTGATAAGAGGCCTTTTCCTTTCACTTCCACGGTGTTTGTTTTTCAAGCGCTCAATAAATAAATTTGGGTTGAGTTGAGGCAAAATATCTCTATCACCCCTGGTGGTTGACTGTGGTATAGGTGATAGGAGCCTGACTCATAAAGGCTAAAAGTGCCTTCAGCTTTGAAATGAAATGAAAAAAATATAAACAATAAACATCAAATAATAATGTTATGCCAAAATTCCATTTTTATTCAATTTTTATTTGAGGGTCCGGCCCTCAAGGTGACTGTCCAGTAAAATTCAGACCCTCTGACAAATATAGTTGGTGACCCCTGCTCTATGACCTGAAGTCAACGGCGACGAAATACAACACCGATGAAAAGGGAAAAAATAGGAGTGTTAGCGACTCCAAGAGGTGACAATGTTTATTACATATCCAAACATGAAAGTGTGACTAAAATAAAGAACATAGTGCTTAGTCTGCTTTCCTCGGAGACATTGAGGAGTAGCTTAAATTCCTTAAAATTTGTTGAGATTATTATGAGGAAAGATCTTGCATTATTACGTAAAATCAAAAAGGTCCTTGTTTACATAACCTGGAAATGTTTCCTTGTCCATTATTTGATAAAATAACGCGTAGGCCTGTGCTTATGTAATTTTGACTTTTAATCTGAAAGAGAAAGGATTCATCCTCCCCTGGAGCTGCTTTAATCCACTTTGGCTCATTTGTCTCTGTTCTTCCTTATGAGAGAAGTAACTAAACTAAATTGCTGGTCTGCAAGGAAATAATGTAATTGTTCAACACTAAGCCCCATTATCTCTAACTAAACTAATAAGCAGTAAACTAGTAAACTTCTTTGTTCTAGCAGCCTTTTTCCTCTTTCAATGTATTATGGTTTGTTAAGTATTTTGTATTTCATTTGTTTAGTGGGCAGTTGGAATTTTAGGTTTATGTTGCTGCGTCTGTCATCGTGAGTGTGTGTGTGTGAGTGAGTGTGTGTGCTGCACTTGTTTTGTTCCACTTCAAAACTGTGTGTATCCAAGCAACCCCAAACAAAAGTGCAGCTCGGTCTGTTGTGACATCTCTGCGTCTTTGAAACCGCTTCACAGTAAAAAACCTGCTCTCTTAGTTTCTCTCTTTTTTATCTGTAATTGAACAGTCAGGAAATGACTTCTAACGCTTTAGTGTCGAGGCCACTCTATGACAGCAGAGCTGTGGCTCAGGGACTCCCAGAAAAAGTGCTTCCCGTGCAGCCGGAGGTCCAACTGCCGTCCTCGGGCTCAGCCACCGTCGGGTACCGCTCCGCAAAATACACCCCGGCTGAATGGTTTTCCAACTACCACGCCATCCTCCAACAGGCCGGTACCGTCCGCCAGACAGCCCAGAGCATCCAGCGAGAGTCCAAAACTCTGCGCCAGGACACCGAGGAGGACACTTTGAAGAACCAGGCCGACGGAACACGTCTTCTGGGGGCGAGACTACAGGAGATTCACTACTGGCAGTCTGAGCTGCAGCGGCACATCGACCGGCTGCAGTCCAGCACCGACGCACTGCTGGCGCTGAAGAGGAGGCTGGAGAGGGCGCTGGACGCTACCGAGACTCCTTACGCCATCGCCAGCGACAATCTGAACTGCAGGAGCAGAAGAGCAGACCTGGTGAGAGACTCAGTGGAGGAGGAGCTGTTAAAGGTGAGGAGTTGTGCGGGAATTGCTTGTCTGAAATTGGAAGAGCAGGGTGAGGGCTGGAACAGTGAAAGTGCGACTGGACGGAACGCTGAAAAATAAACATGTAGCCTACATATCAGTTTGATCTAATCCATTTTTCATGTGATAAAGATAGAGAACATGAAGCTAATATTGTCCCAGAGCAAATTAAAGTTTTAAAATGAATATTGCAGTAACGTTACTGTTAACCATTTTTGATAATCGGTTAATAATTTCAATTTTTTTAAGCAAAAACGCCAGCTAGCTTATTTCTGAAATGAAAGAATTTGAAGCTTCTCCTTGTCATAAATTCGGTTCAATTGATTCTACATGTTTTTTGGGCTCTAGCACCATTTACTCTTTTATGATGTTTTACAGACCACAAGATTTATAAGTTGAACAAATGGAAAAATAGGAACTTGTAAATAAATAATGAAATAATCATTTAAAGCAGTATCACAGTTCATAGTCCTGAATATTACCAGGACAGCACCCGCAGAGGGTTTTATTTTCACGTGTCACATAAGACTCTGTGTTTTGCAGGAAGTGGACTTGATCAGGAGCATCCAGGCTCTTCTGAAGCGGTCTACATCTCAGGTTGTGAGTCAGATCAAGTGAGTTTCAGACCTGTTTCCTGCAAGTAAGAATCATTGTGTTTTCATTATCCTAGATAAAGCTTTTCATACCTATAGAGGGAGTAGGTCCTCTTTCATAGAGTTCACCATGTTACACTGTCATGTTTCTACATTATTCCAAAACTGACAAACCAAAATGCTGGTTTTAAAGAGGACCTCTGGCTTTTTTCACAGCCAGCATAGGTTTTGCTGCACGCTTGTAGGGCAGAGGGTTAACAGAGGGGGGATATACAGTCACGTCCAGTCTACAACTTCACCACTAGATGCCACTAATTCTTGCACATTTACAGCTTTACTCAGACAACTAAATTGTTTGGTTTGTGTGTTTGTGTATCTCAGAATGAACAGAGAGGCAAAGCAGACCTTAGAGCTGGACTGGTCTGATAAGTACCAGGCCTACAACCTTGATGACCACAGTGGAAGATACAGTAACATGAGCCTAGATACAGAGCACCATCCCAGTTCAGCCACCATGCAGGACCAGTGAGTCCATGTGTGTGGAATCTCAAAACTTAGAAAAACACATCAAAAAAATCAATAAAAAATAGAAATAATAACTGTCATACAATTTTTCCAATGAACTGCTGCAGGGTGTGCAACTGCTCATCATGGACAAAGTTCACACAGGACAACCTGTCCAAGGCCCTGCAGGAAGAACAGACCAGCAACAGCCTCAGGTCAGAGTGTTTAAGCTGCCGGAGCAGCTGTTAATAATGAGGATGTGAGGAATTATTAAAATATTTAAATAAAGTAAATGTTTGTGTTTGTCAGATTGCTGGTGGAGCGAGTCCTGCAGGACACCACTGAGGATCTGAGAGTCCAGTGCTCCAAAGTGGATCAAGCCTTCACTCAGCGCTGTGTGGAGCTGAGAGAGGCCAAGACACTGCTGGAGATGAAGCTCTCACAGGTTAAAAGACAGACCAACATAAAGATAGTGGTGGATGAAATATTCTAATCCTTACGTTTAATGTCCATTATGAAGGATTTAGTGGCTTTTAGTAGTTAAGCTGCAGATTGCAGCCAACTAAATGTGCTTTTGTTTACCCTTTACATTGCAAAGTGAAAGTCCAGAACTGAAAGAAGGCACCCAATACAGAAAAAAGTCCCTGTGACTGTTACTTTGTATGTTGCATTATAAATTACAATGACTCATGCACTTATGTCCAAGCAACATTTTGCTGTAGCATTTGGTTAAGGTGGAGTCAATTTTTTTTATCTTTTTATAAAGAGCCCAAAACGATTAATTTCACTGATAGATTGAAAGTCTAGAGTAAATTATTTGATTGTTTGTTTTTTATAATTTTTGTCAAAATACTGATATTTCCTCAGTGTGGGTTTTGTCTAATTTATGAAAAAGTTATCAAAATAATTATAAGGAAAAGCAGTTAATCCTTCCATTTTTAAAATAGCTGGCAGCCTGGAAAGTTACATGTACAATAAGTCTAGAACCTAAGAACCTTTGTTAAAATAGTTTCTGTCAATCAACTAGTAAGTTAATACACCTATCATTTTAGCAATGATCAGATACAGCACTAAAATTCATAACAAAGCATCATATATTATAGACTCTTCATATGTTTTGGATGTAAAACTCTTCATATGTTTTGTAACCAGTAACTTAAGCTGACAATAACTGTAGATTGATGTATCGATGTAAAACTCTTATGAGATGGATGAAATGACTATATCCCGACCATTGAGTACAAATTGTCACATAAATGTTTTAAGCCGTCGGCATGTAATTCTCTTTGAGTTTTGCTTCTTTCACTCTCTCCTTGCGCTCCTCTCACAGCACGCAGCACACTCCCCCCCCCATCCAGAAAACTTCCCTTCGCGCATGAGTATTTTTGTATCAGGTGAGGAGGCGAGAGAGCACGGAGAGTGAAAAAAAGTGAAGAGCCTCAGCGAGTTCTGAGTAAGGGACGTTAACTGAAGATGGAGACGGACGACTTGGTTCTGAGGAAAAACACGTTCCCACTCCTCCTGTGATGTGACTGTTGCTGTTCAGAGGCCGAACATGCCGTTATTTATTTTGATTTGTTAAAATCTTGTGAATGCAGCAGCCTGGGTTTAAATACCGTAATTTCTGGACTATAAGCCGCTACTTTTTTCCGACGCTTTGAACATTCCAGCTTAAATTCTGATGCGGCTAATTTACGGACGAACATAAACGAATATAAACGAGAACGTGTTTGACGAAGTAATTCTGGTGCTGTTAGATTCCGACACTGAAGAAGAAGCTTTAGTGGTTTTAGTTGTTAAATTTAGTGGGTGCGGCTTATATACAGGTGCTGCTTATATACAGGTGCGGCTTATAGTCGGTAAAAGGTTTGCTAAAGTTAATTTGATTGTGATTTTCCCCTTTTTGCATGCAAATTTAAAAAACTCCAATAGAAAGGTCGACTTTAATCATCATACTGATGTCATTTTATGCATCAAAGGGTTGAATTTAACATTTATATAGTGATTTACAGGAGAAATAAAAAAATCGAGATATATCTCGTGTATTGCGATACAGCCTAAAAATATCGAGATATTGGTTTTAGGCCATATCGTGCAGCCCTAACTGTAGTCCAGTAAAAACATTTCCCTCGGTTAAGTAGTGGGGTAAAAGGAGAAAGTTGCTTGAAAAATTACTTACCTGTACCAATTAAAGTACAAGTACCTTAGATTTGTACTGAAGCAAATCCACCACTGCAGACAGAAGGGTCAGCTGATTGATTATCTGCTTTTCGGTCCGTGCGCATAGATCTTGGAGCAAATTGGGGCCCAGGAGAGGAACATTGTGGCTCTGCAGCAGGCCATCTACAACAAAGAGGCTCCACTGAGAGTGGCTCAGTCCAGACTTTACCTCCGCTCCCTGAGACCTAACATGGAGCTCTGCAGAGATCCACCCCAGCTCAGGTACACACACCCACACACACACACACACACACACACACACACACACACACGCATGCACATACGCACGAACACACACACAGCCTGTCTTATCTAATTCTTTCCCTCTAACTCTGTTCTCTTGCTCCACTTTGTTGGCGTCCTGTGTCTGTAGTTTGGAAGGGGAGGTGAGGCAGATTGATGCCACTCTGGCATCTCTGCACCAGCAGCTGAATCAGGCCAGAGACTCCCTCTCTTACCTGGAGGAGTCACGCGTTATCCTTGAAAAGGACATAAACTGTAAGAAGCACTCCCTGTTCATCGAAAGTGAGAAGTGCATGCCTCACCGTAAACGTTACCCCTCGGTCTCAACACTGTCTGGATACTGAAGACGACAACTCACAGCATCTGTTGGGGACTTTCTTTGGTTGTGCTGTTTTTTGTTTTATTTGAAATCGGGGGTTTTTGTCTGTTTGAGTGCAGTGTTTTAAGGATTAATGAGACATTGTCTGATCAACCAAAATGATTGAATAATGAAAAACTGTCTGTGCTTTAATCATTTTCATATCCTCTTTTATGTAAGGCAGACACAATATGCTACATTGCCTCAGGGCTTACTCAAGTCTGAATATACACTGGTTCTAATTATTTTGTGATGAAATTAACAGTTCTAGTTAATTTCTCATGACACAGTATTGGTTATTAATGACTCAACTGACTCATACTTGCACTTTAGCCTTACAGTTTTCTGTTAAAACTTTTCTATTTTGGTAATCCAAATGGGTCTCAAAAAGTATGTTTAAGGTTTTGAAGATGCTGCACCTTTATCTGACTGCAAGGAAGCATAGACCTGCTGCTGATGCTGGTTGGAAACCAGGTCCTGACCCCAGAGTATCACATCTGCAGCTATCAGTCAGATTGACAGTTAGTTCAAATGTCCTTAAAGCTTTAGAATTACTGAGGTGCTTTTGATTCCTTTAAACTAAGATGTCAAGTCGATGATTTATTTAGCATCCCTGAAATTCATAAACATACCTTCATACAGATCATGTGTGTAGACTTGATGATAATGGATGTATGCTTTTTTAAAAACCACAACATTAACTTTTAAATCTTTCATACATACATAACATGAACAGACATATAAAAAGTATATGTACACAAATATATTTACATGCACATATACATGTATACATATGTACCTAATCATAAGTAAAATTAAAGTGAAAACGAAGAGAGGCAATCAAAAGTAAATAGTAGATTGATGACTGCAGATACATGAAATACAGCAATTGGTTGTCCAGGATTTCCATTAATTTAAACTTTTTAAATACTTCATTGACAAAATGAATTGCAGAAAAAAAAATACAGTCAAACTTTATTGTCATTTTTCTTTGTTAATAAAAGGAATAGGAAAGAAGTCTGCGCAATATCTGTAATTTGCGTCTGGGGGAATGTAAACAGAATAAAAAAGTGATGATAATATGGTTGACATCTTCATATTAAAGCTTCATCAACTGAAGAACACTGTCCATCAGCTTTAACTCATTTGAGTACAAAATATCAAATTTGGAAAATGTCTCTCATTTGTTTATTAGCTTGTACAGAATATCTGTAAAGTAAGCAATGATTTACTCCACTAGAGGGAGCACTTGAGCCTGAGTATCCTCTCACCTGTCACTTGGGATTACAGTGAGGTGTCTTACGCCCAAAAACAGTATTAAAAATCTTAGGAAAATATTTGATATGTTGACAATGTTGAAGCAGCTCACATATCAATATTTTTCTGTAAGTTTTACAATAATGGAGCACATACTGATATATTTGAATTTTAAAGCTATCCTTTCATGTTTTTATGTTTTCTCACTGCTGTTTTGCACTCAAAGCTGTATGATATTGAAGAGAGTTAAGTTAGGAGAAATAAAGAAACTGGAGAAAAAAAGTTCCTAAGTACACCAGAAGAAAGTTGCTTTACTTTTTAAAGACATTTTTGCCATTTTAACAAATAAATAAATCACTGTAACACTTATTGTATATTTAGATTTAGGTCCAGGTCATTGAGTGCTGAAGCATTGTAGCCTCATCTTTGGGAGTATCTGCTCCTCCTCGTTGAATTAGAAAGCCACCATCCATCTCTATTCTTAGAGACAGTCAAGAGGTGCCACGACAGCCTGTGTTATGAAACTCAACTTTATGCAAGAAGAAAGAGTTCAGACAGGCAGCCTCGTTCTTACATAGTATTTATTTCATGACTCCACTTACTGGGCATGGGATGATGCCAGCACTGTGTGTGTGTGTGTGTGTGTGTGTGTGTGTGTGTGTGTGCATGAGTTTGTGTATTTGTGCATATGATTTTGCCATTGTGTGGCATAAAAAAATCACGCCCTCTCAGTCTTTTAAACATCAGAGAGGAAAGTGATTTAGACTCTTACATTTTGGGTTACAATGAGATGACGAAGGAATAGTAAAGACTTTGATACAAAACATTCAGCACACAAACAGTACAACAAAAATACATTAAATGGGCTGACATGTGCAATATAAGGAGAAAAAGAGGAAGATGCTTATGAAATCATGTTTTTTTTCTGGTTGAGCTCACGTGTCTCGTGGTCTTCTGACCATGTGATCATTCTGTGAGAAAGAAGCTGGTTTGAGTTGAACTGCTGGCAGTGGTATAGCAACATGCTGTGTGTTTAGAAAGTGAGTGTCAGCAAATTGGATGCACTAATTATCACAAAACCATTTAATATCTGCAACATCTTTAACAATTGAAAAACAGAAAGTTGTGTTTTCAGTTGTTTTTCTTTGTGTTTTCGTTGACTTCTATGGTCCACCTTTTCTTTGATGGGTAGTAGGGAGGATAAATGTGACCTGGAAATATAAAAGAAAGAACAGTTGTATAAATGAGGAAAATGGGAGGGATGGATGATGAATTAGATTTGAGGGAGTGACAGAAAAAGAAAGAGGGAGGGAAAAGAGGAGAATAGAGAGACAGTAGGACCAAACTCACTGCCTTCTTTTCCTCCAGCGCTCGCTCCCTTCTTTATCTTAGTGATTCCAAGCTGAGATCTACAGATAGGTGAGTCCTGCTTCAGCACTTTTTTGTCTTTTTTCCTTTGTGTTACCTTTTGTCTTAGTCTATCAATCCTCCATAGTTTTTGCTGCCTGAACTCATCCACAACCATTTCTCCTCAAGCAACTGTAATTTAAACTTTAATTTAGTCCTCATTAGTATGAGTTTTCACTTTTTTCACACATTTTTGCTTGTATTGGATGTAGGTTTTTGAATAGCACAAGTTACCTGCCTCAGCAGTGGATGAATTAACTGTAAGGTGTCTCTTCCATCGTACATATCTCCTCTCTTCTTGCTCCTTATCTCTGCAGTTTCTTCCCCTCTGTTAAAATAAAGCTTTCAGTGCTGGTCTGAGGATGGATTAATCATTGCTCATTAACCAAATCGTCTCTCACAGGCACAGAGCTCCAGCTTTATTTATGTGTGAGAACACTTTTATGACTGTGTTTATTTGCTTTTTTGTCTGTTGGCTAAACACATGCAGCTAAGCTTGAGGGTTTGTGGAAAGCCAAAGTTTCCGTTGGCTGGATGGAGGGACTACTTTTAGCTTTGGTTATTACTCCCTTTGGCCTGACTGGACTACATTTTCACAATGACTCTTAACTCTTTGGCTGTCCGTTAAATGTCTCAAACTATTCAACAGGATAAGAACTCAATCTTTCAGTTAGCAGAAGAATGTTCCTTTAGGGTTAGACAAGAATTTTCTAATTACATGTTTTGTCGGAGTATGGAATGTCAGTTTCATAGCTTTGCATGATTTTTGGATTTTTGTGGCAACATGTGCCAATGTATTTATACATGCTCTAGCTCTACATGCATCTTGTCTGTTTTCTGTGCTGTTTTGCCTCTCTCTTCTAGAAAATAATCACTTTGCTCTCATTCCATTCCCATCACCCTGCTTTTTTTCCTCCAGGATGCTGTGCCTTAGCTCCCTGTCCACACTCCTCCTCCTGCTTCTCCTCTCCCCTCCCCTGCTGTCTGCCCAGGAGGTGTTTGTACGTCTGGCAGGCGTGGGCAGGCGTAATGCAAATGAGGGACGTGTGGAGGCGTTCTACAATGGTGCATGGGGCACAGTGTGTGATGATGAAGTAGATATTAATTTGGCCAATGTGGTGTGTCGGCAGCTGGGCTTCCAACGAGGCTTAACCTGGGCACACAGTGCCAGGTTTGGTGAGGGACGAGGTATGTGTGTCCAGCCAGTGGCTTTTGGTTTTGAACAACTTTCAAATAAAGATGTTTTTCTTTCATTTCTTGCTTGTTGCCTTTTCTTGTTGTTAGGTTTGATCTGGTTGGACAATGTGCGCTGCATGGGATCAGAGCTCTCTATTGCAGACTGTCGCTCCAATGGTTGGGGAATCAATGACTGCACCCACGCTGAAGACCTTGGGGTCATTTGTAGCCCAGAGAGGAGACCTGGCTCTCCATCTGTCTCCTTAGAGGGGGCTCCTCCATCCTCCAATCACCAGCCAAGACCGAGAAACCCACCACAGTCTGTGCCCCCCCTAGCTCCACCTTCAACCTCAGTCCACGCCTCCTCTTCTGCAAGAGGCCATGAGATTGCCCTCTCTCGCAACCCATCACCTTCCCGACGCAGCAACATCTCCCCGCAGCAAAATGGCCATGAGATCCAGATCTTGCGACGGAATCGAGGCAGTTCCAGAGCAGCTCCACAGGTCAGCTCAGCCCTGCCACAAGGGCACCAGCTTCCTCCACGTCTGGCAAACGGCGCAGCCTATAGGCAGAGACAGGAGGCAGAGAGGAACAGTCAACAAGCAGTGAGAAGAGATGCAGGGGGGCAGGTAGACAGGCAGTCCAGGCCTCCCAGAAATCAGCAGCTCAGTGGGAATCATGTCGAACCAGAGCCTGCTTATCCAGACATGGGAATGGAGACTGATGCTCACTACACACAGGTAAAAAACACACTCACGTAGACCCAATTAACCTCCAGTAAAGAAGCAAAGAAGACGCCCATTTAGCTTTATTCAAACTCCCATATGTGAATGTCATTGGTGGAGCCACAGGCCAGTTGACATGTATAATTAGAGACAAACCTAAAACCAGACCTTCCCCAGATCCAAGCCTAATGCAGCAGCACAGCAGCATGAAGCATGAAGTTTAGCATCCAACCACCAAACGTGCAAGAAATTCAAATGAAAAGAAAACTGCATGACAATTATCACTTGTGCTTGGCTTTCCTTACATTTTGTAATCATTGTGACAAGAACCCTGACATACTAAACAAACTCTGTTTTCTCTCAGTTTCCTTCCTGCTGCCTGTGAAAGGGAAACTGCATGACAATAATCATGACAAAATGCAGATGATCAGATAGTGTTGTGATTAGAAACAAAGCATGTCATCTTATCATGTTTTTCTACTCTCGATTGCGTGCTGTCTGCAGGAATTTGGCTGAACAAATTCATTTTTATTGACGCAAGTTAATTCTGTTTTGGTGTGGATAACTGAAGCTTGGTTAATTTGGGTTGAGACTGAAGCCTTCAAAAAGTGTGACCAAGATCCACCTTTATCTCGTGGCAGGGAAAAAGTTCAAAGTGTTAACTCAGAACAAAGCAGTGCCATACTAAGTTACTGATCCTCCTTTACAATTGTGTGTCTTCCAATGGACAGGGATCTGTTCCATTGGAGGAGGCTCGTCTACGGCCTGTGCTGTCCAACCATGGCGGTCTGGTGACAGAGGGAGTGCTAGAAGTGAAGCATGCTGGGAGGTGGCGTCATGTGTGCAGCCATGGTTGGGACCTCAGCAGCAGCCGTGTTGCCTGTGGCATGTTAGGATTTCCAGCTGCAGAAGCGTTTGACCAAAACGCCTACAGGTGAGTATGATGTAGTGGAGGAGGAGGAGGAGGAACACAAAAGAAGAATGTGTGTGTGTGTGTGTGTGTGTGCATGCTTGCGTGGGTGGGTGCGTGTGTGCATTCATGTGTGTGTGTGAAAAGGGATGGAAAAGTGGTGTGGACTACACATCCCTCCATGGATTAGGCAGCCCCATGCCTTGTTTGCTGTCGTCCCCCCCCCCTGCCGCCATAGTAGAGGTTAGCCACAACTGCTGTCATTAGTGAAACCACACTTGGCATGACCAGTCCACTGTGGCATTAGTCAAACCCGGCCGTCCGCCAGGCCTGTCTGCCCCGTTGGCTGAGTGGGTCTAAACGCAGACCTTTAAAATAGTCCCAGAGAATATGTTATTAATGTCAGATCCAGACTACAAGATTATTATGATCATTATGGTGTGTGTCTTTACGTGAAACCACCCCTCCATGGCTTCTAATCTCATATAATTAAGAAACCCCCAATGAAAACCTTGCAGCACTTTTCATTGCAAAGTGGTATCCCTGAAAGTCTGATGTCTCATGTCTATTAAACCTAAGCTAACCAATCTGCAGCTGAGGCAGTATGATCTCTTTTGAATGTTTCTACAAATACCATAATTTAGCTTTCATTTTATCTCTATAAACAGATATCTACATATGAATACGGAAGAAGCAGCATGGAGGGACAAAAGTACTTGTGTTGGCTTATAGCTTGTTTGTAGTATGAGTTGTCTTGACCCAGCACATTTGAGAAGGTTTGAACACAGGTAAGCAGTGGAGAGCAAAAAGAGGCAGAAGTATAGGATGAAATGCATTCTTGGAGCCAATCAGCTGTCATCTGACAACAATTTAATCTTATCTGCCATTTCTACAGATATCTTTTTGTAGAGACTATTTTTGTCTTTGAACTGCAGGTCAATTTTTGAGCCTCTAGTTGCTCGCTGAACAATAAACAATTACAGCAGAAAGAAAAAGGTCTTGACCTGGATATATTAGCTGAGGAAGCCCTGAAACATTGTCCATTGCCCCTGGATGCTTTTGATAGACTTCAGCTAATGGGTTTCGGAAACGACAGGCAAATCAAATTAAATCACAAATTACATTTGTAAATTTATACCCTTTAGCAGAATGAACAGCTGCATTTGCTGAGCAGTCAAATGTTTTCTTGCTTGCTTGAGAAGGGCACCTCAGCTAATATCGGCATATGTAAATATGCATAGTGACAAAACACACAGATTAATACCATCTGACTTTGCAGTTCCCGTCGACTCAACTTAACCAAGTGGCCTTTAAAGGTAGCTATTGTCCAAAATTTCAAAAGAAAACTGTAAAAACCCGCTGTAGGCAACTTACCCAGCATAGATGAAAAGTCAAAGTTAGCTGGCAGGTAAACATAGTGAAGTATTTATCTACTACAGAGCACAATGTTTCCTTCAAGAATTGGTAAAGACCAAACCATGAAAATGTAAATGGACTTTATCTGGCAAATGGAAAACTCCAAATTATTGAACATGGAATATTGCTTCGTATCTATGAACAAGTGTTAGCTAATGTGTTTGCAGTATCAACTGAAAAGCAGATGGTAGTATTGTGGTCACAGTTTGTTTTGGCTTCACACAGGTTACCAAAAAACCCCTGATAATGCCACTGTGAATCTGTTGCTTTACCAACATAATAATTTTATATATAATTTAATAAGTAGTACAGCCATAGATGAACATTTACTTTAGTATATGGACAGAAAGCCCATTGAGTTATAAGGGCAAGCACAGAGGCGAGATAGAAAAAGAATTCAGCTCTTTGTTTGCTATTTGTTACCATAACTCTTATTGTCCCTCAAACTCAAATCATTTGCTCAGCTCTTAATTTCAAGTTGCCAAGCTTATTTTTCGCTCTGGTCTATCTAACTTTAGCCATAAGCACCCACTGAAGCACCTACACAAACCCTCAAACCCCAACACCTCACACGTGCCCTCACTGCACAGCATTCTACAAGACCTTACATAAACAATGTACAAGATCCACATGTGCACCTCACCATAAACACACAAACAGACACACACATGAGTGTGCACACTACCCTCTGTGTGTCTGTCTGTCTGCCCACAGAGGGCTTTTTATGGCTTGGCTAAAAGGACGACTGTACTGACTGCTCGCCGGCCCTGCACCATCTGTCTCTCCGATAATTACTCCTTGTGTCCTGCTCTGCTCCGTAGCACCATACAGGCTGCTTCTCCTCAGCTGCCCTGTTCACCACCACAGCTTAGCAAAGAGTAGCTCTCTCTCACAGAGTCCTATCTCTCAAAGCTTCTTCAGTGTTCTGTTATTGTGGTGCAGTGATGTAAGAAACCTTCAGCCCGTTTGTCCTCACATTTACTTAAGTGGGCCCATTGGTCAAACTAGAACGCCTTTTGAAGTCATAGATTTAACCAGGAAAATGGCCAAGTCTGAGATTCTGTCACATGAACTTAAACTTATGCTAATGCAAACAACAACACTGAAAAACACCTCAAGTCTTGAGCACACTATATTTTTGTACCAAGAACCCAAGAATGTTGTTTGGCTTTTGTCAACCTCCACCCATCTACGTGGGAGACGAATGTAACTGCCATTTCTGTCCAGCAGTAAACAGCTAGGGGCAAAGGATTTTATTTTCAGGAGAAACTAGCAATAAGAGGTAGATCAATGGAAACAGGCACCACATTTGTTCATGAATTTTTAAAAGCACAGTACGTAATTACTGGGATGTCTCTATCAAGACAACAAAAACTTAGTTTGATCACATTATGAAGTAGCGTGGGAACATGGAAGTTGTTGTCTTCATCGTTACAAAACCACCATCTGATTAGAATTCAAACAGAAATGTAAAAAAAAATGTCATGAAGTTTGATTTGAACCAAATGAAAAGTGCTGTTACTTTGAATAACGTTAGAGACCTTTAGGATACTGTGAAAAAACATACCAAAAATTCAACAAATGTTTCGTCTTTGTTAGACATTTAATGCAAAAATGTTACTTATAACTTTAAAGAAGATATTCATGTTGGTGTTCCCTGAGAAAGAAAATCAGATGTATATCATCATCTCAGCATCAGTGGCTGTTACAGCAATGCAAATTGCACGGCTATAGGGATGGCAATGTCTGTAAGTCCATCTACCACTTATTTAAGAAAGACTGACAGTAAGAAGTTGGAAAAACACAAGTGTTCCCAGAGGATGTATTCCTCTGGGAACACTTGTGTTTTTCCAACTAAACTTTTCATCCATCACCATCAGGAGTAAATTTTATTTGGCTCAATACTTCAGTTAATGGACAGGTGCCTGTTTCCATTCTCATGAGCCTCAGCTGAACTTTGTGATATGTTGATGAAAATGGTATAAATTATGTATACTAAACATCAGCATGCTAGCATCCTGCTCGAAGCACCTCCTTGCCTATCACAGCCTCACAGCCACATAGTGTGGCTGGGGAGTCTTGTTTATATTGATCAAAACATGATAACAGTCACGTGACAGCTTCCCTGTGCTACCTTCTGTGCTGGAAGCAGTCTATGCCTGCTCTTCTTTTGAGGTTTGTGTCCACTTGAACAGCTGTAATTATGGTCTGAGAGATCCTCTAATCTAGAATATTCCCTCAACTGAACCTGTTGCACACCCTTTGCTGTGTCAGCGCTTCCCTCTCTGGCCATGTGGTTGTTTTTTGGTGTGACTGGCTTTGTCTCAGCCTGTTAAGTTGCTCAGCACATTTTTACAGATGTTTGAATACTCCCCCATTTTGCTCGGTAACAAAAGGCAAATGCTAAAGCCATTTTCCAGCTCCCTTGTTTCATCAAATCCACACTCTCTTTGAGGCTGACAGTAACTTCTTTAGCTTAATTGACTTTAACCTCCTGCTCCTTCTCCCCTCCTCTGTTATGGCTTTTTAAGGACTTTTCACGCCTTTGTGGCAATTATACTAAAACCCACATATTGTGGAAGGTGCATCATTATGGCCCCTTTGAGTTTTAGTTCCTTAAAGCTTGATGGGATTGTCTAGAGGCAGTTGGAGTCAGTGTGGCAACCTGCTGTCTCCTGTTAGAGCCAATTGTTCCAGTTAGGCAGCATTGCATTCGACAGTATAATGATGGGTTATCTCTGCTTTCCTGACAGTAAGCTCCTCTCTCCAGAGTGGCTCATGGTATTGTGTGGTCAAAGTTGCATAAAAAACCTGGCCTTGAGCTAAGAGACCAAGAAGTAAGAAAGTCCTCTCCTGGTTAAAGGGAATCAGCAATGCTGCGGTCACAGTCTGTTTGTTGTGCCTGAGGCTTGATTCAGTAGTTCCCATCCCCTCTTCAAATCTTTAAAATCATAAAGAGCCTTAAGTCAGCCCAACTATTCCTGACCTGACAAAGAGAAACATCTACGGCGCTTTTCATTCTTAGATGGAAAACTCAAATGTGACAGTGAAAACCCAGAGATTATCCTTTTTCATCCTCCATGAAGTCAGGCGATGCTCATCAGAGTTGCCCAGTTCACAGACCTTTAACCTCACATCACCCGCTCCTTGTTTCCCAGCATGCAACCATAACACCGGGTAACAACACTGGAGCTTTAAAGGGCTTTGTTTTTACAGAGGCAAGGCAGGGAAAGTTGATATATACGTGCATATTTCCATGTCTGGTGTGTGTGAACCAACATGCTACTGCTCAACCGCACAGCAGACACTGCCAAGAGGAGCAGGCAATTACATGGGTTGCACTTTCTCCCCCCTCCTCCAAACCATGAACTAACACCCCCTTTGAGTCTGTCTCACCCATTTGATTTACCACCATGGTTATGGAACATTTTGACACACACAGATAGGCTCTCACCCTCTCTTACAAACACACACACCAGCTAATATATATATAACTTACACATGCGCACACTACATGTCTATTTGCATTGAACAGAGAAAAAGATGGGAAAATGGATCCATTGCTGTTCTATGTGTCTTATTCTCTAGCAGATGTGGTATTTCTAGTTTTAGAGATGTTCATTCTTTCAGACTAACAAGGAAAAGCGGTGGGAAATGGAAGAAAGGCAGGGAAGAAGGAATTGACTGTAAACTTAACAGCAGTCAGATGAAGTTAGTGACTAGCTGTTCAACTTAGCGAAGCATTTTGCTGCTAAAGAATGAGAGATTTCTCTCAGGAGTTGGTAGAGACAAACAACAGAGCGAAAAGAGAGAGAGTGAGGGGCTCAAATTCTTTAGGTGGCTAGAAACACAGCTGCAGTGGAATGATCATGTTCCATAATGAATGTGTAAATAAGTGACTGCTTTCTAACTCTCCATATCAGCTTAGGGTTGTGTTGTTAGATTTGTGTTTATGCGTTTTTCTGTTGTCCCAAAGTGGCAGAGAAAGTCAGTTTTTGCAGCTTTAGGATATTTCCAGGGCAGCTACAACACAGTCAAAGATGGAGAGGTTCTTTGCAGCTTCTTGTAGGCCTTCCAAGCCTCATACGTTTTTCATGTTGTTGTTTGTATATTGACCTGCTGATGCCTGGATACTGAGGTTCTCCTGGCGAAGACACACATCCTGTTTTAGTTTGCCAAATATTTTATTGTATCAAGAGCCTGGATGTGAAGCAAACTCTCCTACTGTCCGTACTTGGTGCTCTGACTCATTTAATTCCAGCACATTCATGAAGGGCGTCAGTCATACTGCACCTATCTGTTGTAACACTGGTCTATGTAAGTGGTCAGCTCTAATATGTGTGTGTGTGTGTGTGAGGAAGAGAGAGCTTGTGTGCATGTGTCTGTGTGAGACTATGCGTAGTATTTAAATAGTTCTTATCCCTATTGAATTATCCATTTTTCTATACTTTTTTAGGTTTCAGCAAGCTGTGTCTAGGTGTATTTGTGTGTGTGTGTGTGTGTCCTCACAGGCACAGGCAGAGGGAGCCTCATTTTGCACACACACGCACTGGTTCCCTTTAGGATTTGACTTTCGTTTAAAGTGCTGTCCATGAAAGTGGACACAGTTTAAAAAACCCTGTTGGATTTGGCAGAACTCAACAAGGCTTCTAGTAGGCATTAATGCATAGTAGCTTATTCATATTTTTATTTTTTCTCCACATGGATGCCCCAAACCAGACATCCACTGTAGACAGAGAGACAAACACTGAAGCAGAAATACCCATGAAAGGAAATGGGAGATCTAAAAAAAAAGTCATGACAAGAAAGTGGTGGTTTGAAAGGAAAGAAAGGAAGAAAGACTGAATTATATGATTCGTTATTGTAAATCTCCCTCTCTCTGTCCATTTCCCTGTCGCTCACAGGAGGGCTGTGTTTATCCAGAAAGACACACGCCCTTTTCAGCATGTCATGTCTCCTTCATAGCACTGATACGCATATTTAGGTTTGATAGATAGAGCAGGGGTGTCAAGGAGGAGAAGAAAGAATGATTGAGAGAGAAAGAGGAGACTGGTAGCAGGGAGGAGCACAGGGGCAGACTGTGAGAGTGTATAGGTTGTTTAGTCTACTGTACATAAAGACGAAACCCAAAGGTGTCACTAAAAAAAACATTCCAGAGAAATGTTCTCTTTTTTTCAGGAAACTGTGGGACTCCAAGCTGGCAGATCCATCCTCCAGGTGAAAAAAAACTCTTCTTTGAAAGATAAAACTGTATAAATCGTCTCTTAAAGATCACAAGTACTATGACAAATCATGAATACATCTCTAAGGTCTCTTTCTCTTACTTCTCCTCCTCTTTACCTCCTCCTCTTTGCCTGCCCAGGCTGAGGACACAGATCACTAAGAAGGCCTACTGGGTGGAGAAAATTCAGTGTCAGGGTGCAGAGGTCTCTCTGTCCCAGTGCCAGGCTCAGCTGTCAATCCCCAGAAGGGATGTCCCATGCAGTGGTGGCATGCACGCTGTGGTTCGCTGTGTCCCCGGATATCAGTTTGCACGCTACGGCAGAGTGCCTGCACCGCCCGCTGTGCCAGTGAGTGCAGAGGAGGAAACTGAAAATTTGAATTTCAAAAACATTTGTGAAACTTGGAGAATAAGCTTGAAATAGATTGAAATATGCCTTTTTCCTTGCCATGCAGAGAGTTAGACAGCTAAATTGATACCAGTCTCAAAATATATGTTGAGTTGTTGAATATTTCGACATCAAGAAGACAATTAGCTTAGTTTAGGAATCAAGACTGAAAGCAGGATCAAACAGCTAGCTGGCAACAAAACTGAATAAATCTGCCAAGCAGATGGCCTGTCTGAATTTTGTTTTAATCGAGTTTATGAGTTCAGCTGTTTAAGTGTAGCTGTAGGTATCCAGATCCAGGGTTTAAAAGTATAAAAATTGGGTGATCAATTCACAGACTTCAATATATCAATCTAAACTCTCCCCCCCCCCAGCCTGTTGTTCGTCTGAAGGCAGGGGCCCGGCTCGGGGAGGGCCGTGTTGAGGTGCTGAAGGAGGGGAAGTGGGGCACCGTGTGCGACCACCTGTGGAACATCAATGCAGCTAGCGTGGTCTGCAGAGAGCTGGGTTTTGGGACAGCCAAAGAGGCCCTCACCAAGGCTCAGCTAGGACAGGGTAAGATAGGACACATGAACGTAGCTTCACGCATAGTGTATCCAATGTCACACTCCACATTGAAATCTCTCTCGTGCATTCCACTGAAACATTTACATAGCTCTACTCGAGGTTATGTTTGAACAGAAACAGAACTGTGTTTTTATCTGTCCCTTTTGTCCTACAGTGAGAGAATATCCTCCTTCATAAACTCATAAGGAGCTCATAAAAGACCTGTGGCTACTTATCTGATAACAAATTATTTGTTAGATATTAAAGACTTTGTGTCAATGCCTAAGTTCATCATGCGTGCTGAGCATGATCAGTTTAGCTCACTGATCCTTTAGACTAAACACTTCCCAGCTTAAATGTCTGTCTCCAAACACAACTCTCAAAGAACTAGAGGTCCAAGTAGATAAATAAACCTAGAGAAAATGTTTATGGGCCGACGGCTACTTCCATCACAGAAGCTGATTGCTAGGGAATCCTACCCATGACCAATTATATGAGTGTAAACCATGCCAGGCAGTTTCAGTGACCAAAACAATGGCGTGTGTTGCTGTCAAAATAAACCTGTTGTATGTGAAAAGTCAACACAGCTTTTGAAGTCAGGATGTCAGGCAATCAGCAGCGAGCGAAACCAAACGTTCAGAAAGACTGTGATTACTTTGGCACAGCTTTTGTTGTGGACACAAAAATAAAGCCACTGAATTGTGTAGCAGAAAGGTTTCTCTAGGAAACGGACCCCACTTTCACACACTCATTTATTGTTTTTTTTTTCTTGCCGTACCTCTGCAGTGGCTCTGTAATCATGTTCATTTCCTCCCATTATCTTTCTGCCTAAATGAGCACACAGCATGTTCTACAACAGAGGGCCCCTTCCTTCTCTCTATTTTGGTTATTAAAGTAGTGCAGTGAAACCACTGGAGTATTACTTTTAGGGCTCTATTAAAGTAGGTCCTGTTATTTCAGAATAATGAACAAAATGGACTATTGTGCAGTGTGCAAGCCTAGCTGTGTGAACATATAGCATACTGAAGAGGAGATGACTCTGTGTCACAGGAGCAACATGAAGGCTCATGGGTAAATGACATCATTAGCTATTTAAGGCCAAATTATAGGGCTTTAGCCTGAGCCTCACACACCTACGCAAACATAGATGTGTTCAAAGATTTTCCTTCATTTAGACATTTTTGGCATCTATTTTTGGTTTCTAAAGCGTGGCCCTGGTGTTCAGTTTAGAGTTATTTAAACAGAAAGCTCTCTGGTTAAGCTCAGCTTCAGAGCCACATCAGACGTCCAGATCATGTCTGGGCTCTTAATCCCACTCTGGAGACATCTGACGGTACATCAGGGTCTTTTATGTGCCATGTGTGTGCAGCCTGTCATTCCCATGTGACCCATGGTTGGTACGTTACATGCGAATCAATCAGCTGTCCATGGGCTTCCTTTGTAGGCACTGGTCCCATCCACATGAATAGTGTGCAGTGCACAGGCAGAGAGAAGTCGATCACAGAGTGTCACAGCAGACCGGTGCCACTTTACTCTTGCAAACACACCCAGGATGTAGCAGTTCGCTGCAATGTCCCCAACACTGGCATGCAGGCCACGGTAAGAAAGATATAAAAGCAAGCATACACACGCACACACACAAATGTGCAGTTGGCACACAGTCTGACAAGAAAACACTTCCTCTTGCCTGAGTTTTCAGGTGCGTCTGGCAGGAGGCAGAGACCCATCAGAGGGCCGTGTGGAGGTGCTGATGGAGGTTCGAGGGGTTAAGCGCTGGGGCTCTGTCTGCAGTGAAAACTGGGGCATCAATGAGGCCATGGTGGTCTGTCGACAGCTGGGATTAGGCTTTGCCTCAAGAGCTCATCAGGTAAACGACAGAACAGAATCCGATGTTTTCCGCATCATTCTCTCCTCTTCTGTCTCTAGGCTTAAATTCTGTGCTCCTATTTTTCCTCCCCCCTCTCTCTGACCTGCTGTTTGTGTGTCTGTGCTGTGTTATTACTGAGGCCTGAGGTAATTACAGGCTTCTCAAACGTCCACTTCCAGCGCACCAAAAATAAAAGAGGGAAAGTGAGGCGAAGAGAGATCGGAAAAATTCACAGAGCAAACAAACTGAAAATAGAACTGTGCATGGAAAGGGCAGCATGAGCGTGTTTTGAGGGGGGCTGCTGGGAACATTAACTGGCACTTTTTAAAATTGTGCAAAAGAGCAGAAAATGTTATAATGTGCACTGATTATTCCTCTAAAAGATAGGCTTTCTCTGTTTATAACTGAGACTTTTTTGCATGCCCCCTGCTGTTTTTCCACAACCCCACAAATGAGCTCCAGTAATGACGAGGTGTGTGAATTTGTTCTCTCCTTGTGCCTCTGTGCAGGAGACCTGGTATTGGCCTGGTTCCTCAGATGCTGCGGAAGTGGTCCTGAGTGGAACTCACTGCATCGGTACTGAGATGTCCATCCAGCAGTGTCGCAGAAACACAAATGTTTACTGTCCCAGAGGAGGAGATGGTAGAGCTGCAGGAGTCACATGTGTAGAAAGTGAGTCAGAAACCAGCAAACATGTGAGTGCTCATGTGGTTTTTGTTTTCTAGGAGTGAAATTTATTCTAAGTCTTGACCCCTGTAGCGGCTCCTGACCTCGTACTGGATGCCCAGCTCGTCCAAGAGACGGCCTACTTGGAGGATCGACCCCTTCATCTTCTGACCTGTGCTAATGAGGAGAACTGCCTGTCCTCCTCTGCTGCCAGGATGAACTGGCCCTACGGACACCGCCGCTTGCTGCGCTTCTCCTCCCGAATCATGAACTTGGGGCGCGCCGACTTCCGACCCCGAGCCTCCAGAGAGAGCTGGACATGGCACCAATGTCACAGGTAAGACAAGAGCAAGGACTCTCCAATAACCTTCAAGGAACTTTTAGGTTTTCGTTTGCATCAAGAGCTGTTCATTTTACACATGGGCAGTCCCAAGAATTATCATGACTTATGATCATTTATGACACTGTTGTAATATCAGGAAAAAAATGCACTTTCAGTCAAATTCATCTTTGATTTTCTGTCTTGTGTGTTTCCTTCTGGCAAACGTATAGCACTCAAACACAAGTGTAAGAGGTTAGACAGTTTCTACCTGAGGTATAAAAATGTTATGTTTGCAGAGAAACATGAATGGCAATTTAAGATTTGGTGATCACAGTGCGATCACTTGGTGCAGAACAGTGCGATGGTATTTTGTGTAATCGGGACTAGAAATAACCAAACCCTTATAAAAGTCTGTTATTTAATGCAATGAAGTCAATCCTTTATCCTCCAAAATGATGTTGACAATAAAAGTCCTCCTCAGTGGTCACCCAGTTGTTACAGTCAGAGCCATGACTGCGCTCAGAGCAGCCTGGCTTCTTATCTCAGTGGTTGTGGTTCTGTGTCCCAAAACGGAAGGCACAGCTCGATGTCTCTCCCAGCCACAAAACCAATCACTACCTCCCCAAGCAGCAAACACATGGTTTGCCTCTCAGTTTCTGGTAGAGTCTGTTCTGGGAATGGTTCAGTAATGAGAGAAAGTGAGACACCAAACTGATATCTATCTGCCCACTTGTGTTTTACAATTGTTGTCATTGCGTGTTTGACGCCTTTGCAAAAACGCAGCTGGATTTACAGCGTCTATATCTTACATAAGCGTAAACTTTTTTTTTCACAAGAAAATATGGGAGAGAACTTCAACAAAAACAACCGCAAATTCAATAGAGATCTTTCTGCATTCCACTTTCTTTCTAGTTGTGTATTAATCTTTGCCATCCTCATCCAATCCACAGGCACTACCATAGCATTGAAGTGTTCACCCACTATGATCTGCTGACCCTAAATGGGTCCAAGGTTGCTGAAGGTCACAAAGCCAGCTTTTGTCTGGAGGACACATACTGCCCTGACGGTAAGGCAAATAAATGCTACATCAATCTGTCTTTTTAAGAAAATCTGGAAACAAGAGCAGATTCGTGACAAACGACAGAATCAAGAAAACGTAAAAGTGCAAAGCTCACATCCCATAATAAGCATTTTAAAGTTAGTTGCAGACTGTAAGATCAGAGGCCAAGCCTAAATTTATCTTGGCCTCACAAAACTCAAGCAACTTTATGCAGCTCAGATCCCTTCTGTTTATTTCAAAGTCCTCCAAAAAATCTGGAGTTTTAATCATTTTGCTGTAATTTCAGGCTGTCAGTATAAATAAAATCTACAGCGACAGACAGCAAAGAAAAGTTTCACACCATAGACTTTTTCATCTCTGCTGTTTTTCTACCAGGTATCCATAAACGCTACGCCTGCTATAACATGGGACAACAGGGTATCTCAGTTGGCTGCTGGGACACCTACCGCCACGATATTGACTGCCAGTGGATTGACATTACAGACATACGACCTGGTGAATACATCTTCCAGGTAAGGAAGATCACCTGTAACAAAAGAAAAAACATCTTTTAAAGTGAAATGTCCCCTGATTTCTGTTTACAGTCTGCTAAGCTGTCTTTAGAGTTAATTGTGAAATTGTTAGTCAAATAGAAAAAAAAAGTAGAGAAAAAAATAATCCACCTTTCAATCTTCATGGTGAAATGGCATCATCTAAGCAGCTTGCACGAGCTCTCAGAGGAAGAAGGCATGAAGGTGGAAAAAGAAAAAAAACAGCAAACACAGGGGTTGGTGTTTCAACATCTAAAGGCGTGCATGAGATAAAAGCTGTGATAAAAGACTATAATTTCAGTAAATGGCTCTTGGCTTCAGGTGCACAGCATGTATGTAGTTTTCAGGGTGTGTGCGTATTTAAGGAAAGTGAATTTAGTCTGGATTTATATAGAAAGTAGACCTGCTATTAGTCCACCCATTCAGAAAATACAGGCTTATTGGCAGTGGAACAGCAACTGTCAGCACTTTCCTCTCGTGCACACCGAGTTTTAAGTTTCAAAGCTGAGTTTGTTGGTCCGACATCAACTGTCTCATCTATCCAATCTGTGTGGCGACCCACTCTTCTGTCCTCTGTGTCATTTGTTCTATTTTTTCCTGACAGTGTCGAGGCAACAAAGTGATGATGTTTACAGTTTCTAATTATTTTTGAGCGTTTACATAAAATCAAGATGTTTCAGCTTGACTTGCATGCGTGTGTGGACTGTACATGCAGGAGTGGTCGATCCACCCTGTAGGAGCCTGCACACATGGGATAAGCTACATCTTCAGAGATAAACCCACATACATGTCACAAAGTTTACGTGACCAAGCAGCACCTTGTGATGGCATCTGTGGTAAAAATGTACTTGAGTTACTCATAAATTTGTGCAAGAAGTGAGGGATGGCAGATACCCGCTCATCTTTGATGCAGTTGGGTGTTTCTTTAAGTCTTTATGAAGAATCACAGGGTGGCAGTCATTTTTAGGATCATACATTTAAGCCAATGAGTCACATTCACCTCAGCTTGACTGCTCCTGATTGCTCAGTCATTTAGAAATCAGCTGCTCAAGCTCACAGCCTTTACATGTCAGTGACAAACTTTCCTTGTTCTGTAAAACAGGCTGCGTGTCCTTTATTTCACATTATTACAAGAGCTTTTAATAGGACTTCAACTGCCACCAAGTTAATATGGTGTTTTACACCGGGACTGTAAAGTATGTGCATTGGCCGCTTTCTGCGTGCATTATGAAAAAACATAAAAAGTTCTTGACACCAAATTTGGCTTAAGATATAATGAAAAGAATTATAATTCTAAATATTTCACATCTTAAATATTTTAGTGTAAATATAATTGGCCCAACAAAATTGATACTTAATGTAAAAACCAAATAAGAAACTGGGTCACTTTGTTGAATCATTGGTCAGGTTTCCTGTTTGATGTGTGCATCAGGAAAATTCATTGGAGTGCTTTTCATATATATGGCGCAGGCAGACAGGGTGGAAAACAACCAACCATGGCTGCAGCCTAATGATAGGCTGCGACCTAAATCCAAACCCAAAACTGTCATCTGTATCTCGGCTCCTTTTCTCTCCTACATGGAGATAACAGTGGAAAGTGATGTTATTCATCACATTAACCTCCAATTTAAACATTGTGCTCCATATAGAAAAGGAGAGAACAATAACCCTATGGCTTCTTGGTTGGCCCCGCAAATAACAGCTGTTTCCCAACCATTGGACACAAAGTGTTAATTTCTCAATTGTTTCCTTACCTTATTGAAGGACAATGGCAGCAGACTTCCTGGTGTAGAAACAGAAGTTTACTTTTTGAAGTAACTGTCAGACTCTGGGCTCGCAGTCACTCTGTAGTAAGACCTTCTATGTAGAATAAACAAATTTCCCAAAAAGTTGTAAAACTTTCAACTTCCAAAGCATCTGCAAGAGTACTCTCAGGACATTCCCACAACGGACTTCTTAGATTTTGTCATAAGTCAAATCAGTTTTATCACAGTCTTATGGCAGCATCATAAATTATATGATTAATCTTGTTGTTTGAACTACAATTAAGCCAAAGCTGATAGGCCAAATATTTCTATAAAATATTTATGTAGGGCCACTTTTTTTCGAATTGAATTTACTTATGTGAGAAGCAACAGCAGACAAAGTCAAAAATAACCTCATAAAAACACTTGAGTTGTTGAAGGTGAATACTTTTGGCTGCAGTATCAAGGGACATCAGTGTGGATTGTAACAAATTATTTTTAAATCCAGAGATGTGTGGAAGATGCTTGAAGATGACTACCACTTTGGACAAACATAGGAGAATATCGTCTACAAACAGGGAAATGCAGCACATGTACCTATCTTTTACATCAGGTCAGACAGGCTTGGTTACTACAAGTGCTGGTGGATCAGATGTGAGGATGAAGAGCTGTAGAAACGGGGAGCCTTGTCTCTACAAGCATTGCATTGCAGTCGAAATTAAGAAAGCAGTAACTGTCATTTCACCACCCATTAAAAAAAAAAAAATCTTATACTAGGATTGGGACATATTTCCATCCATACTCACATTTAGCAGCCTTTGTTTTTGTTCTGTGATAAATCCTGCCTGATTAGTGAGGCACTTGAGGATGATTTGCTTGAATCTTGCAGCATCTCAAACAGTCCATTCTCTTTTACAGGTGGAGGTCAATCCTTCCTTAGACATGGCTGAGTCTGATTTCCAGAACAACGTGATGCGCTGTCGGTGCAAATACGATGGAGCACGAGTTTATATGTTCGGATGCCATGCAGGTACATGTGAAAACTTCTTCTGTGCAAATAAATCCTCTTAATTTCTAAATCTCAATATTTTGCTGTTAGTTTCCATGAATTTCACCTCTCTTCTCTGTCTGTTTTATTCAGGTGATGCTTATAGCGCCGAGGTGGAGGACTTGTTTGACCACCAACATCAGATCTCCAACAACTTCCTGTGAATTACGGAACACAAAGATTTAAGGACAGAAGAACCGATAAACTGTACAACTCCTCTACACACCTCAACATGTCAGGGAAAGGAGGTTGAATGACAATGACATGCCAGTAAATAGAAAGATGAGGGTCAGATGAACAAGGGTGGGAAACACGGATGCTGTGGGAGGGATTTTGTGCGAAAATGATTTATTTGGGATACCGTGGCTGACTGTTATTAGCAGTGACTGTTCCTGTTAGAATCAAAGAGGTAAAAGGAAAAACTGTAGAAAAAGAAAGAAGACCAAAAAAGTAGAATAAGACCAAATGAGGCTGCAACAAGCACCACATCACCCTGATAAAACATAGTAGTTAAGAGTTTTAGAAATGTGTCTTGAATCTTGTTTGAAAAAAAAAAAGGGGGGGGGGGGGGGGGGTTAAATTTAAAAAAAAAACAAAAAAAAAACC
>JAPZDZ010000020.1:19175633-19189525 GCA_029783805.1 Acanthurus tennentii
ATAATACATACAGTATGCATTATGTTTGCCCTGCTGTACTTTAAAGACATCAGCATCATATTTCTGTTCAACTGAAATGCATGACTCAGTCCTGGCCTGTGTTCCACCAGGTTGCAGTCATGTGGGGTTCAGGTCTGCTTCTCCTCCTGGTCAGACTCTGGTGTCAGTCCCACGCCCAGACCTCCGAGCCTATGCTCCAGGCCGTAACACTGACAATGCTTCCACCTGATGTTCTGCACAATCCCACACAACTCAATTATGGGATGGCTGTAACAGACGTGGATGGTGATGGTGACCTGGAGGTGGTTGTGGCTGCGTGAGTGTTAAAATGACAGAAATGCTAACAGTGTGTCCTTAGTGTCTTATAGTCATTTAACTTAGTTGAAATTCTTACATAGAATTCATAGAACAAAAAAAACAACAAAAAAACAATAAAACAAACAAACAACAAAAAAACCCCACAATGTTGTGATGTTCTCCCTCAGGTATGATGGGCCCAACCTGGTGCTGAAGTACGATCACACTCAAAACAGATTGGTAAACATTGCAGTTGATGACAGTGATTCTCCATACTACGCCCTGAGGGACCAAGCTGGGCATGCTATTGGAGTTACTGCTTGTGATGTGGATGGAGATGGACATGAGGAGATCTATTTCCTTAACACAAACAATGCTTTCTCGGGTAAATAGCGCATTCTTATGACACGTCCCCAAAATATCTGCCCCAGCAAGAGTGTAAGGTCACTGAATGACTTTTTTCTAATAATAACTGACTTTTTAATGCAGGACGAGCAGCTTATTCAGACAAGCTCTTCAAGTTTCGGAACGGCCGCTTTGAAGATCTTCTGAGTGACGAGCTCAATGTACGTCGAGGTGCCGCTAATCGCATGGCAGGACGCTCGGTTGCATGTGTTGACAGAAAGGTCAGTAAACTCACTTTGTAGATCTATTTATGACGTCTGACTGTCTGATTCTTCATATCTCACACTCTGTATTTCTTGTTGCTCTTTAGGGAACAGGCCGTTACTCAGTATATGTGGCCAACTATGCCAGTGGCAGCATTGGTCCCCATGCTCTCCTAGAAATGGACCAGGCTGCCAGTGATGTTGCAAAGGGCATCATAGCTCTGTCAGATGTGGCTGCAGAGGCAGGGGTCAACAAGCTCACAGGTCAGGAGTCACATTAGTTCTTGGTGTTTTATTGTCTGCTGAACCAGCTGAAGCATTGATGGATCTCATGTCATTCAGGGGGGCGTGGTGTGGTGGTCGGACCGATCCTGAGCCAGTCGAGGTCAGATGTGTTCTGTGACAACGAGATAGGACCTAACTTTCTATTCAAGAATAATGGAGATGGAACTTTTATTGATATGGCCAAAACAGCAGGTAACATAACCCTATAAAAGAGGACATGGGGTAGCAGGAAGCAGGGACGGCCAAGACTACAAAACTTTTAATTACATTTATTAGTTTTTATGAAAAGTTTTGTACAAACTCTGGGATGAAATTCCATTAAGATATTTTTGTTTATTATGCTAACAGACCACACTAAGATGGTTTTGTGTTTAACATATTGCTAGCTAAGCATGTGTGCATTGTCACTGTGTGCATGTTAGCATTTGATGTATTCCTCGAAGCACAGCTGTGCTTTAATATGAACCTCACATGGCTGCTGACATGGCCACAGACTCTTGTTAATCGTTTGAAGGCTTTAAATGAATGTGATATAAAATGTAGATGCTATTGAACTGAAATCATAGTCCAGTCAGGGGACCAAAATGCATTGCTTTTTACCAAGGTGTCATCTTTGATACTTCTAGGAGGCTCCACTGTGAAGTGTTAAAACCCTTGGCATGGGGCCTTTTAAAAGAAGTCCAATCCAAATATCATATACTATTTTTACAGCATTAACAGAATTAAGTTTTTCTACATTGTGCGAACTTCTAAAGGTGTGAAGGACCAGTACCAGCATGGCAGAGGAGTAGCACTGGCTGACTTCAACGGTGATGGAAAAACAGACATTGTCTATGGCAACTGGAATGGCCCACACAGACTCTTCCTGCAGGGCAGCAACTCTAAATTTCGTGTAAGGAAGAAGAACTGCTTGGTGATAGAAAATGAGTAAAAATTGGGTGATAAATTAAAGTCTATAAGATGCAAAGAGTTTCAGAGAGCAAGACCTGATTGTGTTTTCTTTTGCAGGACATAGCCACTGGAAGATTTGCAGCTCCCTCACCTATTCGCACAGTCATCGCTGCAGACTTTGACAATGACAAGGAGCTGGAAGTGTTTTTCAACAACATTGCTTACAAAGGCCATGCACCTAACAGGCTATTCAGGTGACATGATGTGAACCTAGGGTCCAATTAGAAAAATTAATTAAAGGAACAGCCGTCAGTAAAACTGGATTATTGTTTTCCATTATAAGATGTTTACGAAGCTTGTGCATTTTGCTTGCAGGGTGTCAAGGAGAGTTGCTGCAGATCCACTGATCCAGGAGCTGAATGTGGGAGATGCTTCAGAGCCTGAGGGTCGAGGAACAGGTCAGCCACCTCTAAAACCAAAACAGATGACACTGGATAACTTGTTTTCCTCTGTTTTCTTCTTCAAATATCAGAATCTGATATGAATATATGTTACTTCAGTTACCTCCCTATTTGGACCCTGTTTACACACACACAGCCATGAGATAAACACCACAGTGAAGTTATTATGTAGGTCACTGCAGTGAAACCTCTCTGACTGTTTTGGACAGGTGGCACTGTGACAGACTTGGACGGGGACGGACAGCTGGACCTGCTGCTGGCACATGGTGAGAGTGCCCGGCAGCCAATCTCTGTCTTCAAGGTCACACAGGTGTGTATGGGCATGTGTGTTCGTCACCAGTGAAAGAAGTATTAAAATCCTTTCACTAAGGCCTGAAAAGCTGACCATACAAGAAGGGTGCCAAAGACAAGCAACCTAATCTGTCAAACCTCAACAGGGCTCATCCAACAACTGGCTGCGTGTCATCCCTCGCACCCAGTTTGGCTCCTATGCCCGGGGAGCAAAGGTAACAGCCTTCACCAATCAGAGTGGATCTCACACACGCATCATTGATGGAGGCTCTGGGTACCTGTGTGAGATGGAGCCTGTTGCACACTTTGGCTTAGGTAGCTTACTTTTTTCTTTTTAATTCACTGACACTGAAAGAAAATTTGAGCTAAGGCTGAAGCAATGCAATTACTTATTTACTATTATTACTCATGACTTTACTGATTGTGTTAAAGCCCATCTACACATTGCTTTAATCAGTAGAGGCTGCTTTTAAAGGATAGCTTTAACATTTCGGGGAATAAATTTTCATTTTCAATTCATTTTCTTGCTGAGAGTTACATGGGCTGATTAGCTTAGTTTAGCTTAGCATAAAGACTAGTAGGGAGAAACGGTTAGGCTGGGTCCTTCCAAACTTAAGGATATGCCCACATGAACCTTTAAAACTCAGTCATGCCTCATGTGCACAGTTAAGTCTTCCTCTTTTAACCTTCCTCTTTCATGTTATGATCAACGTATGTGATGTGCACTGATCAATACACAAAGGAATCATCTTTTTTATGTGTTATTTACTTACCCACTTAGGTTGAAATTGGTTTTAATGTTGAGAAGGAGGAGCACAATCATATGAAATAAGAACAACCGATAATTCCCCACAAATACATTGAAACTTAGGTAAAAGGCCTGATTTTATCATGCAGTAAGATGAAATTAAAGACGTTCCCCATTGCGAACATCCTGTTACACTAAGCTTAGCTAGCTGCCTCCTTGCTCTGGTTTAATACCTTAATACCTTATGAGAGTGGCAATTCTCAGCAAGAGCACAATTGTTTTCTGAAAATCTCAGTATATGTTTTTCTAACACAGAAAACATTATTTTATTTTGAAAGGTTCATTGTCTGCCTGTGTGATGCCTACTGATTTATCTACCCATGATTCCAGGAAATGATGTGGTGACGGTGCTAGAAGTCTCCTGGCCAGACAGCAGCTCCATCACCCGAACCCTTCAGGCGAGTGAAATGAACTCAGTCGTGGAAGTGGCTTATCCCACAGAGGGGGAACTGGCTGTGCTTCCCAATGGCACGCAGGTACGCAGAACGGACCCACAGCATGAACTATGAACACCGGTAAAGTTCCAGTCAGTCTGCAGTGGTGGCCTTAGAAACTATTCCAAACCAGCTTTGGTTTGGAATAGTTTTTAACAATTTTTTTTTTGTCACTGTCAAGTTAAGTTCAATTAGGAGCAGTTTCACATACAAATCTCATTTTTGCAGCATTCAGTCATTTTTCTGAATGCTGACACTGATGGTGGTTTATACCTCTTGGTAAAATCTAAATAAATCCTCATTTTGGTGTGAATACTTATGAATTGCTCTTCTTTTCTCAGTGTGGTAAAGGTTTCAGTGTCCTGAATGGCCGCTGTGCAGGTGAGCAGATTTTTCAATACGTTTTCTAAAAGAAGCTCCTTAGAGATTTAAGATAAAACCATTAAAATCAACTATTATTTGTTCTCTTTTTAATTTTCCTTCATGTTTATGTTTCTACAGGTCTGTGAGGACAGTTATATGAAATACTTAACAAATGCAGTGGAAACAATACTATTACAAGACGCATGGTTTTGAAAAACGTTTTTTGTCTGTGATATTTAAGAGGGGCTTTCTTGTTTTCCTTACTCTGTGAGTAGATTTTATATTTTTGTTTCTTACTTTCTTTTTAACCATTCACCATTCAGTTTTACTACTTCTGCTGGGTTTTTGTTGTTGTTTTTCGTTGTGCCATGGCAACACCTTTAAATAAACTGCTACAAATCAGTGTGGTCCGGTTATCATTACATTGGAACAAAACAATTCAATATCTGTTTTGACTGAAACCTGCAGCCAGCTGAAGAAACACAAGTTGAAGTAGGACATGAACTCTGTGGCAAACTCTGACTAGCTGTAATAATCAGATAGTCAATAGCTATCTTCACAAAGGAAAGCTCTTGATTCCCGTTTGCACACCTCCTCTGTGCCTTTTCTCATGTGACTGCCCTCTCCATTAGTACCAGCCATTTGCACTGTACAGTGTCTTTATTGATGTCTCCCTTGTCTTTGTTTTCTCCTCTTCTCTGTCCCTCCATTCACACAGCATTGGTTCCATTTTATGATGGCGTCCACTTGATCTCCGTCTCCACGTGTGAAACCTCCTGCTTTAAGACAATTTTACTGCAGTATGTCATTGTTTTCTCTGTGCTGGAAGATGTTAGGGGATGGTAGTCTGAAGATAGCAATAATCATGTGGGACTGCCTTTAACCTGAAGTGTATGCAAGCGTTTGCTGAAAGACCCTGCTTTCTGTGACATGTTGTAGAAACAAGTGGATTTAATCAGAATTTGGACGTCCTGCAGTTTGGACTCTTCCTTTCATCTCTGGTGATCTGGGTGCATGCAGAACTCCTCCCATGCTGCAAGACTATTCAAAAAATGTAATCTTTATCAAACCCATGTGAATGTGGGAATTTTTGGACCAAAGCTTGTCACATCAAATAAGTATTTTTAATCTAAATTTTAGCATTTGTACTACAGGCTTCTTCACAGCAGACACTTTGGCTTGGAACAGCTGGAACAGCACAGGTTTTTGACATGTCCTGTAAGTCATGACAGTATGGCAACAAGTATAATACCAGGACCCTGAAACTCAAGCAGCTGAAATGTAGCCATCCATCATTTTATTTACTCTCACATGATGACTTTTCTATATAATCTGTGTACGAATTCTGTCCAGCCAAAATGAAAAACTACCTACACAGCAGATTTCAAACACCAGTGTGATGAGTTACATTTAAGCAGCTGGGGGTTTAGTTTTCTTTCGGGGTGGGGGGGTAAAGCATAGCAGCAGTAAACCCAAGATAAACAATACTATCACCCAACAAAACTCTTATGTCTCCACAAACTCCTGAGGGAAATATCCTGCTCTTTAGCTGCAAAATGCTCCGTTGTGTTCAGCATCTCCAAGCTCACTGTATTAGTCTGCTGTTTGGTGCTGAGCAGGGTATGTACAGTTGGTTATTAGAGCATTTAGGCTGAAAACAACTGCTTGCCACATCTGGAAATAATGCTGATTATTAAGCTTTGCCTTTCCTGCAGCTGTGACTAGTCAAAATGTCTGCCAAAAAAAAGGTCTGTTCTTTAGATTAACACTTCATTAACATAAAAGATGAGCATCTGTGATGAAACAGTATTTATTTGACACCAATCCTATATACCACATTGCCATGTGTACCAAACAACAAGCAGTACGAAAGTTTGTTCTTGCACAAAATGTCAACAAAATAAGAAACACATTCATATTGTGAGCCAGTTTTTGGCAGTTGTTCTTTGGAAGTTTGTTCAAAAGTCAAAGATGGGTTGGTTTATATGAAAACACTACAAGAAGGATTCAGGAAGACTTTTTGACCCATCCTACATCATCTACTTTCTACTTCATTGAATGCACAGTATGTCTTTGCATAATTAATTTTGGAAGAGCTGGTCTCACTCAGAGAAACCAAGAGGTTAGTAATCAGATTTGTGCACATCTGTGTCTGTGTCAAACAAATAAAATATTGTCCTTACGCGAGAAAAATGGAAAATCTGCTACATTATATACATGGATAGCTGAGTGACATTCATCTGCTTCCAGACAGCATGATTTACAACAGAGGTGAAGGAGGAGGAGGTTTTTGTAGAATTTTTCTGGGCTCTAGGGGAGGTGAAATTCAATGACCCTCTACTCAAGTACTTTACTTCCTACTTACATTTGCTAAAATCTTAAAGCAGCGAGCAGTAGTGATGGTGATGAGTTAGTCCAGTTTCCTGGTTGGTCCTATGCAGTCAGGGTTTCAGCTGAGGCGGATCTGGACTGCAGTGATGCAGCTGTGGTGGCTGAGGTATGAGGCTTGGTGAGACTTGTGCTCTTCACTCTGCCTCTGCACTTCTTTCCTCCCTCTTTTTTTCCTCACATCCTTTTCTCACCCCCCAGATTACACACTGCTGTGGTAGGTTCAAAGAGGACAGAAAGGAAGGTTGCGCTACAATCACACAAAGTATTGCTAACAAAATTTTCATTTTACAGAGACATGGCATCCTACAGTGACATGAGTGACATGTCAGTGACAGCACATGCAGCAAATACCTGAAAGGTGTGTTTGAAGCGTTTACTGTAAAACAAAGCTTGAACAAGGTTAGCATGTGTCAGGAGCAACGTGTCTCTCTTGGTTAAAAGCTAGTTAATCCTTTGTGTGAGCATGTATTGGCTAAGTGTTGGAGCAGGAGTAGCAGGAGGACGGTTTCTCCTACGGGACTGTGAGTGATCATGGGGACGCAGTCATTAGGGAGCACCCAGTCATCGAGCGGTGCTGCCGGACACGGAGCTGCTGCCTGAGCTGGAGCCACTGGAGCCCCGGTCCTCATAGATGGAAATCTCTATCTGGAGGGGCAGTGGTTAGGGACTACTAATTTGCTATGGAGTGTGGCTGTTACTTAACTAATTACTTGAAAAGATAAATGCTATTCCTTTGTTTGCGCTCACCAAAAACACTGAGTAAGGATACGACACGCATTCCCCTTTCTATGGGATCTGTGATGAGCAGCCCTCTGGGAGCGTAGATCTTCTCATTCTGCTCCTGAATGTATTTCGCTATCTTCTTTAACACCTAACACACAGACAGAAAAAATGAGAAAGCTGCTGAGGAACCCCAGACACATGAATCATTGCCACAGAACATTTCAATGCATTGAGATCACCAGTCTAACCTTCTCATAGCGTGTCTCCATGCAGAGGAAGATAAGATATGCTGTAGCACAGGCCAGGCATCCCTCCAGGTAGGACTGGCCTCCTATCTTTTCCGCCTCTGCATAATAGTTATTCAGCGTCTTCACAGTGTCCTCAAACAGTGTCCGCTCAATCTGTAGGGTCATCAGTAGCAGCATTAGGGTTAGCCAAGATGATTTTTTTGGCATTTTGACTTTGATAGCAACTTTGGAGGTACGTTCAGGGACCACAGGGGGCGAAGGTTCAAGTAGCAAGTACTGTGATGACTATGAATATACATTTCAATGCATGTTGGAAGCTACTGCCTCCTTACCCGACTCTCCAACTCAGAGGGGAACTTGGTCTGAAACTTGCAGGTGGTTCCTTCACTGTAGTCTCTCTGGATAAAGACTTTGTTGGCCAGAGATGCGCTGTGCCTCAACTCCTGCAGATTGTGGAACTGAGGAAGAAAAAAACATACACACATGCACAGATGTAATGAGGTCTGATACAGTTATGTAATTATAATGAGTCCCCAGAGGGAGCTCCATCTCTCAATGCACCCATTCACACAAAATGTGTACAAACAGTGGCTGAATCAGAAGTATAGGATGATAGAGGAGAAGCAGACAGGAATGTGATCAATCACTCTGTGGCTTGGTGTCGGCACTCATCTATGCCTTGTTGTCTGTTGGATCAGAGCCCAGCCTTGGACATACTATCTCCAACCCCCCCCCACACACACACACACACAAATACACACTTACAGGAGAGAAAGCTTGCAGGAGATGAGACAACAGCATTGTACTACAGCTCATAACAGATCGATGAGGTGGAACAAGATGTGGGCAGACTGATAGAGGAGCATGCAAACTCTTGTGATCTGCAGTGTTTCTGCTGGAAATGTTGCATGTTGGGTAAACAAAAATTTTTGTCAATATCTTTTTTCACTCATGTATGTCGGCTGTAAAAGCAGTGGGGAAGGTCAGGGAGCCAAGGCTTCTGTCCATGGTGCTGAAAGCGCTTCCTCCGTGCGCACGCCGTGTGTGCGTGTGTGGTCAGCGTACACACAGAGTGGCCTGTCACCGGATTAACGAGGCGTCTCAGCAGACAATAACAGACCTGCTTTCACCACAAAACCCCGAATTCTGTTCCCAAGTAGCGCAGCTGACTCTCCGAATTCATGTTTGAGGTTTCTAGCCTTTAAAACGCCCCTACCCCAACGAAACGCCCCGACCCCCTGGACGGACCTGGCATGATAATGTAGGACACAGACGTCAGTGGATCATGTGTGGCACAGTTTAACCGCGTACTGCCTCGATGCCCCTTCTGACCACACTAACTGCCCCTGCGCCGCTCTTATTTCATTAATAACGTCCATTAAATTGTCTTCATCGGTAATCAAAACCTCAGCTGAAATACTGAGCAAATAAATGTGCCAGTCTTACCTCTGTCGCCATGTTGCAATCCGCAGCCGCGAGGCACGAGTCCCTGCATGCGCTGAAATCGCTTTAGTGGGACATGGGGACGGATTGGAGGAGTTGGGGGGGAAGGGCGGGGTGGTGGAGCTGGAGGGGCGGGGCTCATGAGCTCCCCTACTGTCTCATCTGAGTCCTGATACTGCTTTTAATGTGTAAGCTTTACAACGAAGGAGCTTCCAAAACATTCAAAAATGTCTCTGTTATTTTGAAGTGTCTCTGTAAGCTGGCAGGCACATTTTCAAGACCCTGAAACCAAAGAGCATCATTTTATGGCCATTGTAAATTTGAATCATTCACTCTGTATATGATATACTGTGCGTTTCCTTCTGACATTATCTGACTTTATTAGCTTTACTGATTTGTCCTCACTTTTCAAGCAAACAGTTTCCCATCCAATAGACACAAAAACTAAAGCATGGAGTCATGTGTCTCATGGCAAATAAAAGTCCAAATTTCACTCTTTGTGTGGCTCTTTTTTTGTCCTAGCAAATTCCTGAGGGAAATTTTTTGCTCATCAGCAAGGGCTCAATGTTTACCTGCTGGTAGCTTTATCAGTCTGCTGTTTAGTGCTAAACAGGTGGGGTATTGTGGATTTATCATTTCTATCTATCTATCTATCTATCTATCTATCTATCTATCTATCTATCTATCTATCTATCTATCTATGTTTATTTGCTGGCTGACAAAGCTGCCTGTTATGTGTGAGACTGATGCTGATGACTAATGAGACCATGATACTGAACTGAAACATTAATGTTTTGTGTTATAAAACCAAAGCAGTAAGTTGAGAGATGCAAAAAAGCTCTGGAAAGCTGAACAGAACTGCACACTTTGGCAATAACTTACAGTCGATCTTTTCAAGCAACATAAAGGCAAGTTTATAAAGACATATTGATGGGTTTTTAAGGGTTTGTTTCTTCTAGGCACCTGAATACATTACTGTGAAATCTTATAACTACTAAATTATTTTACTTTGAAAAGCCACAGAATTTATGTGGTTTTAATTCCTGTTTTTTGAAAATCCCAAAATCTGGCTGCACTTTGATAAGTTACAGCAGGTTTGTTTACAAATTCAGGCATTGGAGGCCCATTCATATTGGATAGATTAATAAAAAAAAAGACTACTGAGTTTTATTTACCACCTCTTACTTTGTAACCGAATCAAATCATCACAGAGTTTATTTCAATAATGGCATATCTCATTCATAAAATAAGGGCAATATATACAGAATGAATTATTAGCCTACTTGTAGGTCAAATAATTACTTGCACTTTCAGGAGATTTAAATTAAATATATTAGATATAGAAGAACAATTTATAGTTGCATCTGATTACTGTAAAAGCAAAGCAAACAATTACAATCATTTGTGTCTAAATCATGATTAAAACAAGATCCACATTTTGGGTTAAAATGCCTCCACGTTGTTTCTTTTGAGTCTTGCTCACAAGTGAGGCTCTGTTTGACCATTTCAGCTGGTTGCTCAGCCCATTCAATTGACTTGAATCCAGTTGGGTTGACTTTGATCCAGTTAGAAGAAAAGCATGGGCTCTGGTGACCTGCTAATTTGCCATGTCAACATAGGAAAAAACAGCAACCAAAGTGAAGCAACAATTTGATCATAACATTTACACAAAACTGGTTTGCTAAACAAACTTGTCCAAATGTGCACAAAGTCTTGTTCACTGCCTTCCTGAACATCGCTGGCAAAAATGTAATCTGATACATTGCAGGCCATGCATTTTCTGTTTACTGCTATTATTGTTTTATTGCATGACAAACCTGCTGCCCTACTGTCCTGTTAGCTCATTTAGCTGGTGGAAACACAATTTAATAGAACAAGCCACTGTTACTGAAGTTTCAGCTATTTCAGCTGCAGACCGGAACCTAAAATCGAAGTTAGCTCAGGATGCTCTTAGAAATGGTTCTCTGTTCAAAGGTCTGTATTCTTACCAACTTTAGGTTTGGTAAATAGTTATGCATGCCAACATTGGGACATTGGGGTTATAGTGGCAACAGACACTAGTTAAAACAGAAATAGACCAAACCATTGCCCCTGGAGACCTGAGGAAAGGCAGAACTAATCACATGACATTGTTGACCAGCTGCAGGTCTAAGTGACTTGGCCGACGGCAAACAAGACAAAAAATCTAAATTCTGACAAGTTTGGCTGGCGGGCCTGTGCACAATGTGGCATTAATACCAAATGTTTCTTTTTTTGGTAGTAGGTCCATTATTTTGCTCATCTGAAAAAACCAACCTGACACTGCCAACCTCTTCCCACACATCTAAAAACATGCCAAACTAATGCAGCGCTGGCCTCAGCCCTGCTCATACACAACAGTTTCTCAGTATTACAGTACAGTTTTACTGCTACACAGGCTGAAGATATCAGCACTTAAGAGGAATCATCTTTAAAGTGACGTAAACACAACACCATCAGCCCGATACCAGTCTCCACCCTGTGTGCTTTGACACCCCACTGCTTGCACAAGGTAAAGGTCCTTTGATTTTGGAGCTATTGTGCTGTGTAGGTCACTAATAAGGTCCAGGTCATCATTGAGAGTTGAGACAGGAAATATTTAACATATTACAGAAGAAGTCCCATTAGCAACACAACTAACACAAAGGATGCAACTGGCAAAGATGTGGAGGGGCTCTTGGACTTCATGGGGGAGGTATCTCGACAGACAGAAGAGCCTAACTTGAAAACTGAGGCATGTGCCACGGCTTCAGTAACTGGGAGTAGGACTTGGGAGGAGGGGGTCGATGACCTCTATCTCACTGAAGCTTGATGAGGGAGGAATTACAGGCTGCACAAACAAACACAGTCTCTCTCTGGGCCTCTGGAGCTGAAGAAGAAAGGATAGTAAGAGAATATGTTTATAACAGATGAGGAAAAAACAAGTTCATGTGATGTGGTCTTGAGATAAAATGTCAGGGTGATGCTGTTTTTCTGGTTTTCCCCTCTCACCTGTGGCCCCCATGTAGGATCTCAGCACCTTAAAGGAGCAGCATCGAGAACAGAAGCTGTTGCCACAGTTACTGCAGTTCCTCTGTGTAATTACAAAGAGTCAAAGACAAAATTAAACATGATAATGGCGTGAGATCTAAATATAGGCCATATTCTTGTCACAAGTCTTCAGCCTCACCCTTTTTTTCAGCACTGAGAAGACGGCATTGCAACTCGAACAGTTGCCTTTGGACAGGGACAAAGAAATAAATAGAAATATATGAAATATACAGTAAAATGCACCTGGTCAGTGCGTGGATATGAAACTACCCTAAATATTTCTCTATAACCATCGAGGTAGTATAAATAGAAGTAAGGCAGTGGGTGAGTCAGAGCAGACTGACCTGTGCTGGTGGTGGGGTAGCGTTTACGCAATTTCTCTGTCAGCTTGGACACCTTGCTGCGTATTGGTTCGTTGCGGCTTAAAAGTCCATTTTCAGAGATGGTGTCATACTCTGGAGTTCCAAGAGGCCCGTCGTCATCTTCCTGAGGGAGCAGGAGAAGGGAGGGAGGAGGGGGAATGGATGCATAAGTCAGTTGTATATGATCTAACTGGAGAGGAGTGGAGCCAAGCTCAGCTGCAGAAATAAACTGTAAAAACTGATTGTGGGGATTTCAGCTAGTATGACTAAAAGATAAACTTAAATCAAACATGACAGCAGCAGTACTACAACTACTGGGGAGATACACTGCACATGTGTTCTTTACAACTGGACTTAATTTATCTGCCAAACATGAAGAGACCAAATTAAGAGAGTCGAGGGAAAAAAAACCTGTTTGCATTATCATGTTCTTATTACAATGACCCTATTTAAATAAAACTTGCATTTTCTATGCCTCTACACCAGCCTGCATTTATATTTATCTACCTACATTTATTTCTCTACATGCATCAACATGTTCCTAGAAAAGGATTTTTTAAAGGGCTATTCCCCACGTTCCAAATACCAAAGGCAAGGCAAATAGGTTGGTATTGCCTTATCAAATAAAGGCACAACAGTAACTTCATAATATGGTACAAGAGGGCCAGACAGTAAAAGGGCAAAGAAGAAGAGGCAACAGCAATTTGTTACACCAAAGAAAACCATTCAACCCTCCTTCAAAAAATAGGGCTTCAAGGGGACAAGTTAACCTGTTCCGGCCTTATTGGTGTTTAATGGCAGAAATCCAATTTGAAAAAGGCAACAGCTCTACTGAAAACTAGTCCTCTCATCACAAACTCTAATATATATAAAGCTTATGACATTATGCAGAGTCTTTTACATCTGATGTGTTGTATTTAATGATGGTGTCTCGTTGAAAAACACCATTTCATATAAGTCTTCAGCCAAATAAAACAAGGACTGCCACACATCAATGAGTCCATTCACCTGGTTTATGGAAGTAAAAGTTCATTTAACTTATGCAGAATGTCTAATGAACAATGAAGATGGTCATGAAGACTAGGAATTAATGAGAACCCTTAATGATGATTATCATTACAGCCTTCACATTACTAATGGCAAAGGAACAAGCACGTAAACAGATGGATGGATGGATGGATGGATGGATGGATGGATGGATGGATGTGAGGCACCAGGAAATCACTTACCACTAAAACC
>JAPZDZ010000020.1:19209562-19223167 GCA_029783805.1 Acanthurus tennentii
GGTTCTCAATGTTTTTTTTTTTAAAAAAAAAAAAACATTGAGAACAACCAAAAATAATTGCAGCAATTGGTTAAAGACAGGTGCTCACAGGCTCTCCAGGAGTCAGGGTGTTTGAGGGGGAAGGCAAGGCCATTGTCTATAGCTGCGAGCTTGATGATGGGATCCTTCACTACCACCCAGTCTGTATCCTACAGAGGTGAAGAAACAGGTGTGAAATAAAGACATATTCAGCCTTTGGAATCAACTTTGAAAAATAAAATGATTGGCAAGACAAACTGTGTGTGTGAGTGCGTCCTCACCCTGGTCCCAACAGGGTCCATGGGACAGTCATACTTCAGCAACCAATTGTCATTTCCCCTGTCTACCAGAACACCAGAAAGAAAGACTCAAGTTAAGAAAGTCTTATATGACAAGAGTTGCACAGATTTTGCTGAGCAGGCCGACAACATGCCTGTGTTTCTGATGATGTAATCAAGGACCACGAGCCGTTCAAACTGCAGCTGGAGCTGACGGTTGGTGTTTTCAGGCAAAGGCTCCGCTTCAAACCTCCGCAGCCAGAAATCTGCATCCTTGTATCCGTCGACAAAAAGCTGGAAAGAACCAACCTGTGAGGAAGCAGCAGAACGGGGTCTTGGTGTTACAGACAGTTCACGAATTTATATTATATATTATTATATATTTATGTAAAATATTTTTTTACATTGTAAAGCTGTTATCCTAATTGCACTTAACTAAGTTTGAGGAAAATCTAAAGCCTTCAACTCATAATGATTTGGGGTTTTTTTGCTTAGCGTAGCATTTTCTTAAAGGTCCCATGTTATGCAAAATACACTTTTGAAACTTTGTGGAGCACCAGGCATTACTGTGTGAATGGGTGAATGCTGACCTGTTTTGTATAAGCACTTTGAGTAACGAAAGATTAGAAAAAGGGCCATGTAACTACGGTCCATTTGCCTATGCAAAATGACTGTTAGCAGCAGCCAAGCCTTACACTAAGCATTTACCGTAAGCATAAGGCTGTGACAAAAGTCACATGCACTTTCCGAGAGAGGCGTGACCAGCCTCAGCCCATTTGCATTTAAAGCAGCAGGTACAGAGACAACATGTTCAGAAGAAGGCTGAAACAGAGGAGGATATGGGAATGCCGTTCCATATGATCTGACTGGTGTTTTAAGCAAGAAACCTAACAGGCTTTTTTGGGACCTCTGTGACCAAGTAACACTGACAAAAAGGGGAACAATATGGGACCTTTTAAAAGAAAGCCTCAAAAGAAGGGTGAGCTTGTTATGCAACATTGTTTAAGAATGACTTTGAACCGTTTTGAGGTAGATCATAGGCCAAACATAAACGCTATGACAGCAGATGTGAGATTTCTTGTTGCAGTTCAAATGACATTTGATGCACAAAATTAATTATTCGCAGTAAATATCAAGATCAATGCCAGTTATAGGCAACACTTATACATGCCTTTTTTTTTAGTTTTTTGGTTGTTAAGAGTTATTTAGAGATACATCAAACTGTTCCAATGTCAAGGTGAGTGAAGTTGTGCCTAGTTAATCAGCGTTACACAGATTTTCATCACTGACAGCGAACATTAACTGTAACACAACAACTCATAAGACTACCTTTGGTGGCAGTCCGATCCTGTGGAAGCGCTGGCCCACTTTTGGCACCTTCTCCAGGGCCAGCCTCTTTCCTCGAGACTTCACCCTGTCTATTGCACTGTAGTTGAATGTTTCACTTGCCAGGTACACCACCTAAACCGCAAAACATAGATTAAACACCCCATGCAGCGGAGATTATGTTTTAAAACCCTGTAAACTTGTCCGTGTTGTGTTTTTTATGTACAAGTCCTGCAGAAAAATGTTCCGTTATTGGTTACAAAAGGAGCAATGGTGACCCCTCATTCAATACCAAAGGATCTAAAAATCCCCAAGTTACCTGTCAGTAGAAGGAGTACTGATTTTTCAGAGTGCCAACTTGCCAAAAATCTTGTGATAAAGTCCAACATCATTCCATCCTTCAATCCAGGGGACAAAGTGAATAAAAGCCAATATAGTGGTCAGCCAGCAAGTTCATTTTTCTTGCATTAAATCTGTTGACTTTGTCCAGACAAATCTTCAGCTAGATGATGATAGCTTACATTAGCCTGCAGAGTTACATGACTATCCATGCTGAATGCTGACAGGACATATTGTGTGGTCTGAGTGTGCTGGAGAAGAAGGTCCGAGCAAAAGTTACTCAAGACAGTTTGTCAGATAGATTTATGTGTTTGATTAGCAAAACTGAATGCGCAGGTGAGTGATGGAGGAATGAGTGAGTAAGCAGAGACTACGTAGATCCACACCTACTACATCAAGGCAAAGTAGTAAAGTAACATCTAAGACAGTGGAAGCAGGACAGGAATTATTTCATTAAACTACCCTCTAAATATGTAATTTTGATGAACGGAAATAAGATCTTAGGCACATAATTGATATCTGGGGAGGAAATTTGAGAGATAGGTTTTTGCCATTTGTTTTGCTGCTTTAGTAATCTGGACCCTGCAGGGTGCATCAGTGGTGCTCTGTGTGAGTGTGAGCGTGTGTGTGTGTGTGTGTGTGTGCGTGCGTGTGCGTGTGCGTGCGCGTGTGCATGCGCGTGTGCGTGTGTGTGTGTGTGTGTGTGTGAGTGTGAGTGAGTGTGTGGGTGTGTGTGTGTGTGTGTGTGTGTGTGTGTGTGTGTGGTCACAAAGCCCCTTGGGGGGGTTACATAATATGGTTCATAATATGTTCCTATCCATATTATATGTGGGACACTATAAAATTCTATAATAATGGATATTTTTCATAATGGTTGTGCCAACTGAAGAAAATAACAATTGCATAGCCAGCCAGCTGCTTTTGATGATCAAAAGCTATACATTTTCAGTGGCCCCATCTGGTCACCACTGTGAAAGATTTCTGAGGCCACCACCGGCGTGCATACCTTGGTTCTGGGAACAATGTTGAGCTCCAGTTTCTGATCCACCAGGCTCGCACCTGCCTCTGAAAGATAACCCTGGTTCAGGACCAAACAGTCACGGCCAAAGCAGCAGGGACAACACAATTTCTGGAGCCACTTCGTCCACTTAGGGTTAAGCTGGCCATAAGGCTCTTCATTCTTAGGTTTGAAGACACCAATGATTTTCTGCAAATAAAGGAATAGAAGCAGAAAGTGAGAGGGAAAGTCAAGAAAGACAGGGAGCAGATAGAAACATTCAGAACCCAAAAAGGAAGGAAAAGTTTGGCAGCATAAAGAGAAGAAGGTCTGGTTGAGTATGCAACCATTAAGCTTTGGAATGAAAGGAAAATTGAAAACATGGCTGAAACATAGAGAGGGGACAGAGAAAGGCTGTATTTTGGGGCAGAAGTGGTTTAAAAAGAGGACTTCTATTCAGTAAAACTAGTCACTTAGTCACTAAGTATAGTGGACATAAATTGGATTACTCTGTAAAAACTGAAACCACTCACTATCTTGACAGTGTTTGATAAACAGAAAATAGATTATGGGGGCGGTGTCACTTTAAAGTTGTATATAGAAAATCACATGTTGCATTACACTTTTAAGGCATTCACACTTACACACACTCCTATTACAACATGAAACTTGGTCATAGAAAAGAATTATATCCTCAGAGAGGTAGCACATGACTACTAAGCACACTGGTGACTAACTAAAGAAACTGGAGAGGTTGGAAGGGAGTGGGAGTGCGTGTGTGTGTGTGTGTGTGTGTGTGTGTGTGTGTGTGTGTGTGTGTGTGTGTGTGTGTGCGTGTGTGTGTGGGGGGGCATGGATAAAAACCTCACGTACTCAGCTTAGAAACTGATTTGTGTTTTGTAAGCCCTTGGTAAGTGGACAAAGTGGCATATAAAAGGTTTGAACTGTCTTAAATTGAACTAGCTGAAAGTAAAACATGTGAAGTTTGTGAGGATCTAAACTAAAGGATCTAAAACTAAGTCCAAACACGCACTTCCTTCTTTTTTTTTTGACTGAACACAGCACCCCTCGTTGAGAGCACAGTGGGAGAACACCGTCTGTGAGTTGCTCAAGACTTTTATTGGTCAGCTCCAACAGAGCTGATCAAAGTTTACTGTTATTGATCTGGCACGATTAGAGAGAGAAAGGAGACACGATCATGGGTAACAAAAGGAAAGACATGCTTTATGTATAACAGTGCGTATAGGGATTCCCCAGAAAAATTAGGACATGTGTTCTTAGGATCTTCTGTTTAATTAGATTTTATGTGAGAGCTTGATATTTGCTCAGATTTGCAGTATAGAGAAAGAACTACCCGAGAAATTGTCTGAGGAGCGTCTTATTTGTCACTTTGTGTTAACATCACTGTAACAGCTAGTTAGAGATGGAGGTTTTCTGACAGACTACCTTTCAGAAAAGCCACAGCCAGATTGCTGATAAAAGCATTTCAGGGAGGCTGAGCAACTGAATCAAAAAGAGACAGTTTGGGGAGAGAGAGTTATGAGGGGACTCATATGTCACCAGGAGAGCCTGCACCACAAAAAACCTTGGCACTGGCAACATCATGACTTTGGCAACAAAGAATAATTAAATGTAACCAGTGATCTACACAGTAGTTGGTTGGCTCAAGTCATTCTTTTTCTTTATGCTGATTTGGTTTAAACTTTAAACTGTATTTCGTTATTATAAGAACTGATTATACCAGTCCTGCTTTTGTTTCTGTTCCTGTTTGTGTCTGCATGTTTATGAACCACCGGGCTGACCAAAGACAGTTTCCAGATTGATTGACAATAAAGCTCTACTCTGTTCATTTCTATTCAAAGGATTTTTTGGAAGAGGTGGGTTCATATAGTGTTGACATGCCTTACAGCCTGATTGCCGTGTCATCACAGGCTAACGTCAGTTAGAAGAGGCCTTTCTTATGGCGACTAATCCAGTATCATAACAGTCTTGCAATCGTTGCATCACACACAACACTTCAGGTTTCACAGGTCAGTCATAAGACAGCTGAAGGGATCGTTAGCATTAGAGCAACGACTGCTAATAACTAGATCGAAGTTAGCAGCTTCTCTTCTTACCCCTTGAGAATCTTTGACAAAATAGCTTCCACTGGAACCTTGGTAGATCCTCTCCGGGTAGATCCCCTCCTCTATGGCTCGTTCGGCCTTTCGGATGATCTCTCTAAACTCGGGATCCTCCGGGAACTCGTTCCTGTGGGGCTCCCGCGGTGAGCCCCCGCGGTCCCGGTCCAGAAGTGGCTGTCTCTCCCGGCTGCGCCCCGGACTGCCAGCCGGAATGCGTACCACCGATCCCGGTGTGTTTCCAAACGCGCCCCGGGGGCTGGTCGGCTCCGTGGGACAGTAGTTGAAATCACCTGAGTCCCGGAGCGGAGAGACGAGCGGACTCGTCTCGTCCATGATTTTGGGGATGGGTAGGGAGTTATTTCAACTCCGGAAGAGAGGAAAGAGAGAGAAAAGAGGGTGAAATAGAAGAGGAAAAGAAAGCAGGACGGTTGTTTTGTTGGCTAGTACTGGCGCTGGCTAACAAGGAAACACAGAGAAAAAAAGAAAGTCAGATGACAGTCAGCTTCCGGGAAGAGGAGGGAACCTCGTGAATGTTTTCATCTTTGACCAATCAGCGATCAAATATCCCTCTGAAGAACCTAATCTCTGGCGGTAATTGGACACAATCAATCCGCCCACAGAAGGCACGTGACACCAAAGTTAACCCAATCAATTAACTCATGAGTAAAAAAACTTTGATAAAAAAAGTGGTTCTACAGTGGTCCTGAAAAACCTCATTAACACAAAGAGGTCATGTATAAAAGCACAAAAAGAAAAGTTTTTTCGTTACATATTACTTAAACGTATTTTAGCAAATGCATCTAAAATTTAAGCATTTTTATTACATATTTTGTTAAGTAATCACCCCTTTGATTATAACTATGTGTTAATCAATACCATCAAGACTGAGCATTTTTTCTGGAAACAGTTTTTTCAAAGGTAAAATTTAACGTAATTCCACTGTTATTAACAATTATCATTGCAAAAGAAACCTTGCTAGTTGAGATTGCTAGTTGCTAGTAGTTACATAACATTCGGACTACACTTTGAATGGACCTGCTCTGATGGTAAGAAGCATATCTGATGAATTTATAATGATATTTTATGGCATTTTATCTAATACCACAACAGACATGATGGTGTTATTCCATTGGCATGGGGGATCATTTCACCCTGACACTCTGTGCAGCTTGTGGCCTAGTGGTTAAAACTTATGTTGCATTTTATCACCCTCTCTCCTTGCAAATTAACATAGATTAAAAGCCACACTTCTTTTTATCCCTGAGACCCCCTCCCCATTGGAAGGTCAAAGGGTATGGATGGTAATCTCTGACCCATTCTGAATTTAGTGTCATACTTAAGCAACCATCATGACTTCAGTGTGAGATTACTCAAGGTAAATCTAACTTTAAGGTTGCCAAATTCCAAATAAGTCATGTTTATTTTGAAAATGAGTAATGAGTAACAAGCCTTCAGTCAGTGTCCTTTATGAATGAGGAAGCCCAGGTCACGTTACAAGTCCATGAGGTCTTCATGAATCTTCATGAGTAAACTGCAAATTAATCAAAACTAAGTTTTACTTTAAACTGACAGCACATTTATAATCTTCCTGTAAAACATTTACTGGTGTTTGTCTGTGTTTAGGCCCAAAAATAAACTAAATATAGTTATTCATAATAGTCCTCCTTTTTTGTAAGTCTGTTGGCTACATACACCACTAAGTGACAACATCTGCCTACAGAGGATGAAGAGCCAAATGAGCTGACAATGCAGTTTGACGATGTTACAGCTCAGATAATAAATAAATGACGGCTCTCCTGCAGATGCTATTGTTGTTTAGGTAGTTAGTAGGCCTGATGTTTGTAGCAACTTTAAATGTCACTGATGAATATTAAAGGATGCATAAACTAGTATTTTTTCCACTTGCTATGGTGGTCATTCATGAAATTCGTCGATTTTCCCATATGATGCTCTAACGCTCGCCTGCAGGATACACTCCTGGGCGTGTATGTGGACGTGCCGCTGTGCGCATCCTCCTGCCTCCCTCCTCCTCCGGCGCACATAGCTCTCCTTCTGATTGGTGGAAACCAACAGGAAGAGCGCTCAGGTCGTGAGATGTGTCATATGCTCGGGCAGATCGGCTAACTCCTCGTATCTACAGCCAAACAGACGAGCCTGAACTCTACTAAAAAATATACTACGCCCGAGTCTTTGTAGTCGTCTTTGGGGTTTTGCTTCGAAATCAAGGCAAATCTGCGGTCGTTACCGCCGCACTTGAGGACGACTCATTTACTACAAATTTTCCGGAAATACAGCGCAGAGGGCATTGGTGTGAGGATGGCTGCCTACAAGCTGGTGCTGATCCGCCATGGAGAGAGCTGCTGGAACCAGGAGAACCGCTTCTGCGGCTGGTACGACGCGGACCTGAGTGAGACCGGGGAGCAGGAGGCGAAGAGGGGAGGACAGGCGCTGAAAGGTACAACTTAATATCACAGAGCCTTATCAGGCTGCCTCTGTCGGTCATTTGATTAATCCGTTACAAGCTTATGCAACTATGCCGGATGGGGAAACAGGTAGTCGGCCCACTGCGACACAAGACAAGCCAGCAGCGGGGAAGCGAGACAGAGGAGGGTAGAGAAAGCGGACTAAATGTATTGTTTTATTAGCCTGAAAGGTTCTGTTCATCTTTGAAATAAACAAAAACTGGAATGACCACGTATTAGTAGGAGATTTTAGAAGCCGCGAGTGGTTTAATATGCATGATAGTCTGGCATAGATCGGTATTTATGCCAAATCCATTCTCTGGGCCCTGATGTTCCCACATACTAATCAAGACAGGCTGTAAGACAAAAAGTGTTATATGCTCCTTGTTTAGTTCCTTTAGGTTTGCTTTACATCAACCATCTCCAGTAAAGTTGCATACAGAAGAAATGTGCTTAATTGTTGCCTTCTTTATTTACTTATAAATGTTCATGATGATTTTAGTTGAATAGTTGAAAATAGGGACATTTTTTTATTTAATTCTACTCACAGACACACTTTTGAATACCTCATTTTGTCTTGAGCCAATGGTTGGGGAGCAGTTTTGCAGCCCCCCCATCAGTCCTCTCATATTATTTGACAATTATAGTGAGACCCAGAAACCCTCTGCAGGCACAATCTGCATAGCCCACAGTCTGCCAGACTCCTATGATGTGGCACTGCCCCTGACTAAGTAAAAACAACTGTAAAAATGTTTTGAGAGAAGCAGTAAACACTTTTAAATTTTGCGGTGTCCTGCCATGCACTTAAATACAGTATTAGTGAGACATTTCTGTCTCTTGTATAAATTAACTTTGACACTTACTGTCTTTTTAATGTCCTGTCTCTGCTTCACCTCAGATGCTGGCTATGAATTTGATATTTGCTACACCTCCGTCCTGAAGAGGGCTATCCGCACCCTGTGGTTTGTTCTGGACAGCATTGACCAGATGTGGCTGCCCGTCCACCGGACCTGGCGCCTCAATGAGCGCCACTATGGTGGCTTGACTGGGCTTAACAAGGCTGAAACAGCAGCTAAACATGGAGAGGCCCAGGTCAAGATCTGGAGGCGCTCTTTTGATATTCCTCCCCCACCAATGGATGAGGAGCATGACTTCTATCAGACCATAAGCAAGGTAATGCACCAGGAAAACAGTGACGCTTTGTATTTTCTGTCTTAATAATGCACGTATGTTTATTCCATAAGTGTAAGTTCCCACTAACTTAATAACTTTTTCTTCCGTGGTAGGACCGGCGTTATGCCGACCTCACCGAGGACCAGCTTCCCAGCTGTGAGAGTCTCAAGGACACCATTGCCAGAGCACTGCCCTTCTGGAATGAAGAGATCGTTCCTCAGATTAAAGAGGGAAAGAGGGTGCTAATTGCTGCCCATGGCAACAGTCTGCGAGGCATTGTGAAGCACCTGGAGGGTAAGAGACAGAGTATGAGAGACTTAAGGGGCACCAAAAGTGTTTATCCCAAGTTAAATCCTAGGAAGTTTGTATTTATTGATGACCTTAAGATTATTGAACAATGAACAATTTGTAATCATACAGTTATCAGAGGGCTATTTAACAAAATAACTTTTCTTAATAGTATCTCTTGTATTATACTTCATTTTTTTAAATGAAACACATTTTTTTTTCAAAGTATCCAATTTTACAAATGCAAGAAACCTTTTCTGGCATGTCTAAATGCTGTTCATGTCTATTTATTTTTCCCAGGTATGTCTGAGGAAGCCATCATGGAGCTGAACCTGCCTACAGGTATCCCCATCGTGTACGAGCTAGATAAGAACCTGAAGCCTTTGGGACCCATGCAGTTCCTGGGAGATGAGGAGACTGTAAAGAAGGCCATGGAAGCTGTTGCCGCTCAGGGCAAAGCCAAAAAATAGACAAGTTTATCCCCCCAATCTCTAAATGACCTAGAGTACAGATCAGCTGTGTGCAGTTAATACATGGTCTTTCACTGTTACTGTCATTACAGATGTGTGCACGGACACACAGTTTGCACTTTATGTTGGTAATACCCAGCTTTTCAAACAAAAATACAATCCAGAGTTCAATTAGATTGGTTTTTACTTTGTTACATAAGGAAACCTACAATTGATTTTTAGACAGCAGAAATCAGCTGTAATCCTGTTCGAGCAATGACCAAGATGCTAAATTAGGGACCAGCAAATAGGAGCAAACATAGACTAATCTTGCAAAATGTTCCAAGTAATAAATCCTGTGTATGATCCCTGTAGGAAAAAAATCAGTGGAAACAGTATAACCTGTAAAGTGACACTGGCTGTTGAAAAGAAGGCAAGTTGATTTGGTCTGCACTGCTGATTTTTGTTTGCTGTGACATTGTGAAAAAAAGAATAAATTGTTGTCAACCATTATTTAATGATATCTTTTTTGAGTGTCTAACTTCTTTTTTAAACTTAGTTTACTACTGTGTCCTCATAAATCACATAAAGATGAAAGAACTGGTTTGGTGTAGTTTTACATGAAAAATGATAAGAGTGTTTCTGAAGGAGGACAAGTACAAAGATAATATATGGCTTATGTTATCAAAGTTATATTACTGGCGCCAAAGGGGATTGAGAAAAAAAAACATAAGACGCATTGATTTTTTTTTAAAATTTGAATTTGCACAAACACAAAGGTCTTAGATATAAAGCCAGAGAGGTGTATATCTCAGTGGGCATCATATGTCACGCTGATGTAATGGTATAATTGAAAGAATCAAAAATGATTCCCTTTATTGTTTATATTTACATTCTCTTTTTTTGGTTTGATATCTAGATTGAAAAAGGAAAAGGTACAGCTATGCTTTGGGGGATTTTTAAAAATTCTAACATGAATTATAATGTTAATCAAAGGTGAAATTAGTCTTACATGTTATAAAATACTTACGTAACATAATTTAACACAATTCAACACCTTTTTCATAAATGTGATCATTCTTCACAAAATGACTTATAAAACACGATGATAATAATAATAATAATAATAATAATAATAATAATAATAATAATAATAATAATAATAATAATAATAATAATAATAATATGTGGCTGGGTAGTTCGTGCTTCGCTGCTGTGAGGCAGCATGTTAAAATCATTGACTGCGGTATAATTTTTGCCATCGCTTTAACAAACATGGCGGACTGAACCGCCCCTTTATAACTTCCTGTCGGCGTGAGACCGGCCAATTGGAATCGACCCGAGCCTTTCATTACGGCCAATCGGATAACGAGCTGTTCTTCCCGAAAACATGTCGCCCATGAAGCTGTGTGTTCCTGGTGAGTGCCGTTAATATTAAACTGCTAAGTACTAATGATGTGGTTAAACCAGTCTTTGTACCGTTTTTTCATTTTTGTGCTCATGTTGGATTGTGTAGATGTCGTCGTGTTGCTGGAAAATGTAGTTCTACCGCAGTCTGACTTTAAAACCTTGTACATTTTTCAACAGCCATGCTTGTAGTGGACTCTCTGCTCCAAGCGTAGTTAATGCTACGCTCAATTGCCTCAGATATCGCTAGTTTCATGAGGTGATATAGGTATGTTTGTCGGGATGTTTTACGGCTAAGGACCGTATGTACCAGTACAGGGTCGTGAGTTGTTGACTTTTACTTTCCACGGACAGGTTTCATCTTCAGCCCTGCCCTTCGCCTCAGGCAAGACGGCAGCATTCCTTTCTCTCGCTTGTTTTGACTCACCCATGAGAAATCATCACACGGTATCGTGTGAGCGGCAGTAGGAAATCTCAGGGGACAACGTTTTGACATCGAACTGTGATACTTAGAAGCGAACGCCTGCTCTTTACATTAGTAACACAGGATGTTGTCAGTCAGTCTGTTAAGATCATCATGCAAGATTAGCATTTCATGGCACCTTAATTGCCCAAGCTAAATGGATTTTAAGTAATCGTTTCAATTCCCTTGAAGGACAGTTTTGTATGTGTCGATTCATGTTGTCTGTGCCAGAAGGACTGCTTTTGGATTCAGAGAAGTTTCATCGTTGTTTCTCATGGGTGTTTTTGGGGAAGTATTTGAAGTAAACATGCCACCAAGCTGTAAAATATAAGTATAAATTTATGTTTAAGAGTCTACAGTCGTTCCTAGAAAATTGATTTGCAGAGGTAGTATTCAACCAAAGTCTGTTAGCAGATGACAGCTTAAAGAAAGGTCACACTCATTAATTGCATGCCATTATGTTAGTAAAAGAGAGCCTCTCATCATGATGTATCTCCACAGCAAAATCACTGACATGCAGCATTTGCATCTTTTCTTGTCTGTCTGTCCTTTCACTTTTGCTTTAATCCAGGTGATAAGCTATGCAGTGTAGAAGACTGTATTCCTGGCACAGGAGTATATCTGCGGCACGGCTACATATACTCCTCACTAGCAGGCTATGTGCTCAGGAAAAATGAAGGAGAGGAGGTGAGGGGTGTGGTAGCTCAGAGAGGGGTGGGGAAAGCCACAATGGCACTCAGGCATGTAGGAGTGCCCGAGTAAAGTTGTTAGAAACATTTCTGAGCATGATTGAACTGAAATGGGTTTGTTCAGCACCTGGAACGAAACATGCACCATATTTTGTGTGGCCAATCTTTTCTTCAGGCTGTTTTGACCTAGAATTATGCAAACTGATCTGGCTGCACAATTCTCATCCCTTTTTAGTTGCCAGTGATCTCTGTGGTCAGGGAAACAGAAACACAACTGCTACCGGATGTAGGAGCAATAGTCACCTGTAAGGTATGTAATAAAATGAGATACTGTTTTTGTATAATTTATTTATCAGATCAGGACTTTTCTTGCACAGTTTGGTTTGTCTTCTAATTGCCTTATCATTCTTTTCTTGAACAGGTGACCAGCATCAACCCAAGATACGCTAAAGTCCACATTTTATATGTGGGCTCCACACCGCTGAAGGACCGTTTCAGAGGGACAATCAGGTAATGCCCAAAAAACTGCCTTCACAGTGCAAAAACCTATTATGTTCTCTGTATCTTTCTCAAAACTGAGCCCACTTCCTCTGACTATACACAGAAAAGAAGATGTGCGCGCAACAGAGAAAGACAAGGTATGTTTGACCCCTTGTAGCTGATGAAATCACAACTAGGATTTTTTCTGCATCATCTGTTCAACTTTATGTCATAGATTACAAAGGTGTCTTTTCACTGTTGCAGGTGGAGACATACAAAAGCTTCAGACCTGGTGACATTGTGTTGGCCAAAGTGGTATCCTTTATCTGCCTGCATTGTACATGGACAAACAAGTATTTTTAAGAGATGGATTAATGTAATTAGCTAAACCAAGTTCAGTCAAACATCTCTTACCATTTATTTTGTTTTCTTCTGAATTCCTAAACTCGGATTAAATAATGTACTGTAAACAAAATCATCTCAAATTGCTCCCGGTGGTTGTGCCAGCAGCGTGTGAATTGTGTATGAGTTCCTGATGTGCAGGTTGGCACTTTGTAGCGTAGTAATTTGGCTTTAACGTGCAAGTGTGTGTGCAAATGGGTGAATGCTAACTTGTGTTGTAAAGTGCTCCAAGTGGTCTGAAGGTTAGAAGCGCTATAAGCACAATCCATTCACCATCCATTTACCATTTCACCATATTCACTTTGACTGAATTGACTGACTGTTGCTTTTTTTGTTATATGCTGTTTACTTCAGTGTTGTTATCCCTTGACCTGTGATGTCAGATCTCTCTTGGTGACGTGCAGTCTAACTACCTGTTGACAACAGCAGAGAATGAACTGGGTGTGGTGGTGGCACACAGTGAATCAGGTAACTCCATGTCCAATATTACAAGGACAGCTCTTTTTTTGTAAAACTTAAAAATGCAGACAGATCCAGCACAACCCAGCACAGATTTATATCCTGTTTTAACACAAGGTGGTGCAAGAGTTTCTGTTCAGATAACTGGAGAGAAAAGGGTTGCCTCTCTAGACAGTTCAATTCAATTCAGTTTTATTTATATAGCGTCAAATCACAACCAAGTTGTCTCAAGACACTTTACATATGGAGCAG
>JAPZDZ010000020.1:19230213-19245059 GCA_029783805.1 Acanthurus tennentii
TTACTGTGTTTTTTATCTGCTGTAAAGTGTCCTTGAGTGCTGTGAAAGGTGCTGCCAAATAAAATGTATTATTATTAATATTATTTTTATTACTTTAGAAAAATGTTTTTTTAATGCCCTTTCAAAAATCTAATATCTTGAATACCAGGAGGACGAAATAACTACAAAATAACATTTGGTTGAGTAAATTATTTCAGAATAATGGGGTTTTATTTGGTTATCAAGAATTTCTCAAACAATACCAGAAACCTGTAACTTTTTTAACAGTTTGCTAAACTTATCAAACAATACCATCAGATGTGTCTGTCTCACTTCACGGTTGCATACTAGCTTCTGTTACTGATGTTCCTTTATGATGACTCTCCTGTTGGAAAAATGTAATTAACCATCTGGTTGTAAAAGCAACTGTAAAAAACACTTTTCTGTCCCCAGGTAAACTTGTCTGTGTTGTAAACTTGGTCCATTGTTGTGTGTGACTTGCAGCATCTCTGCCTTTGCAAAGTTTTTCCGCGTTTTTTTCTACATTTGGCACTTTGCTCATAAGTGACATATATGATGTCAGAATGGTGATGGTGTTTTCTTAAATTGCTAATATTTTCTCTTTTGCAGTTTATTGACCTTTTCTGTCACGACTCTGTATTAAAATTGTACCTCTATGAAGTGACTGATGCCTAAAGAGGATCCATTAGTGCATCAAGGACAGAAGGCTGAGGTATGATCATTTCAATGAGCAGACAATAATAAACAGAAAATGTGCACTGATATATTAGCCACGTTGTGCAAATTACATTACAGACATTCAAGTTATGCTGCCAGATGGGCTATTGTCATAAGAGCATCTAAAGAGGAAAATAGCATGTTTTTTTTTACATTTGGGTTATTTACATGATTAAAACTCAGTTACACAGAGTTTATACATAAAAATCCTGTGATAATATTGTACAATATCAGAGCACACACCTTTACACAAAAGCAAAGTTGTTTACAGCTTAGCTGTTTAGTCTTGTGGCAACAAGAAATGATCATTGAATTGTATATAAACTGAATAAAAATGTCCCATGTTTAGTTCAGTGTCACTCAGAAGATGGAAACTGAAACCCTTTAGTCAAACATGAAGGGATATTTTGTGTCATTTGGCTTCAGAGTTCATTTGCCACCTTTTTAAACAGCTGATGCCAACTAGAAATCTGTTTGGACTCGGAGCAAAGTTATCCAGTGCCCCTAATATAAACAGTAGCTTATACATTTAAATGTGCTATGTTCACAGTGATGAATGGCTGAATGCTTTCTGTATAATCAGTGTGATTTTAGAAAAAAGGGGGACTGAAATGCCAGAATATACTGAGATGTTGCTTTACATCTCAAACTAACAAGATGTGTCTTATGGTCAATAGCCTTATTAAATCCATAGTAATGTTCAGAAAATATCTGTGAAAACATTCTGAAACAGGTTGAAAAATAGTCCAACCTCAAGGGTTTATTTAGTAGCTGTTCTTCTGCTTTCAATTGGACAAGCTGATCTTCAGCAGATCGGATTTGCCCTGTTGTCACGAAGTCATAGATTTTAAAATTTCCATTTTCTGAGCACTTAAAATTGTTTTGTCAACAGCAGTTTCAAATTTCAGGATTGAGTTTTAAATGTCAACACAAAATCTTGTATTTCTTTCAAATACATATATCAAAGTCTAGAAAACACTATCTGACAAAATACATTACTTTTAAACTGTGCTTTAACATGCATCTCAAAGATTATATATCAGATATTACAATGCCCAGAGATGATCAGCGCTGATAAAGTGCAAAATTACAACCTCCAACATTAAATCCTATATACTGCAGCATAGATATTGCAGTACTAAATGGCTTTTTTTAATGATATGCTTATTAAAAAATATTCATCCGTGAGCACTAGACTCACCTTTAGCCTGTTACATCATCATGTTGTCCCCTAGATCTCTGCACAAGCTGTGTTGAATGCAGCACATTTATCAGTTCACATGGTGAAATGTGCCAAACTGACCAATAGCACTGATAATGCACCGGAGATATGGAGAGAAAAACACTGAGTCCTTTGGGTCTTTCCTGCATGGAACACAGAAGCCAAGCGAGCTGTGTGGGCGTATGCAGGTAATTTACATAAACATCCCAAAGGCTGTTTTTTTTTCTCAGTTGTAGCCTGACACCACGCAGAAAGAGAAAGAAAGTGTTGTTTTATGAAAAAACATGGCGTCAGTAAGTAACTACATTTAATTAGAGCCGCTCGCGCAAAGATATTTAGTTCACTACATTCACATCTACCTTCAATCTTTTTGCTTTTTTATGGATGAACCATAGCTCCTTCCATCACTCCTCTTCAACACCACAATGATATCTGGTTTTGATACTCATATTATACCACATATTATCACTTTAACCCTCCACACTCCTGTCAGTGTATTTATGTATTACACTGCAGACTGTGTGCTAATCAGAATATTGCACTGTAAATGCCCTCACATTGTGACTAATATCTTAAAATGTGGGACCATCACTTTCTCTTCCCTCTCTTGTGATACTGTGTTCAGTCTGTCAATTAAAGAGGCAACATAGAAAACCTCAGCAAAAATACAATAACAGCTTTTCCTTAAAATGTCACATTCACATATGTGCAGATACACAAATATATTTAACATGTTTAGCTCCATACTGAGTGATATGTGATGTCTTTTGAAGCTTCATCATTGTAGGCAACAGGAAATTTTACTACCACACACCAGTCCTACACCAGTGTGTCCTCCTTAAGCCTTTTCCCATTTTACCATAACCGTCGCCCAGTGTAGTTAATTGGGGCTGTGGGCATCTACAAGACAGAAACACACAAGTTGAAAAATTACGATACTCATGTTGTTAATCACCAAATGAATGAGATTAATTAAAATACAAAAAATGTGTGTTTCTGTGGTACTCACTGTTCCACCGTTCATGACCAAAGCCATCTCCGTGGGTTGGTAGACGTGACCTCTGAAGGCGATGCCGGGACGCATACTCCCCTGGCTGCTGTGGTACGTTCCAGTTCGAAGAGCTGATGGACCAGACAAGGAAAAGCACATACACTTGTTACTGGTATAATACAAGAGTGCCCACAATGAAAGGTGACTCTGCTACTGATTAATACAAATCATACATGCATCAAACTTGAGGTATATTCTCATTTCATTTGTGACTCAATGACCTTTTGCAATCAATGCAAATACACATTATTATTGGTGATTCAATTGATAAGGCAGCTATAGACAGTACCCTCTGGATCAATTTTAAATGAAGCCAGCATCTTTGATGCTGTGTTATGCTCTTAAACCCATTACTGCTCTGTTATACGCCTTTTACTTGCTTTATTCTCTATGGCAACAGAAACCAACACTTATGGGCATTGTAGTATTTGGAGTTGTTCACGATATTAAACCAACAGACGAAACACAGTTTCTCAGAAACAAAGCTAAAAACTATATGATTGCAATTCATCTAGAATGTCAGTCTGTCCCACTTAGCACCTCTGTTCCTTAGACAGGCCAACACTCCTTCAACTGGAGCAGATGGCTAATCAGACAGTCTGTTCACCTGTTCGGGTGTACAAAGGCTTTTAAGTGAGACTGAGGATTTGTCTAAAATCAATCGTGTTTACTTTTTCGCTACTCAACAGGGGGCAGTACATTGAGAGCTCAGTCTCCTATCAGTCATTGTCTTTCGTGTCATCACAGACTGCTGAAGTGTCAGACAAAATTTTAAATTTATTTTTACATTTATTCTGTAAAATGTGAGGCACTTCATTGTTGTTGGGTAGTTAGCCAAAAGTAACCATGAACACTACTTTTGTAAAAACCAGAGTTTGGACATCCATCCAACCATTTTCTATACCGCTTAATCCCCAGAATTTGGACATATGTTTAAAAATATGGTGCACCGCTTAGTAAATAGTAAGCAGATCGGAATATGGACTTAGCATGTTAGCATACAGGCTATGTTGCTTGTGTTAAAAAATGGCCCCTGTGGCCACAAGTGGCAATTGGTGCATCTTTTGGGGGAAAATACTGAATGATTTTTTAACAATCTAGATATTATTTTAATTGTTCCAGCCGGCATTTCTATACATTTGATTAGTGTATAAGTCACAGGTTCTACTGACATTTCAGAGACAGAGTTACTGTCCATCAGGGCAGGGAATCCATAAATTCCTCATCAATGCCCCCTGATAACATTAGTCTATAGCCAAGCACCCTTTTTGTAGGATGACTTTAAAAAACTATTGACAATACTAGAACAAATACAACATTAAAATAAAAAAAGGTCCAGCAAATATCTATACTTTGTATATATTCCCTTAGTTTTGTTACTTTTACTTGGTGTCCTTTGAATTGTTTTGAAGCTAAACTTTTGTCACGCAGAAAAACCTTGGCATTAGGGCAAGTAACAGAAACCAAAAATTTTAACCACATTTATTCTTGTGACTTGCTCACGTGGTGTTAACATGACTTTCTTCCCAACATGACAAAGTGAACTGCGGGCCTATTCCTTGCAGCACAGGTTTTCTTCTTTAGTCAGCGGTAAATTGGTCAAACATAATCATAAGTCTCCGGAAGTCTGCTGTCTAGAAAGACCTTGTTTATTTTTCTGTTCTGCTGCTGCCTCAGTTCTTTGTTTATCCTGGTTCATTGTGGTTTAGCTCTTCATCTGTGCACTTGGCTCCAGGAAGGCAGTCAAAATGAAATGACTCATGCATTTCCCTGTAATGTTTGATAATCAGGCATTTGGGTTTATATTAATTTTGGATTGTGTACAGTGTCAAATGTGAGCCAAATTTGCCCGTAAACAAACCAAGATGGCACTTGTGGTAGTCTGATAATATAGAAATCATATTGCAACAAGACATTGAATCATATCTGTGGTCTGAATCTGAATGTTTTGAGTTTTAGTTCTCATGAAAAAAGTATGACTTATAAAAATATGACTGATTTTGCTACAGATGTGATCTGGACTGTGTCTATGCTTTTTTAACAAACATAACAATTCAGGATTAATAAATTATTGAAATGTTTGAACATTTGTATATAGAATTCCATCTATTAGTCTCATTTGATTTAAATCAAATGAGACTAATAGTTTTATCATTTTAAACCTAATAAAATAGCATTGGAGCATGAGATTTGTTGATTTTGCCATTGCAGATATAAATCTGTCTGCTTGACTTGTCTCTGAACGCTTCTGCCTGTTCTCTGATTGGGTAATGTATTTATGTAAAATGATGTTTTATTCACTTTACTTTAAGTCACCTTTGTCGACCTCCCTTCTCACTCTTTGACTGGTTTTACCTCAGAAGTTAGCAGGTGATGACGTGAAACGCACTGTTACACTGAATAAAATGAGGGATTTTGAATTGAAAATTCATGGAAACATTTGGGACTGTGCATGTACACAAATCAACAAAATATATAACAAAGCTATAGTTCTTGTAGTCATTTTAATGTGTATGTGCCAAATATTGTAAGCTTAAATTAATGCAATTTTTTTAAAATACATCTAAACCAGTTCATTTTCAGGCTCCTATGTATTGCTTATATGTATGCTCTGATACTTAATACACACACAGGTCCCCCGTCAATCAAAAGAGCTGACCTCTATTAATGGGTTGGTATATTTGTCAGTCGATTTCTTCTGTGACCAGAAATTTAAGTGGTCAGACAATTCTGTACAGGAGCATTTCAGAATCTTTGTGTTTTCATAGGCTGAGAAACCAGCCAGAGGTAACATTAACTATAATAAGAGCATGAGAGGACATACTCTGCTGTAGTCGAGGCTTGGTTTAGTGTGTCACTTGCTAAGAGATAGGGTTACATGAGTATGAAAATCCTTTTTTTTCTGTTTGTCTTAAACACATTTTTAAAGCCCTTTCAATCAATCACTGTTGATTAAACATGATGTCCCCACTTGCCTTCCCTTGGTGACAGCAACTCTCTGCAGCTTTGTGGAAAGCTCTTAATATGAAGTAAATCTTTGCTTTCCCCTTGTAGGAATATTTAGTAGGACTCTTTATCATAAGATGAGACATTTTGTGAACACGGCTTTAATTGAAATTCACTGCAAATAACGTTAACTGGGCAAACAACCAAAATTATAAAAATCAGCTTTCAGGTGCTTTGATCTTTGGCTTTGAATGCAGTATTGATTTAAATGTCACTCTGTGAAAGTTAGCTACTTCTGTTGCCTTCTCTTTTTTCATTCACTAGCTTGATAATAAGCAAACACTAAGATATTTACCATTTTTGGAAAAAAAAAACAAGCAATTTCCGATTTTGTTGTCAGTTGCCAACAATTTTTTATGATGTGTCCTATTATACTGATATGCCAAACATATTTTGTAATCAACCTAACAAGTAGCAAATATGACTTATTGAGTTTCATCCAAGATACATTTCTTATGAAACAGTCTGACAAACATGCACAGTGACACACAGACATTACATAAGCCTACTTGCACCGTGCTCCTCCATAGAAAAGGCTTGGTTTTCTTGGAAGGGTTGGTGAGAGTGTGCAGGCAGCTCATCTCCAAAATGTGGAGGAGGAGATGTGCGACTGGTGTCAAAGAAGTCTTGTGTGTTGGATTGGGGAGGTTTCCTAAGACACAGGTGCGCCTCTGGAATAGCGTGGAACAGCAGCAGGATCCAGCCCTGAATGACCAGTGCCACCGCCAGTGCAGGCTCATCCAACACCTTTACATCCTTCTTTCCTCCTCCTAACCTATCCCCTTTTCCTTTCCCCCTCAGCGTCTGGCTGCCATAAAGGTAAAACCCCAACCAGGCCACCCATAGCAATGCTGATGCCAGACTTGACAGGAACAGCCACACAGCATTACATTTCCATCTTCGTTTTTCACTCTCTCCTTCTCTATCCTCTTCACTCCCCCCTGTTCCCTCTGCCCCCATCTCTCCACCACACAGCACCACTGCCAGAGAAAGCCCCATGGCTATGAGCAGCAGCCCCAGAGTGTAGCTGCATGTCAGAGCAAAGTCTAAAGGTGGATACTCACAGGCTGGGTGACCCTCCCTGACTACAGTCAACAAAACCCATTCAGCAGAGATGATCCCCTGAACCAAGGCCAAGGCCAGACCGAGTGCTGCCAGGGAGCTGCCTGATGGGCTTGTCTTGCCAGCCACCAGCCTCCTGAGCCTCACACCCTGCACTAGCAAGCTTGAGAAGCAGAGAGCAAAAAGGGGTCCCCAGAAGGCCCTGCGGACGACACAGAGTGCCTGGTTCTTCCCCACCAGAAAAGCCAGAGAGATGCAGAAGAGTCCAAGGAGTGTGCCCAAGAGCAAGAGAAGAGGCCCCATGCCGGAGCGCCTGGCAGGGTCGGATATGGAGCGCAATTTGACGAGCAGGAGCACAGCCAGGACCAGAGAGCTGAGTCCACCACTGCAGGCCACGGCCTCGAGAACCACACCCCAGACTGACTCTAGGTCACACAGCACTCTGTAAGGAGGGTCCACATCCACACTGCATCCCCGAGGAGGAGGAGACGGGTGGGATAAACCATGGCCAATCAGTGACAGAAGGCAGATGATGATAGGGCTGACAGCCATCTTAGAGACACAGACAGAAAAGAGGAGAGGAGAGTCAGAATGGGGCTTAATGGAGAGAAAGAAGAAGAGGGGTACACAGGAGATAAACAAGAGGAGTGATACTGTGGAGAAAGATCCAGTGTGTGTGTGTGTGTGTGGGGGGGGGGGGGGGTAGTCAGGAATGTGCATTAAGTGAGAAAATGTTAAAAATTGGTCATACATCATCTTCATGTTTCATAATATACAGTAGGCACAAATAAATCTAAAAATCCAATAAACCTGTTATATTTCTGAGATTAATCTATGTCTCTCTTTCTCTCTGTCAGACACACAAACACACAGCACAGAAAAGAACTGCTTTTAGCACCAGGCAGTGGTTTCCATGGTGATGGGAAACAGCGTGGGCTGACTACACCACATACTGGGCTTTTGTGAAGTCGGGTTTCAGTACCCAAAAGCACACAGAAATGCACAATTATGTGTGCGCACACACTCGTAGTGTTTATACCTACTAATGAGGACTATCACTGATAGAATGCATTTCCTAGTATCACCCAGCTCCTAGCGTGAACCTTAGAATTAATCCTAATCTGATACCAAGTTTAAACCCTCAAACAGTAAAGTAAATATCTGAGGCCAAATTTCTCTCTTTGTTCTGGTCTAAAACTCCAAACTAGCTCTAAAAAGGATAGGAGTATCAGAGTACACACAAACACTGACATACATTAATACAAAATACCACAGCATGAAATTAATTTTTTACTCATAATTTCAAACTCACCTCAGATAAATTTTTGACTGGAAATCTTATTTACTGACAGTGAAGAGGCATCATCAATTCCCAGTCTGCATCCCGTCAAAGAGTTCAAGTATTTTATTTTTATAATCCTAGTTAATGAAATCCTTGAGGCAGCAGAAACAAAACAGTTTCCATTTTGTCTTTGAAAATGTCTCTTGTGACGCTCTCTGTGCTCACAGCTGCTGCTGTTTTAAAGTACAAAATAACACACTTTGTGAGACATATAATGCCCTGCTGCTGCAGTGATACGTCCGGCTGCTCCAAAAAGGGTCCACAATTATGATGCATGCCTCGATAATTCGCACACCCACATAGTCAAATATATCTTCTGTCTTCTGTCTCTTTCACTCTTCTCTCCCCCTGTCTCTGCCTCTCTCTTCCTTCCTTCCTCTGTCCTCCTCTTTCTATTCATTCTGGCTGCATGTCTGTGTGTTTCTCCCTCCCTGCTTCACACTGAATCTGCGGAGGTGTCACAGAGATGCAATCCCAGCTGTACTTCTCTTCACCCACACACAGGGAGTATGGTTTGCTGATGCACCTGTCTAACGAGGAAGAAAATAGGAAGCAAATACAGTATATAAACATGGTAATTTGCAGCCAATCCAGTAGGCCTATTAGTCACTGGTTTGGACATCTTGGTGTTATTTCCTGCTCCCGGGCTGTCATGTCTTGTCCATGCCACTTATGCAATTATTCCTTACACCTGTGAAAGCTCTAGATTCATGTTTGATCACCAGAGCAATTGGAGGTCTCTTCGGCATGTCCACGTGTTGCAGAGTGGAGATGGGCGGATGGTCAGTCTAAACACAGGTGAGCTTTATTCCCCATGTGACCATTCAAGCAAAGAGTGTGTTACATAATACCCCTTAAGTCATGATTCAGCCAAGTCTTCCTTAAGAATGGAGTAATCCCCTCCCCTGATGATGGCTCCATGTGGGGTTAGAGAGATGTGCAACAAGAGGACAGCCGCGGTAACGAGCAATCATTGTGCTAGCCTATCCAGTCAGTCTGCCAAGGCTTGTTTGTGCTACACAAATAAACTCACGGACAAACAGATGCAAGCACAGGCTCACACACCCATACCCTGCCGCGTCAGCTGAGACATCATTCAGATAGATAGTGGGTCTTCGGATGCATGTGTGCAGCAGCAGTGTGTGATTGTTGTTCTTGCTGGCAGCTGAATAGCGTTCTGAATAGGTTTTTTATAACAGTACATTGAACACATCTCTCAAACCATTTCCTCAAAACCCAGCAGTCAAATTGAATTCAGCTGTTAATATAATTTGTATAATTGTGCTTGTCCTACTATGACATGTTTGTCAAAAAGCCTATTCTAAGTCTATCTCTTCATCATTCGAACTGAAACGATTACTGCATCAATCAGTCAGCAAACTGCATCTCTTGTGCTAAGCAGTCGTACATAGCAAACAGGGAGCAAGAGCTTGCCTGGTTTTCTCTTACGAAAATAATCCATCTATAAATACCTGTAAAGTTCACTAAAACTCCAAGTGTTGGAGTGGTATCAATCTTCTCATTTGTCTCTCAGCAAGAAAGTAATGAAATGTATTTCATATAATCACAAACTTATATTTGCAGCCCTAATATTATTAAATATATTATTTTTAGTCAGCCCCCTCCAGTCCAACTGGAGTTTGATGAGCTGTGTTTGTATCCAAAGATGGTTTTGTGTTTGTCCTCTTTGAGAGCCAAAAGAGTGAGAGACAACAGGGCAGAGAAGTGCTGACTAACTTAGGACATCAGTTCTAATCTACGTAATCCAGTGGTTACTATAGTCACAGTCTAAGAGGACCTTGTTAAGTATGGCCCATCCCATAATCCCAGCTTTATCCCCCCTCAGGTCTCTCCTTGAAATTCTTATCACAGAGCCACCTGCAGATCTCACACAGAGGGAAGTTTACAAAGGAAGGCTTGTTCAGGATCAGCATGTTATGACTCTGCAACACTTCACTCAGAATTCAACCAACCACAGCTGGAGATGTGCAGATTTGTCTCGTTGGACATGAGGCAGCACAGGATGTTTAGCATAGACTTCATTGCTCATGAGCGCCACTAATTATGTCATACCAGTGTATTTGATTTGGCATTACTGTAATGGCATGTGTTTGTGCAGTTGGTTGGGGTCCTTCCAGGGTGATGCAGGGGTCCTTATCAACATTTGTCAGTGGGGAGCTGGTGTGAAACTGTTTACTTTCTTTTAAACAGGAAGTGTCAAGTAAAAGTAATGATTTGTGAGATGAAGAGCTGCATTTTACAGTCTGTTAGCTCTATCTGCTGTCTGCTTTGAGAACTACACTGAGTCCTAGTCTGAGGTCACTTTTAGCATAAAGAGTATCAAGAATGTACTAATAATAATAAGTAATAAATAATAATAAATAATTCAAGTTTTCACACAAAAAATTGACACTTCAAAATTTCGGTTTTACCACTTCCTGTCCTGTTTGTTTTTCCACAGAATTTCGGGCCTTTCCTCACCCCCACTAAGACACTCTGGTCCTGCAGCACATTAAAAAATTTAACTTTTTCTTCCTTTTCCTTTTTGAACATGTAAATACTGATTATATGATATCAACCTTCTACTGATTTCTCCCACTGGCTTTTATTTTCAATTTTAAAAAATCAATTTCAATTGGTAATTAAAAGGTAGTTTATTCATTTCACGGTACAGGCATCGAATTGGTTGTTATTTACCAGGCTGATTATAGGAAGGCTTCATCTAATCAGATAGATGATTATTTTATTGTAGTCATGTATTAGCTCTTTCTATCATTTACAGTGTACATGTAATGAAAATTTAATAATTCTCACTCTGCATTGTTGCTAAAAATTTAAACTGAGGTATATCATGTTGAGAAAACATCACTCAGATCAAGGCAAGAAAAATACGATCATGATAATTATAGCTTTCCACATTGCACTATTTTAAATCAACGAATAAAGAAGGTATCACAGCTGTTATATAATCCTCTACTTACACAAATGTACAATACAAAGAAATGCAGGTGTAGCATTTTGAAAGAGTGAGCACAGGGTTTATGATGACTTCTGTTTGCACAGAGAGGTGTGTCTCCTGTTCTGATGTTTATTTAGCCTTGACTTCTTCACCTTTTATGTTGCTCAATCAGAGTTTCCTCTACAGAGCTCTTTCACATGCGTTTGTGGATATGCAGTACATTGTTACAGGAGGGGCAGGAGTGCTCCACATCTTTGCAAGCATCCACACAGAACGGGATGCAACAACAAAGCCAGCACCTGGTTTGGAGTATCAGAACAAAATCAGTAAGGTACTTTGTCATGTTCAAATCAATGTGTACACTGTAAATTGGTTTCAACTTATTTCTCAGTTTATCAAGGTGGTAGCTGAATTCTATTCCACCTTGATTGTGGTTTGCATTGTGGTTTATCATGCATGTGTTCTTGTGACTAAAAAATGAGGGAACTCTGGAGAAATTTGCCTTACAAGAAATGAATGCCGGGAAGCATGAACTCTTAGCAGTGTATTTGGTTCATCGTTTCAAATATTAAAAACTCAAATCAGGTAAACTCGAATAAATTGAAAGAAAAAAAAAAATCCTAAATGATTCAAATTTAAAAAACAACAAAAAAACCAAAAACATTTATACTATGCTCACAGGAAAGATCAATTGATCCAAGAATTTCCTGTATCATGTTTTAAAGTGCATCTGATTTTATCTGCGTGTGTGTTGTTGTGTCTTTGTGCTACCTCGTTAAAATTTGTATGAAAATGCATTTTTTGGAAAGCAGATTGCAGTCGGATAGACCTTAACAGCATGAAGGAATAGGCATGCAACCAAGACACACTGACAACAGTCTATGATCCGAATGGCCAAATCCCCTCTGAAGGTGTTCATGGAGGCATTGTGACCACATTTCAGAAAAATGTAAATACAATTGCATTTTCAATCTATAGAAAAAAACCCATGTGTATGAAACAGCAGAGGAAAATAAACACCAACCTGCTGTAAAAAATGGTCACTACAACCCTATTCTCCCACTGCACCTGAGGTTTTTGGGTTTTTTGTCATCCATGCAAACCACAGTGGACACAAGGGAGCATCATATATAAGAGAAGAAGAAGCTGGTAAGAGTAATGGGACCTTAATCAGTGTGGATGCTGAGGACAAGTGTTTGATAGCAGGTTCAAATGTAATCTGATTAAGTCATATCTACAGTCTGGATAGGAGTGTAAAAGGGGTTTGTGTTTGGGTTTCTACTCACAAGAAGAGTCCGAGCACACCACAGATGAGCCAGGTGAGCAGACCATTTTTGTAGTCAATTTTAGTGACAACAGTGTTTTGGCAGTGAGGACATATCATCTGTCCAGGAGCATCTGTTGGCTGCTGCTGCACCACCACCACCTGGTTCACTGTGAGGAAAAACCTAACACCTTTTAACACTCACCAACAACTTCTATACACACCATACCCATTATTGATCATGATGTTTTCTGACAGGCAGATTTTTGGCTATATTCGGAGAAGCTGAAGATATTTCAATATTTGTGAAACAATTGAAAAGGGCCTCACCAGGTTGAATGACCTGAGGTGCTTGTGGGGGGTATTGATAACCAAGCTGTTGAACTGAATGTGAGATGAAGACATTAAGCTTTAGAAAGGTTTAAAGAGAAAAGGATAAACCAGCTGCCTTAAGATTACTATCACATGGACTAGAACAACAGGAATAACTTAAGAAAAAGCAACTTAAGTGTAAAAGAGAAAACAAGTAGTGAAAATGACAAAGATGAAGGTCGCTGAAGTCTCACAAGGTTGGATGCCAGGCTGAGCTTCATAGACTCCCACAGGGGGTCCAGGATATGGCGGTGCAGCTATTTCAGCAGGATAAATCTGACCCTTTTCCATGATTGTATCTGCTGAAGAGCAGAAAAAAGATTGAAAGAAAAAAAAAACAGTTAAAAAGGAGAACTGGAGTAAGGCTTTGTAATTCAAAAGTCAGTTCTCCTTATCTCTGAATGATGTGAAGATATTGAGCAGTTTGACTGGTTAAAATGTAGAACAGACTCGGTCACAGTGTAAAATGTTGGCATCTCCACCTTCTTCTCCTCTCTAAAGTGTGAAAACTTGCCAAACAAGTCAGGCATTTTAAAACTATAAATGGCAAGTTGTTACAACCCTCTCAGCTGGTTTGGTGGCATTGTATTTTCACACTGTGGATGCAAACTGAAACTAGAAACATTAGTTACAAAAAGAGTTTCTGCACTCAGATCAACATAAACTAAACTTGATCTCACTGCTGTCACATTTTTTTCCCTTTGCCCAAATGTATAGTAGTTTTTATCATCAAATTTATATGCATGTAATTTTTTTAACTCACATAGAAACAAACAAGTTTTTATTGTAGATTTGTATTTTAAGTGTGTTTGCACTGGGAGTGGGGGCTTATCCTGCAGAGGAGTTTTGTCAAACTGAAATGACTCTTGTGAAATGTGTGAAACCACCACAGTTGGTTTGTGGGTTTGTACCTCTATCACTCACACTGTGGGGACCCAAAGCTGTTTATACAGACACATTTTGAGGACTCAGTCTCCTTAAGGGGACAGAACACAAGTACACATTATGTATATCATTTAATTTGAGGGTGAACTCTTGGCTTAAATTAAGGGTCAGGCCATTAGAAGTTATTTCTATGGTTGGGGTAAGTCTACAGGACATGCATGTTAGGACATGTGTTTGGTGTGTCGTGTAAGGTGTCAACAGGGTTACTGCCAAATCAACAGGGGCTGCAAGAAATTGGTGCACTTCACTTTAAAGAAAACACCAGCAAAAACACAAATCACAAGCAAATGAGGAAAATATCAAATAGGCCCGCTGCACACAGTACAAGGGAAAACATTGTAAAGAAAGAAAACTTAGGCAAATAGAGAAATGCTGCAGGCTGAACAAAGTAAATACGATACATACCTTTTTCAAGAAGACTTTTTTACATGTCGCTGTGAGAAAAGTACTGATTTAAATCATAAAATGAATGATAGCTGTCCTTTTTGACTGCTTTAGTTTTGGCATCCTGGAGTTGGCCTTTTTCATTTGCAGACATTTATCTTGTCATGAAATACGCATAAGAAACATATTTTGTTAAAAAATGGCTCAGTGTCTCAGTAAGACATGGTCAATACTAGGCCTGCACGATTCAGGAAAAAATATGAATCTCGATTTGTTTTAGCTTTGAATTGAAATCAGGATTTTCTGCCACGATTTTTTTTTTTTCACAAACTGAAATGTTTATTGTACACATGAACTCTGGTTCTTGTGTCCACACACCAGTAAAGATGAGGTTTCAATGAAAAAAGAAAATGAAGGCTACTGTTCTACATTAGGCTCTGAAAATTGTAACATAAATAAGCATTAATAAATAAATAGAATACACATTGGAGCACACTGGACTGACTCGTCGTCTTGTCTAAA
>JAPZDZ010000020.1:19251851-19265006 GCA_029783805.1 Acanthurus tennentii
GGCATCCCACCTCTCTCTCTCTCTCTCTCTCTCTCTCTCTCACACACACACACACACACACACACACACACACACACTCACACACACACTTCCAGTGCAGTGCTTTTGTTGAATAGCTTGAGGATGGGGCTCTGAGACTCTTTGACCAATGAAGACCATTTAATTCCTTTCACCTGAATAAATACCTTTTATAAAAAGATAGATGCATAGCCTTCCAAAAAAGAGAGGGAGCCTCAAGAGTCAGGAGTTCCTGTAGACCTGAGAAAAATTAGATAAAAAGAGAAAAATTGATCAGTAAGAAAAAATAAACTCATTAATGAAGAGTAACAAACAATTCAGTAAGAAGTTCCTGTGGCTGTGCTAAATCTTGAGCTTGCACGTGTTTAGAAGCACATTTTTGGAAAAAAAACACTTGGAAATAAAAAGTACTACTCTGATTTTTTTAACACTCAGTGCATGGATCAAGAGAGGGAGACCCTCATTATTGCAGACGGCCAGTTCCTCAGCAGGAGTGCACTTCTAAGTAGGAGGGCCCCCTCCTGTCTTCTTCACTGTATGTTTTTCCTGTTGGCTGCAATGAAATTTCAAAGTCTTTTCATTGTGCGTCTTTGTACCAATATCATCCTAGAAAACAGGCTGACTGAAGCCCTCAGGCTGTGTAAGCTACTTCTCTGCAAACATTTCATTGACTTAGGGGGGACAGAAGGTCTGTGGTACAACCTTTCACATCTAAGTAACACATGTGTAACATGCAGAATAGAGCAGAACAAAAAATGAAATAGACACCCATTGGCAGGCTTATTACCATGGTTTACATGATAATAAATGAGTCGGGCTATTCATATGCTACAAACACCACCCCTTTTATGTGAATACACTCATGTTTAGATTTAGAAAACCTGCACTGCCTGACTGAGTGATATCCACCATCAAGTGATCACTGAGGTTATCAAGGTTGTTACCTTGAAGCAAGGTAACGACAAGATATCCTGAGCAATAACATACCTCGTAGTAAAGGCCTCCGTAAGTCTGAATATAACTGGATGTTTCACTATAATTGTTCCTAAATTCAAGCTAAAAACACTGCTTATGCATGTTGTCCAGGTAAGACATTTATCTGCACAGGTTTGAGCACCAACACTCTTTAAATGTCAATCAATCATTTCTTGTTTTTTGTTTATATTGATGTTTTTTACCTGGGTAATCTAAACCTCACCCCTGCACAATTGAGACTGATCAGTGCTGTTTGCCAGTGCAAAATGTATGCCTGCAGTCTGTACTGCATGCAGGGATACAGTCAGCCATGGATATGTCATAGCTACTGCTATATGGTAGCTACTGCAATAGTAATTTTCCATATAGTTTTTGGTGCAGCAGGGAGAACTCGCACACAGGTAACACAAATTAGATTCAGACTGAGGTAGGAATTTAAAATGTTTCTAATCTATTTATCCAACAGGGCTGCATAGAGACTGGAAACAGTAAAACGTGCATGTAATACCAAATATATAACTATACATATTTTTGTTGTTGTTGTTGTTGTTGAGCTGTGTACTTTGATTGTCCCAAATTTTCCAACAATCAAAGATAATTGTATTTTATTCAAGGCAAGAGTGCATTTTTTGGAGGGTAAAACCAGTCAGAGGGAAAGGAAGGAAGTGACTAAACATAACATGAATGGAGCTTTTAACATGAAAAGGAACACAGAATGTGTCTGAAAGGCCCTGTCTAATATATTTTTAAAGAGTGGAACCTGTGCTACAGTGAGCATGGGTCACTTTTAGTGTTACTTGAGGAGCAGAGCACTGAGGATGATGTTTGTAGCCATTTAGAAAACTCAGTCAATTCAGTTTCTCAGTCGATGGACTATGAAAGCTAAGTTTTGTTTGTAAGATATTTGTTTAATGATCATGCCTCTAATTTGTAAGAAACTTTATATGATTTATGATATTTTATGATCTCTTAATGATCTTTATGATTCAAGTTCTTACACTCAATAGCATACATTTTAAAAATAAGAGCTAGAAGGGAACTATAAAGAGACCTTGTATTCTTGATTAAACTAGAAAGGAGCCACAATACCCTTACTAGCCATTTACTTTAACAAATTAAATTATGAGAATTATTCTCCTCAGATGACACCACTGGCCCAAATTAGAGGTCCAGTATCACCAAGTTGACCTGACAAAGACATGAGGTAGGTATAGGTCAGATTAGCAGTCTTTGGTGTGTTGTCCAGTGAAGGAACGGTAATGCTTCTCCACCAAAATTCAGGGAATAAAATTCATGCTCTCCTTTCCACTACATTTATCTTTCAGTTTAAGTGCCTTTTAGCCCTACAGGTTCTATTCGTTATTAGTCAGTAAAAAAAAATGAGAGAAGAAATGAAATAAAAAATCTACCTCGCCTTTGGGTACAAACACACTGGGAATGAGGTTTGTCACTGCAACACAATAGTGAACGCACTGTACAGAGAGAGGCCCCAACTGTTCTGACTCACTGAGTTTTACAAAGACCCGGGCTTGGCATTATTTTCTAGCGTATATCCCAAGGTCAGTCAATAGGCAGTGATGTTGTCCACCAGAGTTCATATCTGAAGGTTGAAGGAACTTTATGAAACAATTTCAACTTAAATCAAGAGCATAAAATGATTTCGATGGGGCTGTTTGTCTCTGTGTTGGTCACTCTGCATCCCCATCTCTAATTACTGCATAAAGTACTCAGGTTATATTTGCTTTACTCTATCTCACAGGACGAAGCATCAATAACTTATTTTTGCAGGTCTAGATTTTGTTTAAACTGGCCCATATATTGTGGAGAAAGAGCTCTTCTGGGGGCCACATGGAAAAGTTTGGAAACTCCTCATGTATACTCATAGTCTGAAAGTAACCTGCCCCCTGAACAAGTAGTTTTAACTTTTTATATTTGATGAACTTATGTACCATTACTATAGAATACATACTTGTAACTGTATTTTTACAAAGTGATGTTGCTAGCTTTGCTTACGTAAAATTATGAGTATCTCTTAAATCTTCTTCAATAAACTATTATTGCCCGGGAAGAAAATGCATGTTGGTCATGTTAATCCTTCAGAATTGTATCTAACATTTGCTTTGCATTTTTCTTACACTCTTCCAGGCCTCTAAAAATAATTCAAATGAAACAATGACTTGATTGTTTGAGCTGCTGTAAAAGATCTCCTAAATGTACTGCGTTGTCCCTTTTGTTTATCTATTAATAGCAACTAGTGAAGTGAATAGAGCGAGAAATTGATGATAACATCACTGCCAACATCTCTGCTATCACTTTCATGGTATTCAATCAGCTCAGCCCCCTCCTCCTCCTCCTCCTCCTCCTCCTCAGTCTCCACCTGTAAGAACTAATTCTGGTTTCTTCTTTGGATGGAAAAATGATCTGCGGTCTCCATCTGTGCCGAGCTAATTGTTTGCAACGTATACATCACATTTACTATACATAAAAGGAGTTTTGTTGCTTCTGTGGGTGTGTATACCCCTTTGAGACATCAAAAACAAGGCCGCCACACATAAAGAAAAAATTCATGCAAAGCAGAACAATATCTTGGAAACACTGTGGACGTGTTATGCTGAACTCTTTAATACTGAAATGTGTTAATGTATTCTGTCCATCCCATTTATTTAAATGGAGGAACAAAAAGTGCCTTGAACATAAAGTAATGAGACTGTAGCATATTAAAAATATAAGTTAAGGAAAAACAACGTATACAATTAAATACTGACAAAACAGTCACACCCAGCAAAAATTAGATGCACTTACTTAATTTTCATTAAGTAAGTGTCGGGTCGGACACACAAATAAAATCTCAGCTAGGGCGCCACCTTGGGTAGGGCCAGCTCTGTTTATACAGAATTATGATGTAGCACTATGTAAAAGCTACAGCATCTAAAAGAGTCTCTCAAAAGAGATTCTGTCTTTATTTTAAGTTGAACATTAAAATCTGTTGCACTTTGATGCACAAACATTCTCCTGTTTTGTTGACTGTGGATGAAAAAATCTTTAAGGACATTCTCTCAGATGTTGACAATAAGTGTGGCCAGTCTTTGCTGCACAATAGTGAGTACACAGAAAGAAATAGAAAGTTTTTTTTACTCATTCAGCTTCACAAAGACTTGAAGGCATTATTATCAAGTGGATCCTCCAAGGCCAAACAAAAGGCAGTAGTGTTCTCCAGAGTCCATGACCACAGGCTTTAACTTTACCTCCAATTTTAGGCTACAGATAACTTTGGACCCAATAATAATAGTGTACACAAGCCACTCAAGTCCAGCCATTAGAAATATACAGACTCAGATAAAAAGCCTCAGTCAGAAAACATTTAGAGAGCTTGTATCTCAGCCAAGGAAGCACAGTCATCTTAATGTGTTATTTTAATGATTGATAAGGGTTTATCTGCACATGGATCAAACCTGTACTTTGGAATTTACAAACCATTCTGACTGGCTGAAGGCTTAGGTAAAACATAAATATACTGTGCAATGTACAAATCTTTCCAATCTGATTTAAACTGGAGTAAATTATATCACAGCTTAGGTTTTCAGGGATAGTGGGTAAAAAGAGAAAAGTGCGAGAAACAGAGAGCCTCTTTTTTTAACACGTGATATGGTGGGTCATCTGCCACAGTTATTAAAACACAGCTCTGAGTCTTTCCCACGGTGACTCTTCTCACACACACACACTCTCTCAGCCAGAAAGGCAAACACAAGAGACAAGTTTGAGTCTGCATTCTAACAAATAATCCTTTCTTTCTCTTTTTCCCCTTGCAGCCATGTTTTCCTTTTATTCCTCTCACATACACACTGCCCGCACGACAGTAATGTCCTTTGACGGCTGGTAAGGTCAGCCCTCGGGCTGTGTGTTGGCCTCACTCCAGGGGGATGCTGTGGAGATGGCCATAAACTTTCAACCCTTTACCCACCTGACGCTCATGTCATATATCAGCGAGGAACCTTGTGCGAGTATGTGTCTAAGTGTGTTTATGTCTATGTGTGCGATGAAGGAGGGTTAATCAGTAGTGGTAGGGGTAGACTCCCCCCAGGCAGCAAAGCAGTGAAAGTTAAGGATAAATGTTGTGGTCACAGAAGGGTGTAAGCATCATGATGTGTCCTCCTTTGTCTGCTCCTACTCTATCATGCGAGTGTGTTGGTCTGTGTGTGTGTGTGTGTGTGTGCGTGTGCGTGGAGTAACAGGTGGAAATAGTTCCTAGTAACATGTCTTTTTAGATGACGAGCATGCTGCTTACATGAGTATAACAAATGAATAGCAAGACAGGAAGAACCCATTTTAAAGCACCTATAAAATAACATGTCTATTTGAGGAATGACACTAAATTACACACATTAGATAAGCAGATCTGAGCGGCTCATTTAATAATGCCTGACAGGTATTTGCACATACCTGTGAATGGACTTGTGAGTATTATGCTTCTTCTAAGTGAACATCTCCACCTGTTTCTGAGTTTCTTTGCTTGGAAAGCTGTGTTTCTAGAACTAACAGCACGGCTGCATTGGAAACCTTATTTAGTATTGGTAAGTCCTCAGTCTAGGCAATTAAAACTCACATCCAACAGAAGCCCACATCTCTAATACAAGCTTGGCGGGGATCAAGACGGCAGCAGCACCCTCTGGGGGGATCATCTTACAGCTCACCACAGACGACTCAAGCTTTGCACGGAAGAAGAAGAGAAAATACAACAAAACCTTTTCATTCAGGAGAAAAACACAGCAAGCAACAAGCCTGCTAAGAAGGTCAGAGTAAGTCATGTTGGATATATGGGATAATATTGTTTTGAAAACTGGTGGTTTGTGTGCACTTTTTTTCTTCTTTCAGTGAAAGTCTTATGGTAGAACAGAATTTTCCCTAAGATATTTTCATTTGACATCACTTTGGTACATCATGATAGCTATGTCAAGGATGAGATGGATAGCGTGCCCAAAGCAAAGTCTTTAGCACTCACTGTTGGGTTGTTTTTGCTTTCAACACAAGTAGAATGATTGTAAGAATGCTATCATGTCATTGACCTTAGCCTCGACACCACCAAACACCAGTTCTACACCACTCTTTCTAGAAGTTGACTAGAGGCAAATTGCCTCATATTTTGCAATATTCACAGCTTTAATTCCTTTTTTTTTATTGAAGTGTGTAATATGTATTATATAAACGCTGCACTTTATATTGTGACAAACCAATTAAAATTGGGTAAAATGGTTTGATGCAGATTTGGGAACATTTTGAGCCACATTGAAACATAATCATGATATTCAAGGTGAAAATTGGTACTAAAATGTTACATTAAGCACCTTTAATATTTTAAACCACTACAGTGGTCCCAGAGGTGCCTGAATGGCCAACTTTGGTCATTTACAGATGACCAGTATTGCCCTAAATCTGTATTCAAGTACCATACTTGATCATATGCCTGTAGATACTTTTCATCAGTGTACAGTTCATTTGTGACCTCTTTTAGGGATCTTGATCCCTAAGATGTGTACCAGACTGGGCTGAACTGGGAAATAAAAGATGTTTTTTTTCATTCTTTGCGTGTACTGACTTTTAACATGATGATTCTTCCTCACCCCACCTCTCTCTTTGTGATCACTGCATTTTTACTACATTCTCTATTTTCTGACAGCTGTTACATTCCTCTCTAAGTGTCTCAATCTCCCTTACCACCTCCAGACCCTCCTCACTTTCTCTTCCTGCATTCTCTCATCAGTGCCCTCCCTCTCCTCCTCTCCCTTGCTCTTCCTGTAGCCCTACGATAACACAGAGAGCCTCAGTAAGTGCTGTTTTCCTGGCCATGCTGTAAGCCCACCCCCCCCATAACCAAACAGGATCCATGCTCATTTTACCTTCCCCTGGCCCATACTGGATCAGTCCAGGCCAGACAAATACAGAATACCATGTTGCATATGCCCAGACAAACTGATTATTTCGGGCAGCTTCACTTGTCTATTATGGTCAGCAGCAAGCAGATGAAGGTATTTACATGACTTAAACTTTAATGTATATCATGTTACATCAGTAAGAAGTAGACGAAAGTCCATTAACCATATATACCAAAATTTGTAAAACACAGAACATTTAAGCTTTTGAAAGATGTAAGAAATTGTGTTCTCATTCATCAAAGACAAATCTCTCCCAAAAATTCAAAATTAAAACATCAACAAATACTATGTTGTGTTTAGCCACGCTAACATAACACAATGTGTTGTTTACACACAAGGACACAGCTCTCAATTTTTACATTTTCATTCAGGCCAGATGTATTCATTGGTTATCCAGCTATTCTTCAGCCCTTGGTTGGTGCAAAGCATGTCAGCTGAACATTAAAGACTGTTCATCAAAGGTTTGTCTACAGGCAAGCATACAGTTCAATATATGAAAGGTGAATGCATACAAAGGTTGCAATAAGGCATGTAAAAGAAATTTAAAAAATCCCTTTGAAAATCATCAAAAGCTTATAAACACAAGAGAACCAACTCATCTCCAAAACATATCTATTTTATCCAATTTTCTAATTTTTATCAAATTTCATATTTCTCTCTTGGAAGCTTTTTCCAAGCTTTTTCCAAAATGATTAGAAACATGTAAAATAAAGTGTTAGCTTCATTTCCATCAGCCTCAGCAATAGGCTTCTTTGTGCTATGTGCTCATTAGCAACAGTAACCATGCTAATGGTAACAGCTTATGAACATATACCTGTTTATAATCAGTTATAAACATTATATATTCTTAACCTTGTTAATGATAATAGAGTTATGGAATTGATTAAATATAATAACTGTAACTGTTAAACTGCTTGTCATGATGGACGTCTTTGATAGAAATAGGTGACTGTTGGGACAAGAGACTTTGGGATGTACTGACAGTTCATGAGGGGCCAATTTTAGGAGCAGAATTTGGTAAACTAATAATGTGATGTGCAGATATATTCACGAGTTAAATTTATGAAAAGCTGACTTACATGGATATGTTAATAATCAGTGTTCCCTTTTCATAGAGGATTCTGGTGACTTAGTGACCTGCAGTCTGTCCCTCCCAGGTTATCCATAGAGGTTTACTCTTCCTTTTTTTCTTCCTTATGTAGATCCTTTGTGTCCTTGTTAAATATGGTCTTATAAACCCATTCAAGACTAACTGGAGGTTAATTATATATCCTGCAATCAAACTTGACATGAATATAGGCATTTTCTTCCTCTGAAGGCTAGCTCTCTGGTTTTTTGTAAAAAGAAAAAAACACAAGATGCCATATTCTCCCTGTAGAAAGACTGTACTCATACATCAACTCCTGGGATCTAAAAGCTTAAAGCCATGGCTCAAATGAAGATGCAGGTCTCATACAGGAAAAATATGTAAAGCATCATCTTTTTATCTCTCTTTATTCACCGACTTTCAATGATGGATACAAGGACAGAAACTGGACCAGCACTAAACTCATATTTTTCAGCAAAGAGCTCTTGTTGAAGGAACTTTTGAAACACAACATGTTCCTCCGTTGCATGAGACGACCCAGATCATCCAGGCAATAAAGGCTGAGCAGGGAGAACATCTCACAGCACATCACTGACTAACACCTGGAAGACACCAGGGCATTGGTCAGAGTATGACTGGCCAATGACATGAGTAAACACATGAATGAATACTGCTGTAACATCTTCACTCTACTATCACACAGCTTTAATAAAGAGTTGGAAACAATACAGAATATATATGAGGTATGACAGTCCAAAAAAGATGATTTTTAACAATCTTAAAGAAGTAACAAAACCTTTTTTTGTGTGAGTATTAAACAGTTATACAGTATGTTTTAAAGTAGTAGAATGTATTACAGTACAGTGAATTCACCTTGAATAATAACCATTTGAGTTATTTGGCGAAAAACGTGGTACATTCCTTCTTCTACATTTTGCCTCTCAAATATGAACTCTGCAATGAAACGCTGCCAATGAGGATAAGGGAGCAAAAGAGTTACTGTGGGATTCCACTTTTCTTTGTAGAGAGCATCAGATGCCTGCAGGGAGAATGGGTGGGATCCAGCCAAGCCACATACCCAGGAAACACCTCTCACACGTGCCCTGCATGGCTTCAGGAATTACTGCAGAAAGAGAAAGGAAGGTGAAGCGAACAGAGAACAGAGTTAACCTCTCCACTTAAACGTAAGCTTCACAGCTATCATCTCATAATCAAATCACAGCAGAGCTGTGTCACATCTGTTCTTCAGTGAGATGAGACACGTCACAGCTCTGGAGGTGAGGGGTGCCACACTGCAGATAATCACTGCCAGATAAGGGAATACAGAGTCCCTACCTCGAAGGCAATTTGGTATTTTTCACCTAAAGAATTCAAATTATTTGATGCTTTAGCTTTGAATCAAATTCAGAGTCCAGCCATGGAGGTTTTGGTTAAAGAGTACACTTTCATTAACCCAAATGTAGCTCTTGTCATAAACATTAACATACATCAACCATACTAAATAATTCATATCAACATACAGAGACACAAATGCACTCCTGCACATCACGTTGCTGCATTATAGATTAGATAGAGTTATAGATATGGTTATTTTGGAAATAAAGCATCTGTGGATGTAAGTAAATGTTATGTAGTCATTTATAGGATGGATATATATTTTGTGGATGAATTAATTGGACCTTGCATCTTGATCAAGGCTGGATTACTGACGAGGTAAATCAGGGTAAGTATGCTTGGACCCAGCATCCTCACAAACCTATTCAATTGGATGTTATACACCTTAACAGTTTGTTATTCAATGCAGAATTGGTTGAAAACATCTGACTATCACATGGTACATAGCCTTTGCATTTTTACCTGTTTACATGCTGCATATTCCTAAACAAACATGGTTAGTTAAATGACTACTAAAACGGGGTCAGTAAGGGTCTAGTAAAATTGTATTTTCCTCAAGGTTTAACACAGTTGGGGTTCTTTAATTTAGATAGGAGAGTATATACACCTGTTTTTTTTTGTTATTTTTGTTTGTTTGTTTTTCTTTTACTGGAGCCTATTTTTATTTTGTATGATGAATCTCTCTGATGTCAGATTTTTGGATACTAAAAACTAGGTCTTGGTCCTTAGTGGTGACTATGATAAAGACAGAAAACCACAAATATCATTGAGCAAACTTCATATTTTACATGTCATGTAAAATGTAGTCTATTTACTTATTTACTTTATTTCATTTGAAAGTTTGGCGTAATACAATACTGAACACATTTTATTCATCGGTGTTTATCTGCTGCATAAATGATGGAGTAATAGGAACCATTGACAAGCTCCTAGCGGCGACTCGGAGAATTGCATCAAGTGGAAGGAGGAGGAGAGAGGAAGTTCTCCAAAACTTTTTTTCCCCTTGAAAGGATCCTGTAGAAGCCCCGTTAGATTATCGGAAGAAGGTGATTCGACCAGGAGAATAAAGAAAACGTTTGGGGAGAAAACGGAGTGAAAAAGTCCATCCCTCCCTTTGTTTTTGTTTACTTGCATGAGAAGAAGAAAGGACGCGCGTGTGTCTACTTTTGTCCTCAGTATTTAGTTCCTTCCGAGACTGAGAGGACTTAAACCATCAGAGGCGATGAGATGTGAGTGAGCAATGCCTTGTGGAAATGGACAGACTTTATCCAAGCGAAAACATGGCGTCTGCTTCCCGAGGTGTAGCTTCGTTTTCAGTCTGCTTGTGGCGTTCTGCTGCCTGGGGGCATGGGGCTCCGGGCCGCAGGGGGACGGCGGCAGGAGTTGCAGCCCCTGTCCCGCTAACTGCAGCTGCGCGGCGGTGGGGTCCCAACTATCCTGCGTCGTCAACTGCTCCAACATCGGACTGGAGAGGGCCCCAGAGGCGGCAGACATCCCGCTAACCACCAGCGTGCTGTAAGTAGAATATCTCAACAGGCCCAGGACTGGGATGAACACAAATCAAAACCCCTTCACTCAAACAAAAAATTCAGAGACTTTTCTGTTAAAAATGTATGTATTTTTTACAGTGGATTTTCGCTCACATTGGTGGTTTATTTGTCATTCCGTGGCTGAAAACTTCGCCTTACAAGCTGCTATTAACAAGGCTTTTAATTACTCCACACCACTTTTTGCGTTCCTAAAAACTTGACAGAACAATTGCATTTAATTAACATTTTATTAGTGCTTTTGTTTTCGTTATTACCATGCCTGAAACCAAAACAAGTGGTCGGTTAATTAATTGTTTGATTGACAAAAAGGTAATCAACAACTATTTTGATTAATTAGCAATTTGAGTGCTGGCAAAGCATGTTTGTCCAACTCTTTGCTGCTCTCTGCTTTATAGTGTTTGCTTTCAAGGCTTTTCTACATTTTGAAAAGGGATTATTGGTCATTTTTGCTTTTTTGAAAATACATAACAAAGTCAGCAAATCAAATATGGTAGCATTTGAGTCTGCAAAATGAGGGAGGATTTTTTTCTAAATTTTATTACACAACAGATAGACCATTTATGGATTCATCTTAAAAAATGGCATATCGGCCAGTAAAGAAAATAATTGACATTTGCAGTCATACATAGACACTTTTAGATGAATTCACATTTGAAAAATTGCACTAAACCAGCACTATGCAGGATGATTAAAACAAAAATACAATAAAAAAGTACAAAACATTTAAAGAAAAACATGCCAAAGGTGGGTGTGTTGGTTGGTTACAAAAAGAGCTGAACTTCATATGCTTAAAGTTGACCTTTTTGCGTGATGCAGCTTTCAATCCGAGGCCAGAATGACACTGCGTGTTTTTTAGTGCGTGTGGCTCACTTTGTGTCCTAGATTAAATAGAAGTTGAAGAAATGAACCTTGTGTTTGTAATACAGATCAGTCTTCAGCCGCTTGTGCTGCTGCAGCGAGAACATTCTGTTCTGCACTGACGGAAGACATATGTTATCAATTATTTATTTCCCCTCACACTGCTATTTTTTTTACTAAAAGAATAGCCTTATATGCAAAACTTATAATCAATGCACAATATCTTGGAACTTACTTATTTAAAGGTCTTGACTAAATAAGTATATGAATATTTTTTAAATGAGGTTTTTTGTTCATTTAAATCTGTGTTTCAGCAGACATTCTTCCCAGTTAAAATTTTTGTTAGTATGTTGAGGGTTTCAATATCATCTCTCACCTCAGCAGGTTTCCTTTAGTATAACTCGACATTTAGGGAGCATTTGCATAAGAGAGGAAGATTGTTCTGTGAGGTGCCATTCTAACCGCAGACAGACTCTGCTGCGGGATCCGCCTCCAGTCATGTCAGTCCAGCTAAACCCCTGTGGTCCTACTGTACCAGCAGAGGCCATATGTGTAGGTGACCAACTGTGAACTTTACTTCCCTCACTGATTGGGTCTCTTGTCTGCTGCTTCCACCGTATAGATTGAAGCACAGAATTGAAATCAGATATTTTGCTTTTAATTAACTCTGATTTCATGGCTGACAGTGGCAGGAAGAGACATCCATCCATGATCTGGTGGAGAACTTAACAATGTTAATTTTAATGCTGCAGGTGGGTATTGTTAACACTGTCTGAGGCAGAAAGGTGAGAGCACAGGACTCATGGATGTATCCTCTAAGATAATAAGCCCTCGGAAAGCCATCTTTCTCCCTGTCTTCCTATGGAATATTTTGCCTGTGCACGTTTTATTAAACTGTTATCAGTTCATTGATTAATATGAGAAAGTTTATTGATGTTTAGTTTTTCCCTTTCAAATGAAGAATTTCAAAGCAAAGTTTGATTACTTTGCTTTGAAAAGCTCACAGGGAAAACTGCCCAAAATCTTCCAAACCAAGCAGCAGTCTGCCCGATGCAGGCAGAGCATGCTGTATGAGTTTGGTTTGTGTTTAAAAAACATGGTAGAAGGCAATAAAAAAGCTTTGGAGTGTGAGCTCTTGAGCATTTTTCTGCCAATACTGCGGCGGACAGTGTTGGGACTAACGCGTTACTTTGTTACTTTGTAACGCATTACTTTAACGGCGTTATTTTTTAAATTCAGTAACTCTGTTACCATTACTACATGACGCGTTACTGCGTTATTTTACGTTATTTTACAGTCTCGGCTAGAGACTGAGAGAGCTGCAGTGCAGTGTTGTGTAGTC
>JAPZDZ010000020.1:19265396-19277183 GCA_029783805.1 Acanthurus tennentii
TCACAGTAACGCATTACTTTTTGGTGTAAGTAACTGCGTTAGTGACTGAGTTACTTTTGAAATCAAGTAACTAGTAACGGTAACTAGTTACTGGTTTTCAGTAACTAGCACAACACTGGTGGCGGAAATATTGCAATGTTGCAATGTTGCACAATATTGCATTAATACTAATACTGATACTGATATTTCCAAAATATTTCATCTCCATTGTCCACTGTCACAAATCTTTAAAAGGTGTATTCACATTACAGACAATGGATGTTTTAGGTATGAGAAGTGGATCTTAAAACAGGTTTTATATCAAATATTATTTAGAAAGTTTCCTCATGTCAAGGCTACCAAAGGGTTAGAGCTTTAACCACAAAGTTTAAAAGAAAGGCCATGTAAAATCGTATTCTTTAGCTTTTCAACCTCTCAAATGTGACCTGTAAATGACAGATTGGAATGTTATCTCCCTCTGTGGATTCATTTCAGTTTGTTATTGGTACTGTTGTTTGTGAACTTGAGGCCTCAGAGGAAAAAAACAGTGGATCCCAGCAGAGGTGTTCTTTAAACATCAACTAAGAGAGATGCTGTAAATGAATAATAGGCCATAGCTTTACTGCTGCTGGTAGTGTGTGTGTGTGTGTGTGTACAAGGCTAAAGTGGTAGCATGCTTCTGATGTCACATATGCAGAGTGCATGTGGGGTGGTTCAAAGGTCTTACAAAAACAAATTTTCAAAATTGGTTTCACACCTGACAGGCCAACAGTTTCCTCCACCTCATTTGTTTTATCATACATGTGTGATATAGAATTACAAATACAAGACAAAACTGTGGGGAAATTAGCTGTAAATTAGGTTTTCAAAACTCTCCATTCCTAAGTAGGTTCTAAAATGCTGCAGCTGTGTGAACACCATGCATAAACATGAAAACACAAAAGTTTTGAGTTTAAAAATAGATTGTCTCGTGGATATGGCCTTAAAGTATAGTAGGAAATTGTTGCAATGCTGCAGCTCACCAGTACATGTGGATTAGGCAGAGTCCACTCCTGCAAAGTTTCAGCAGACCTGCCTAATTCTGTTATTTGTTTCATCCCAAATCAGCAATGTGATGTTTCATTCATGTATTTCTGTAAATCTCTGCTGGTTATTAATGTGTGAGAGAGGTAGAGAACAAGACAGGATAAAGTATGATTGCATCTATCTAGATAAACCCTGTGGTCCAACAAAAACCACACATGTATGCTGCATTTGCTGACTGTAATCTTCACTGTCCTCGCTAATTGGTCTTTTGTCTGCTGTTTCCACTTCATATCCAGAAAAAAATGGAAAAAAAACAGACATTTTGCTAGCATACCTATGAATTTCTTTCATTTTTCATGCACTTCATTGCCGTATAAATGCATATAGACCAGCACAGCAGTAGTTAGTTAGTATGAACTGGATTATTTGACCTCTAAATTTTGTTCGTCCTCATAAAGAGCAAAGACATCATATTTTCGCTGGAGTTTGTAACTGTCTTGCGTTATTAGTGTGCCATAATATTTTTTAAAAATCCCTTTTCATAGTAAAAGGTTTTTTTTTAATCCAATCTTAAAAACAAAAATAAAAATAAAAAAATATTGAGCTGTTGCCACTCTACTCTTTAATGCACAGAGTCTTAAACATGCACACAAGTTCCTGGAGCCTAGATGTGTTTTCATGCTTTTTTTCTGTTCAGTGTCACAAAGCTTTTGGTGACCACAAAACTGAACTATGACACAGTTTTGTTTTTTTTTAAAAAAAAGCATCACGTTTTAATCTGATGGTTTGACATGTCAAAGAGCGAGTGACTGTGACACAGCTTTGAGTTACTGCAGAGTTTAGCTGGAGAAAAGTGTTTTCCTTACAATCCAGTCTATCTGTTCCAACTCCCTCACATAATAAAAATCTCTTAGCACGAAAGTTTATGTAACTCTGAAGTCATTTCAAGGAAACGTGGAATGAACTTTTCAATTTTTTTTAAGTCTTTGTAGCCCAAGTTTAGTGAGCAAATTGCTGTGACACAAATCACTTTCATTATGTCACTGATTCTGTCCTGGGACAGGGAATGTGAAATTCAGTCAACATCTCTATGAAATTCACAAGTTTAAACACTTAATCAGTTCTCAGTGCAAGAAAATAGGTTGGTGCAATGTCTTCATTGATGTGATTACAGTACTGAAGATGTCTTTCACCTTGTCCGGCTTCTTTAAAAATCTATATTCTTACATACTGAGTTCTTACATCTGCTGAGTGATTTAACCCTGTGAACAGTGGGCCGTCACTCTGTGGTCTTGACTTGACCAGAAAAGGTCCAAGAAGCCATGTCACAGATGAATTTCATGCAAAGCATTGTGAAGGAGTTCATATTTTTATGACAATACAAACCCAGAGGATTTTTTAGAAAGAAATCCCACAGGATCACTGCAGACATAAGAAACAAACACTTTGACTCAGCTGTGCGAAGTAAAGGCCTTACTTGTTTACTGTTTAAAGGAAATATATAAGCATGTTAGTGATACTTTTATTTGCTGATGATAAAGGTTCCTCCAGCCCCCTAAGGAAATGACTGTCTGAGGAGTACGCGTAGTGGGCAGGTGAAGGGACATATATACTCTAGGTGGATGGTCTTGTTGGTGACTCAAAGATGTGCTGCTGTTGGTGCTGTTTACAGCAATACTATGCTCTGTTTCCTGCCGGCACATTGCGCTGCTTCTCCAGGCAGAGGGCAAGCTGACCATTATCTATGGCAGGTAGATACTGCCGTAAGTGTCTCATACAACCTCAATAACCTCTGAAGCTCTGAACTATCCCTTTAAATACAGGTCTAGCTGGCCAGTCAGCCCTGTCACTGTCTCCAAATCAATAACAAATTTCATGATGAAAATAACTGGCGATTATTATTGTCTGCAGCCTGAAGTTAGGTTACAGGGCTGAACAAGGCTCAGATGGACAGTGAAGATGGAAATAAATATGGGAAGGTAAAAAAAACACATACCAGGAGATGAATGAAAAAGGGGGAAAACATTTTTTGCAAAGTGTTTTTTCCCACTATTCTGACAATTCATTTGTGCTTTTTCTATTGACTCAACACTGTCCAGACTACTTAAAATGGTAAGTAGCTAGTGGGATTAAGTTATAAAAAATCAAAGACTGAGTGATAATATCAAAGGGGTGATGCATGTGTGGCAGAATACATACATCTGAGTTAAACATAACCCATAACCTAATATTTCTTTTTTAAAAACTTTTCATGTACAGTAATTGCAATATTTGGACTTAAATAGTAAAGATAATGCAGTGACAGGTCAGTATATTATCAGTCCAATCGGTTGGAAATGGGTCAACATGTATACAGATGTGTTTAGTAAAGAATTATTTCATATGTAGGATGAGTCAGTAAATTTTGTTTCCTAATGAACCATCCCCCACATTGCAGAGGGCTTTTCTGCACTGGGCAGTGAGCAGTAAACACACTCATGGTCTCTCACAACCCAGGTCCTATCTGCCCCGCTCAAGAGTGTTTTGTGGCATATCCATGGCAGCAAGATGCATACACACACACACACACACACACACACACACACACACACACCCAGACACACTGCAGGCGTGGTGATGTGCTTTTCAAGCAAGTGCGCTTATAGGGAGCAGTTTTGGCTTTGCCCTGTTTCACTGGCCTCACAGCTGTCATACACACAACACTCCTCAACACTCCTTCCTTAATTCTTCCACTTTATTTGTGTGTTTTCTCTTTCTACTGCTGTCCCTTTTCAAGGCCTTTATCTTCCATACACCCTCCTACATACACACACACACACACACACACACACACACACTCATTTTAATGAAGTGGGAAAGGAAAGGTTGAACATAGGCATCATATGTGGGAGAATTTGTTGTGTAACTATGGCAATAGTAACTAATGACATCACTCACAGGAGCAGAGATGTACTAGAGGGTCATAAATAAAAAACTTTGGTAAGAAACGGGAGAGAAGAAGAAGAGGCAGCTCCCATGCTATCCTCCTCTGGTTGTGTGTATGTGTATCACATATTTAGCATATAGTTATATATATGAATATACATAAATGTTAATTATCATTAACCAAGTCAAGTGGTGATAGTGTGCGTGCATGCATGTGTGTGTTAAAGGTCAATTTTGCTTTATAAGTTTTAGCAACTTTGAAGCACTGCAACACGGCTGTGATACAGGTCTATTTAATTTTCTCATTATACATACTGTGTCAGTTGCGGTGGTATTGACACTGAGTCTTGGTCGAACCAAATGAAAATAGGGTGTAAAAGTCTAAAGTTTTCTCATTGACTTTAAACTTGGCTCTATTCCATTAAAGTAGATTCCAGTAGTGACAAATTTTCTAAAAACATCCAAAAACTCTTCTCTGATCACTTTGCAGCATCTACTGTCCATCCTAATGCACAGTATGTTCCTAACTGCAAGCCTTATACCAAAGTTTATCACTAAATACACACTGATGGTGTAGGCTTAGTTGCTTTGAGGATTAATCTGCATTTAGGGAAAATTTGGCAGTGGAGAATGGGATTATGCTGCAGGACTGGTTTAAAATGATTATGAATGCTATGCAGGTCATTACTGGAATCCATTCAAACTGATTATGCCAAGGTCTTGGTATATACTTTACATTCTGATGTAGGAAACCCAGAACAATGTTGTTCGAATAAAACCCTGAGTTCATACCAACTCTGTAGTTCAGTATGTATTTGTATTCAGTCACTTCCACACAGGACGGCGACTGTAACACAAGCAGTAAGAAGAAAATTGTCCCTCGAGTAAGCCATCATCTCACATGTCATTCATGATCCAACTCACCCTCTAAGGTGCTGGCTAATGGTACACAAAAGCTGTCAGCTGTTTTTAGAAATCTCTTTAAACATACTGATTATTTTTTCAATTTTTTATCTACACTGTGTTTGTGACTTTGCTTCTAGAAATGCTCTTGCTTTCAAATTGTATTTAAAGTTCAAACTATTTATAGGAGCAGTGAATATAATTTCCTTTGCAGCAGACCTGAACAGAATGAACTGATTGTCCCAGGCATTATTAGTCAAACCCTCAGGTGTTATCAGAAAAACTGAGTTATGGCTTGTAAAAAAAATTCAATTTTAATCGCAAAACACATGAAATTATATGTTACAAACCCAGCTCATTATGGGGAAAGGGAAGCAACATAAGACACACTGGATGGAAATGATGGTGAAATTAAATATATTTATTTAATAAAGACACGTGGAAATTAAGTTCCAACAGAAAGGGCCCGCCAAGTGCGGTCAAAATCAATAAACAAATATAACAAAAAGAGGACTCTGTGAAATAAAATGGAACTGACTATCTGAATATTAACTATCTGTAATTAACTTAAATCTCCTTCTCTAAAAGCAAAACCTAACTATCTACACTGCCAATATACAAACAAAAATACAAGTGACCCACACTTCTAAAACCTAGTGGAACTAAGCAGAGAACGAAACCTATAGTGTGTGCGCCAACTTAAATCAGTAATGAAACACTCACTCTGAGCCCAATTCTGGCACACTAACAATTTTTACGAACCGTCTCACACGGTATGGAGTCTAAGGGAGTCTGCCGCCATTCTTGGTGCGCACCGGTCTTATGTCAATGTCTTTGGGTCGGGATTGGTGGAGCCCGGCGCCGACCAGCCGCACCAATCCTCCACCAGGAATTTCTTCGGCCAGGAGGACATGCCCACTGGGAAGACAGACACACATGCACACACACACACACACACACACACACACACGCACACAGAGGAAGGAGAGGTCTAGGGCCTTACGGCTCAGGGCCGTAACATTATACATTTCTGGTCTAAAATAGTTTTTCTGTGGCAAGTGACCGTGGTTTAATGGGTGTAATAATCAAGAAAAAAATAATTGATTATGTTTTTAAAAATTAAAACATAATCATGAATTAATGGACTCTGCAGAGGCAACATTAATTCCTGATAATGGACACCTTGCCAGGCTTTATCCCTTACTTTGAATTTCAGCTGCCCCCAGCCCCAGCCACTGTGTACAACTACCTCTTCAGGGTGATTTTTTGTTACTCTTAATAAAGCTTTTGAATGTAATATCACTTCATAAAAATACCAGCTCTCATGGTGCAGACCATGAGAGCTTCAATGTGTACAGAGGTGCAGGCTGTGATCCACATATAGAGCAGACATTAGACATCACTCAAAATAATGAAGAGTCGTGCAGTGAGTGCAGTCAGGCAGTAATAATGTGAGGCACATTGTGGCCCCTAGTATGAGTCTTGCTGTGCAACAGAGGAACATACTGTGAGACAGTCACAAAGTAAATACAGCAGAGAGAATGTAGTTAAGTTTAAAACAATACATGTTGTTGGAAACTAAGAAAGACAAACTGACACTGACTCAACAAATGTTCTAAAATACCCATAAGACTTAAAGTACCATCTCTAAATTGAAACCACCCATCATGGCAGCTTTAAATGAAGTGTGAACTCAGGACTTAATTCTAATGTTGTTTAGAGTTTCCTTTGTCAGACCATCATTAGAAATTCATTTGGCATATTGGAAAGCAAGGCTTACTGGATATTCATGAAGGAGTCTTTTTCTAGTTTTTTTTTTAAAGAAGCTTACCCTTACTATTCCCATGCCTGAAGTCCAATTCCTGCTTTGTATTTTAATGTGACAACACAAGATGAATAGAAAAGAGTATATAAAGAACAACAAGAAACCTGATTGGAACTTGATATGTAAATTCAAGCTATTTCTTGCTTCTTAATCTCTTAATTAATATCTCATACACAATCGTTTTTCAGGCCACCAGTTTAAAGTGTTACTTGTTGGAGTGGGTTGTGCTAGTGAGTGAGAGCAGGACTGAGTGGAACCAAGTGTGGTAATGAGAATGTGTGAAAGAGACTGACTATATGCACATCATGAAGGTGCAAGGCCTGGCAGGAGAACAGCATCATAAAAATAAAGTATGACTTGCACACCTACTGCTGCAATCTGACCTAAGGAAAATCAAAGTTGAATCAAAATGTTCTTATTAGGTGTTAAGTAAGTGTGCAGGTTGTGCTTTCTTTTTATTGAATGTGCAATTGTGAATCTGAACTTGGTTTCTCTTTTGCAACAGCTAGATGTGTGTCCCAGTAAAGTGGAATTGAATTGGGTGAAGTGTTTCTGTTTGCAAAACAGTTTCATAGCAACAGAGAGTAGCTTTATAAAATGAATTTTTATTGTCATTAGAATTCAGTATGAAACTAAAAAAATGTCATTTCAAATGATGCTATTTTTCAGCATCTAAATTAAATTTTTTCTGGGTGAAACAAATTTAAAGTTTGCTTGCGATTCAAATGATTCATATTTAGTTTCTTGTGGTATATTTTTCTGACTGTACGGCAGCAGGTGATCACTACAGAGGAGACTTATGACTTTTGGAGCTTTTCCAGCTTGATAAAGCAAGCTGTTGTTTCTTTAGAAAGGAGTGTAAAGAGGGATAGCTGAATTTTGTTCCCTTCAGGAGTATTGAGATATAAACAAGCAACACAAAGAGGCTGTGTGTGTGTGTGTGTGTGTGTGTGTGTGTGTGTGTGTGTGTGCGCGCGCGCGCATCTGTGTCTGTGTCTATGTCTGTGTGCGTGTGTGTATGTGTGTGTGTTTGTGTGTGTCTGTGTCTGTGTGTTTATGCATGCAGTATTTGTAGTGGCCTTGAGTTCATGAGAGAGTTACAGAAGCACAACCTGTTTGTGTAGTCTGTATATTCTGGGTGCAGAGAGTCAAAGGCATAAGACTCTCTCCTGTCTGGGTTAAATGCTAACAGCGTCTTTGAGCCTGAAAATAGAACATTTTTAGCCTCTTAGTTATACAACACTGCTGAAGTTTCTATGATCTGACTGAAAGTCAGCAGTGTCTTTTATTTACATTCAGTCTCATGACTCAATTCAAAAAGCCATGTTTTGCATTTAATTTTAAATCAACTTACACACAGTCTGCTTCCACTAGAAAAGACCAACACACACAGTCCATACCCCACATGATTTTCTGATGCAGCCTTTACAGTTTAAAGAATAATTGAACTTAACCGTGGTTATGAGAATTAAGACATGAGGCAAAATTCCTCCCATTTGTTAGATCCGTTCATTCTCCACAGAGGGTCTACAGTATATCTATGGGCCTGTGTTGGTGAGAAGTCCGAAAATGCATTGTTGAGTCTTACTTATTTCACACCAATGAATCTGAGAGCCACAAATGACACTAGTGTAAACAGCAAAGCATAAAGAGAGAGAGAAAGAGAGAGATGGAGGGGGGGCAATTTTAATATCAAAAGCAAAAATAGAAGCGGTGCATTCTGGGACATATAACATGGTGGGAGCTAAAGTAGTCGTCAGTCATTTTAGCCACAGGTTGTGCTGGTGGATGAGCTCTTTGCTGTCAGGGTGGCCACTACTTTGCTTGTAACACTGATGTTGGAGGATTATTTCACTGGTGGGTGTCAGCCCTCATTATGGTGCTCTCTGCTGTCTGCTGTCTTCTGTTTGCTTGTTTAATTGCATTCCTGAGTGCTGTACTTTTTGCTCTCCTCTTTTTCTTTTTTACTTGTTGCATCAGGTTATGTGGAGCTTGAGTCTTTTATAGACATGAGATGTATTGTACTGTAGTAAATGATAAAATTCATCAAAAAGTATAGATTTACAGCCCAAGTTTTATACAGCAATCTTTAATTTCTTGATTATGTTTATTGAATGTTGAATCTTGTTGCTCTGTGCAGCCGTGCTAAAGCTTAATTTTTCAACCAGTGTGCACACAGAATGCAGACATGACCAGTCTGTCATTAAAAGGATGGCAAAGAAAAAGTGTCAGTGCACTATTTGTGTCACACAGGCAGGACAAACCATCACAGCCAGATCAGACAAACATGCAAGCAAACTGAAAAAGCTGGAAATTATTGGATGGATTGCAGCTCCCACATTACTGTGAACTAATAACATGTCGGCATGTCAGTAGCTCAAGGACAAATAGTAATTTAGCGTTCTGAATAGGATTATTTATCTATTTGTTTTATATTTTGTATTTTTTTATCTTTGTATTTTCTAATGTTATATGTAAATCCATTGAGTTGCACATACAAATGAAGTTCTTCCTGTTATTAATTTGACCATGGTAGATAGCATCAGTGGTCTTAAGAGATGTCAACACTGTTCTGCAGAAGTTGCCTTAAACAGTGTCATTGTTTACTTAAAACATCTGTTTCTGTTGCTGCCCAGTTGTCTTAGATTTATGCCAGGTTTGAATAATTCTTGGCATTGCCATTCAGTTTGTCATGGATGTTTGTATTTGATTTTGAGTTATGAATTATACAATAGTTATTTCAATTTTCATCAAAACTATGCTTCACTGGAAAAATAAGTGGTTTTTTTCCCTTTGCATAGCCACACACCAGAGAGCTGCGAGCCTGAGACCAATTTTCAGTTAAAGCCCACAGTTTATGACTTCAAGATCCATAAAAACAGTTTCGTTTACCAGAAAAAGAGTGAGCAACGAGTCCAAAACAGTGTTACAGGATTTTTGTTTTTCCTGTATGCATTGACAGCATGTAAACGCATGTGTGTGTGCATACGTGCGTGTGTGTGAGTATGTGCATGTGTCGTTCTTTTAGCGAGTGTGTTTCACCGCTGCACACAGCTGCCCTTAACTTGCCAGCTGGACAGCAGACAACCCAGGCAGCAGCAGCTGGAAAAATGGACAGAATGTTCTAAAAAGGAGAGGAGAGTGTTTGTGACCCAGCCAGTCAGACTGAAAGGCAATATGTTAGGCTTTTTAGACTAAACTTTTTTCAATCAACACCCCCTTATTCTGAGATACTAGATCCATTCTCTTGATTTCATGCTGTCCTTCTTCCTACAGTAGGGAAAGTAGTCAACTACTCCTGCGATTACCCCTCTCTCCACATGACCCATGCGTGAGATGCTGGCTGGCAGCTCTCACATTAATGTGGAGCAGAAAGGCTGAACCAGGACAGGCACCCATGAAAGAGGCAGTGCACGATCTGGTCTGTGTCCCTCACTACTGGTTCCTCCAGTTTCTCCTCTGCTTCTTGCCTTCACCTCCTCTAACTTAATAATCTTAAACCCCTCCGTACTTCCATCCTGCTTCCTTTCCTGTCAGACTTGTAGAGGTCTGCCCAGAATATAAACAAAGCAGCGGGGCGACAGAGGGAGAAAAGGGGGAAGAAATTGGTGGAAGGGAAGGCAGCAGAGGAGGGATCATGCAGGCAGGATGAGGGGGATGAAAGCGACCACAGTGCAGTCTGTGTTTAGTGGGTTAGTGGGGCGCTGGCCTTCACTTACAAGTCTATTCTACCATTAGACCGACATCACAGATTTAATCACTGAATTTTGCTTTTTTGTTCTGCAGCGGCTCACTTTGTCCGTTTCATTTCCTCCATCTCTGTTGACTGTTAGCTTAGATTTATCTTTCACCCTCCAGAGCCCATACCCACTACTCCCCCTCTGTCATTCTTCCAGAGCGCAGAGTACTCAATGACGACTGTGTGTGAGTGTGTATTTCTTCTCATCCTCCAGCTCAGAATAAGTGGCACCAGACAGGCCTTATAAGGAGCAGTTAGATCATTGGCCACACCGTTAGTAAAACAGAACCATATGTGTGCTGTGTGTGTGTGTGTGTGTGTGTGTGTGTGTGTGTGTGTGTGTGTGTGTGTGTGTGTGTGTGTAAGTAAAGCCATGTGTGTCCAGAGGTAGCAGAGAGAACGGGAGCTTGTTGCTAATAGACATGGTGAAGGTCACATTATATGGTCATGTTAAACACACACACAAATACAAATACACATACACACACACTCACACTCACACCCACACATACTTTCTTTCTTCCTAATCTCCTCTTGACCATATAATATCGTCCATGAGGTCTGAAAGAAAGTTTTTGTACACGGTTGACTCACACACACAGACTCACATCTGGTATTGTTGTTGAGAGCATTATATGAGGCGAGGTGTCAGACTAATGTGAGAATGATCAGCTCATGGGAGTGGAGAGTCCAAACGCTGTCCTGTTTTATCTGCTGATGGGTTTAGCAGGGGAGAGCTCTCCCTCTCGGTCTCCATCTTTCTTACACAGCTTGTCTGGAATGTACAGATGTTTCCTTTTGGGAATGGGCGTCCTGCTCCATCCACACACACACACACACACACTTAAAGAAATAGAGAGAGTGAGAGAGAGAGAGAGGAAAAATGGGAAAACATTCCCATACAGTCACATACAAGTTTTCCTGTCTTAGACTTTGAGGCTTTTTTTACAGTTCAGTCCAGCAGCATCTTATCCTCTGTCTCTCTCTATCTCTCTCTCTCTCACACACGCATACACTGATTTTTTTGTACTTTCACAACCTCTGGCTTCTTGTCTCCTGGCTTCTTGTTTGTTGTTTTCTCTTCCTTTTGTGTCATCATTCTCATGTGCAGCCGAAGCTTTGCTGGCTTCACTTTGCTCGACTCTGTTCAGCCTCCTCTGTCCTGAAAGCTCAACTCCACAGTTCACCCAATTCACTTTTCTAGCTTACTGGCTTGTTTTATCTGCTGGTGTCTCACTAACTTCAGGTGTTTAATTTGAAAGTGATGAAATGGTAGTGTTTAGTTTCAGTGTGTTGTATATACTGATATATACCGCTGACAGCAGGAGCAAACTTCCTTGTTCGTGTCAGCGTATTTATTTGATCAGAAAAACAAGGATTAAATAATAAT
>JAPZDZ010000020.1:19277461-19299508 GCA_029783805.1 Acanthurus tennentii
CGTATTTATTTGATCAGAAAAACAAGGATTAAATAATAATTATCTATAACATGAACCCTGAGCCGAGAGTTCTGTCTCCTCACCGCTGAATCACCTTTCTTTGTTTAAATTCAATATCAACAAGCGGCTGAAAGAAAAACAGGCCTCCAACCATTAATAACCAGGTGTATTCTATTCACAAAATGAATTTAATTTTTAGGTGTGTGCATGTGTGCCTGTGTATGTGCGTGTTTTCCTGTGCAGGCGAAAATATATTGTAGAAATAGATGTGACAAAATATGGAAATGTTTGCGTTCTAAACCATTTGACTTAATAAATAAATAAATCCTTGTAGTTCAGCCGTGTGCGCCAGGTGTACGATACCAATACGCCGTGCGCCAGTGGCGCACCAGTCTTTAAAGGGAATGAGAGCGGATTCTCCCATTGGTTTATTCATTTTTGGCCAGAGAAACACCTGTGAAACACCTTTGAATTGATGAGATGATTCTACACAGCTGATTGGACTGCAGGCTGTGCACCAGTGGTGCATTGGGCGGGGCAGAACAGGATTCCTCTGCTGCTCCTGGAACAAGGCAGCAAAGGTTGACCTGGAAACGCCCCTGAATAAATTAAAACTTTCCCTGCCCAATGCGCCACTGGTGCACGGCGCAAAATGTATGATAGGGCCCTGTGTGTGCAGTGCATAGTATATACATGTTATCTTATTACAGATATTTGGCTATTGGCAGATAATAATGGCTTATATTTTAAAAAGTATTGTTGTGTCCAAGCTATTTTTTCTAAAATGACAATAATATTTGTAAGGTTAACTTAATTTCTTCTTAATTTCTAATTTCTAACCCTAATTTCTGGACTTTAACAAGTTTACAGTTTACATTGTCACATCAACAACTCCTTTTGACCGCATATTATTAAGAACATGACTGTGTAGTTGTGAGAGAGTGACATTTGTGTTGTGTGGGTGTGATTCTGCATGAAATTGTCTTACCTTTACATGAATTTAAAATGTGCATGTGTTGGGTTTGTCCTTGCAGAGACCTTTCCAAGAACCACATCTCCTCTCTTGATACCAGCCTGCTAGATCGTCTCACTGGCCTCCGAGAGCTGTAAGTACATTCAGCGTGATGTGTTTGTCAGCTGTAATAACTCTGCCTTCAGCACACCTCAATCTATTCACATGCATCTCTGTCAGTCTCATTTTATATGAATCTATCTTTAGGTATCTTCAAGGAAATAGGATCAAAGTCCTCCCTAGGGGAGTTTTCTGCTGTGGGCCGCTGTCTATCCTGTGAGTACAGAGTCAAGAAAAGATAATGACTTAGCAAACCCAAGGTGGGGGAGGAGTGAGGAAGATGATGAGAAAACTGGAGAGAGCAAGGCTAAGCAAGGTTTAGTCTGCATTTCAGAAAGCAGAAATCCCAGGAGTAAGCTAACTGGACCAGAGAGCATTCACAAAAAAGAGCACACGTACTGCACACATGCATGCACACACACCAGTCTCAGCACGATTAAGTTCAATTACAGCTTACTGCTTCAGGCACCCGCTACCTCCCTCTATTTCTTTCTCCATCTCCCTTCCTCCACCCATTACCTTATTTCTTCCACCCACTGACTGTGCTTTTAGGCACATGTGTGTGTCCAATTGTGTGTGTCTGTGTGTGTTTGTGTATGTGTCTGTGTGTGATGAGAGAGGTCTCTAGTGGTTTCCATCAGTTCCTTCCAAAACCACCACACAACGGCCCCATTATGTAGCTGAGTGGATGGAGGAAAGAGTGGGGCAGAAGGAGATTATGAGTAAAAGAGGAAAACCAAGAAGAAGAAGAGAAGGAAAGAGTGAAAGAAGCATGGAAACAAGGCAGTTTGGTGCAAATGAGGGAAAGAAGGAGGCAGAAGCATCAAAAGTCTGAATCCCCTCTGCTTTGTCAGTTAGTTATGTGTTGTTCTGTTTATCTTAGTTAAATAAATCATTTTTATTGAAAAGAGAATATCCCTCTTTGATAAACACAAATCTAAAAGTCAGTTTGCTTGACTACTTCACAGTACAATTGGATAAAGATGTACGAGAAGCAGTTTCACATGTTCAGTCATCCAATGAATCAGTTATTGGCTTCAAGTTTTTGAGTTGATGACAAACACGTAGCACAATATTGTTTCCAAAATGAAAGTATGATAGCAATTGCAACAAAGCAGTACAGTCACAAAAGTGAAGTAACGTTCTCTCTTGCTTTAATGTCAACAGTGATGTGTCTGTTTTGTTTCCATCAGCGATCTTAGCAACAACCAAATCACCACCATAGAAGAAAGAATATGTGACAACCTATGCAACTTAACACAAATGTAAGTAATCACAATTCACTGATTTTCTCTGTATGTCTCTGTCTCCTGTTTAAGCAACAAATAGAAATATGTGAAATGGTAAACCAAATGCAGTTAGCCTGTATTTACACACATGTAGTCTTATACTGTGTGCACAAACATACCTCTGATAACGCATGGTAAAATAAGCAGCATGTTTTTCGGTTACCTCGCCTACACACATGATGAATGACTCTCTATTTCAGACTGGAGTGGGATGAAGTGAGTAGTAATTATTCCTCACCAGTTCTTAAAATGAAGAATTTTTTCTTCATTTTTAGAGTCTGTAATTGAGCAAAGCTAACTAGCTGGTCCGTAATCGACAGACAGAAGATAGCACATAATGTTTCTGTTTTTTCTGCCTTATCTCTCTTTCCCCCTCTTCGACGTGCTCTTTCTATTCACCTTCTTTTCCTCTTTTCTGTTATTTTTCTCTTTTTCACTTGTCATTCCCACCACCATTGCTTCTTCATTGCCTTATTACACCTTTATCCTTGTCTGTTTCTTCCTCTTACGTAATTTAGAGGAATGGCAGACATTTTGATATGTTGCAACATGAAAAGCACAGTCATAACCAATAACAGGTTATTTTTTATTCTGTTGTAGGGGTCCTTAGGGTCTTAGTATTGTGTATGTTAGCTCACTGTCATGGCTTACAGGGACACTTGAATGCAACAGAGCCATTATTAATGTCACAAGTAACACCTGTGTTATATTTGCTATGAAAAGCCAAAGTGTGACATGTAAACACTTATAAACAAGAGAGAAAAGCTATCTTAGCTCTGCCAATGGTTCTTTACAACTACATTAAAGATGTTATCTGTATGTACACTATCAATCTTGCGATATTTACATAATGCTTTAATTAATATATGGATTATAAAGTCAAAGTTTTGTTTGTATAGTAACATTTATATAATAAAACATTGTATTTGTTTTTTTTCATTAACAAAACTTGTGACTAGTGTGCTAGCTAACAAGATACTATTTTTAAACTAATTATTTTAATTCTTACGGAAGCTAAACTATTTAGCACCTTAAAGTGTTAAGCCAGCTCTTGTGCTAACTATTACCTGACATTATTTTTTGCATACAACTTTATTAAATCAGAAATACAAATGTATTATACTAGAGTGTTTGTCGGGTATGATCTTAATGCAAAAGCTGAACTGTGCAACCTTTTTGTTAAAATACCAGCTTTTTTAACCTTTTCATTGAGTGCTGTTAAACATTAGGGCTATATTACAGAAGCACCTCTGGCAATTAACCAATTATTTGCTTGGTTTAGATCATTTTTACATTACTAAGTGAAATTGCTTGTATGTTAACTTATCACTTACACTATTCTCTGTGAGTCTTCCCATGTTTCAGTGATTCAGTCTCTTCTGCCTTGTCCTCCTCTCCTCCAGTGACCTGAGCAGTAACCCCTTTCAGTGTGACTGTGAACTGTCCCGGCTGGTCAGCTGGCTGCAGGACAAAGGAGTGCAAGTTCGACGCGCAGATGCAATGCTATGCGACCACCCACCTGAGCTCCGACACAAACCCCTGCTCAACATCAGCCTGCTAACCTGTGGTAGATGACAAATACACACTAATGCATACAGTTGGTTGTGTCACCAAAAAAAATTAAATACTTTTTAAAATCTCATTAACCTCCTTTGGTTGTTTATTTGGCCAAGGACCCATTCTGTCCTTTTATAGTCTTTTGTACTACAAGAGAAATAGCTAATAGACTTTTTCGACCTAATTTACGCACCTCTGACAAATTTAATACAGGGAAGAAAGACATCAAGCAAGTGCACTTGATGATTACAGACTTATCTACCAAAAAATCTGAAGTGAATGAATGAAAATTGAAATTTACTCTGTTAAAAATATATTTTTAACCCCTACAACTGGATTAGGCAGATATGGGTTGATTAAAATTATGTATGGTTTTTAAGAAAAAAATTTTTGCACAGCACTGACTGAGGGATAAAAGCTCTTCCTCTTCTACAGGTCTAGACTACGCAGCTTGTCTTAAGGACAGCAGCAGTGGAGCAGGGCGGATCGAGCTTGTTATTTTCTCTTCCTCCAAACCCGGAAACTTCACGCGTAAACAGTGCAACAGTGTGTGTTTTGCGGAGTCTCAAAGCTATGGGGGCTTGGGGAAAAGGCAAGAGTGTCTCTGCAGCACAAACTCGCGGCTGAACTTCATCAGTGAATCTCAGTGCTCTGCTGCCTGTACAGATGAACATGTAATGCAGGTATGTGGCACATAGTGGTCCAAGGTAGAAATTATCGTAACGCAAGTTCAGAGACCTACTGTGGTTCAGCCTCCTTATCTTGCTCTGCTTGCTCTCCTATAGTTATTAATTTCATTGTACAACTTGTTGTAATAAACTTCCTTGTATCCTTGTATCCTGTGTATAAACACGGCATTCAGGATTTCCTCTAAACCTTCCTATAACCTACCAACAACTTCCTGCTGTGTCTTGATTTGATTTTCCTGTATCCTCTGATTTGGTTTCCTGCAGGACTGCTGTACAGAGCAAGTCAGGAAAAAAATTCCCAAACTGCAACTGAAATTGAAACTTGTTTAACTTATTTTTAGCCTTCAAACTAATTTTAAAAGTACAGACATTGTAACAATTTACAGAGAGGAAAGTTTGTTGTATTTAATACCAACACTTCCTCTTACCGCTTTGCACAGAAATGTGGGTGGACTCTGATTCAAGATGCATTTGCTGTGGACTTCTCAGTCTCACTGAAGCCTCTACCGCTGCAAAGTGTTCACAACCACATTAGCTTCTCCGCCACCTCCTCTGTCACTTCGGTGACACTTTCCTCACTATCCTGGGACTTTGGTGACCTTTCACCTCGAGTCAACACCACAGGGACAGAGGTCACCACAGCAACTCACAAATACGGACTTCCAGGACGTTATGCAGTCAGTTTGACGGCCTTGGCTGAACCAAAAGTGGGAGAGAAAATACAGGTAATCAGTTTGCACAAATTTAAAGAAAAAATAAAATAAGGACTTTTTTGCAAAGATGGGGTTTCAGAACTTTTTTTCACATTGATTTGTGTTCAGGCCTCTGCACGTGGAGAAGTGACTGTGACACTTCCTCCCAAACTGGAGCTGCGTTGTCCAACTCTTGCAGTGGCCAATAAGAGCCTAGAGTTCACACTTGTCAGCTGGGGCACTGTTGGCGCAGTCGTGGACTGGAAGCTCTTAAAGGATGGCGTACAAGTTGCCAAAGGTGAGATGCACCAAAACAAGATCTGACATTTAACTGGTCAACAGTTGGTCGGTTAGCATAGAAATGGTGTTTGACTCTAAACTCCTCATGGCAGTCAGCAGTTGGTTAGTTTTGGCCCTTCTGCTGCTGTAAATCTAAGACTAGCTATGTGGCTTTCTATGAAATTTAGTCTGGATTACTAACAGAATAATTCAGTTTTTCATTTTTCATTTTTCTGTGAACTTTTAATTAAAGCCGCTTAACAAGTACATGGTTGGCTAAGGTAAATTCTTAATATAACATTTTGAAAGTTAATCCCAGAAAGTCTAGGGGGGACAAGGACTGAATCTTTTTATACCTGCAGTAATGGATTTTTGGCCACTTGGTGGCAGAAATAAGATTTGAAAAAAGTACTGTCATGCCAAACTTATTAGCAAACAGTTTCTTATTTACACATGCATTTACAGCTTATTTGTTCTGTTCTCCTGGTCAATGTGAGCCCAACATATTAACTTTTATCTCTGATTTTGGTCTCCACCTGATCCTAAAGGGAAATATCAGCCTCCTCACCTGCAAAATGCTCCACTATTGTACATCAACTAGCAGTATGCTATTTTTGTATGCTCTTTGGAGCTGAAGAGGAAGTGCAGAGTGTAGAGTGGGTTTTTAGAGCCTTGTCTAAGGCTCAGATTAACTAAACAAGTGGAAAAACTCTCAGCTGGGGGAAACTTTGGAGTCCGGTTGTCATCTCTGTAGCTTCAATACATTAAGCAACAACTTTTGCACAATACAACATCATGTGATCCTTCGTTATTGTTAAAATATTGATCATGGCCACTTTAAAGGTCCATTGTGTAGGATTTGGTACCATCTAGTGGTAAAATTGCATACTCAATTGCATACTCAATGTGACTGAATATCGCCCTGCTAATCCCCCCTTTTCAAGCATGTAGGAAGATCTACAGTGTCTGCAAAACTCTTGCAAAAGCCAAGAGGCCCCTACTAGAGCCAGTGTGTAGAGCCATTTTGTCCATTCTGGGTTACTGTAGAAACATGGTGGGGATCATGTTTTCTTTTTCACGAAACACTAATTTAACCTGTCTTCCTTCTCCATTCCTCTCCAGGCAGCCTCCTTTATAAACTGTCTCATCCATGACAGCACGATTAGATCAACCTGTCTGATGATTTTATACTTCAATCTTCTTCTGTCATTTGATCTTTGCACTTGGGTGTTTCTTTAAGATATTGTATGCCAGGTTTCTCCGAATTGGCAAAAGTGTCTTTAGAAGAAATAAAAAGAAAAAGCAGATGTATTGTTGTTATATTTTTATATTGATTTGTTTTATCGTATTATGATTGAAGTGGAAAGGTGGAGTGACAGACAAACATCCATGGAGGGAAAATTACTTTTCATGATGTTACAAGTCAACTTCAAATGTCCTGAGAAATATTGTGGATGTTTTTGTCCTCTTCCAGCCTCCCCTCATTGTCCAAAGGATGGTGTTTTCCATGCCGAGTCCTCACGCTGTTTCCAGATCGTTCCGGGGGAGATGAACTGGACAGATGCTCAACAACAGTGTTTAAAACGCGGCGGGGATCTGGCAATAGTCAGGAGTGACGCGCTGCGTAACCTGCTGGCACACAAAGTCACACAGTGAGTGTTTGTGCATATGATGTGCAGAAATGTGGCCCTTTAATTCTGTTTATATGTATTCTGTGAGTTTACCTTGAACACAGACAAAGCTAAAATGACCTTGAACCTCTCTTGTAAGTATTAACATAGTATTATTTTTATGTTACATGTGTTATGCTTTGTGGTAGAAAATGATCAAATACAGAAGAGATAACCTGCATGCACAGCCCAATGCGTCATCCTCCTTTGCCTGACAAACCCAAGTGTTCCCACCATGATGCCTTGCCTGTTTGCATCATCAACAGCCAAAAAAACAACACGTATTTAAAACTGATGTTGAACTCCCAGTCACAGACAAACCATCACAGAGTGGATGGGTAATGAAAGGAGATTGAAAAGTGTGTATTTCTTGCTTCCTGCCTCTCATGTCTGCATGAACTTTGAGGCTTTAGTGACTGAATGTAACCTTCTATATTTGTATTGTTCAGACATGAGGCTCTTTTCACTGTCTATGTCCTTAATTACTATTCGTGACCTTCATGCCTTAAAGCTGATTGAATTTATTTTATCTTTTGGCTTTTTTGTCCATTGTTTTTGTCACTGTTAATTTATATTTATCGTTTCTTGTAAATCCTCCGACTGCATGTAGACATTGGAAATGCTGGTTTTTTCCCTCACATTGTGTAGCATGGATTTAGGTTTGAACAGATCATGGCCCTCAGGCTCAGGCATTTCAGTTGTATACAGTCTTTTCCCTCTTGACCAGTGATGCCTCGTTGCTTTACGCCTGTGTCATAGCTTTGCTGGGATGAGAAAACTCCTGGCTCTGTGTTGGTCTGAAGACCTTCAGTGTTTGGTGTTTGAAAGAGTTGCAAAAAACACATCTGTAAAAGCACAGCTGCATTGTAACCCTAACACCCTTGGAGGAGGAGTCTGCAATTCATTGTGTGTGTGTATTATTGTGAGCGTAGAGGCCCTGCCTCTGTAAACCTAAGAAAAAACTGCTGCAGATGAAGTTCAGCCCCTCTCTCCTCCTCGGCTCCTGCGTCCCTCCGCCTCCTCGCTTATATAAGGAGCCCTTTTTTTTCCTTTTTTTTTTAATCAGTACTTGTTTTTTGCCACAAAGATTCTTCTTATTTGTTCCATCTGCTTGATTTTTTTTAACCCTTGTACACCCTTTCAGAGGTTTTCTCACAAAGTTTGTATTCGGCCACATCAGACTGGTTCTTAACCCAGCTTTGTGTGTGAAAGGACAGGTTTTGAAAACATTTTACTCGTCCATTAAGCACTTAATGTCTCATATCTTAAACACATCTGTGATTTACTTGCGCCTCACAAAGGATCCAGACCCCCAGGGTCATCTGCAACAGGTTTACTCAGTGTTCTCAGGTTCAAAACCAAAACCAACCAAACCAAGTGAAGCAGGTTTTAGTTTTTATGCTCCCCACCTGTGGAACAAGGTTCCTGAATACCTGAGATCCATTAAAACTGTTGGCTCCTTAAAAGGGCTTCATGAGTTGCTTTTTAAAGTAAGTGAAATACATAAGGTCTTTATTAATCCATAGCTTTTTGGCTCTGTACTTGCTTTCTGTTTTTTAATACAATTTCTTTTTAATCTTTAACTAATTATTTGTCACTTTTATGTGCCTCATTTATGTCTCATTTTAATGTATTTTTATGCCTTTGTGAAGCAAATATTTTGCCTTGTGTCTTAATGGAGCCTTATAAATAAACTTGCCTTGCTGGTTCAGAAAAGCCGAACCAGATTACAGTGAGTCATACACATAAAGAGAGGAACATTTGAAAGGGGTGGCAGTGGGGATATGAGTCCATTAGTGGACTAATGGAGTGAAAATCCAATTTATCTGTCGTAATCACAAGGACGTATGAAATATCTGACATTTCTTATGTAACAAATTGCCGCCTTTCAACAATCGAAGCCCATTCATGCTCCTGCTGCCCTGCAGTCACTGCCTGTCGAAGGTAAGCTGGCACATAATTTACAGGCTTGAATGTCCCTTTGTTAAGACCCACATGGACTCCTATAATGTTTGTAGTGTGTTCCTCCATCTCACTACTTTTACACTCACAAGAACACGTGTGTACAACATGTCTTCTCATCATTCACCCTGAAGCTACACGTATTTTGACATTATTCTCAATTTAGATTTGGTAATGTTTGTTTCTGTGTGTGTGCTAGTTCATTTTCCAGCCACCAGCCTCCTTGTAGCTACAGCAGATGTCAAGCAGGCGCTGTGTTAATCTGAGTCTTACGTGTCTATTCCTGCCCCAGGGAGCGAGGTGTGTGGCTGGGCTTGGGTGATGTCAACTCTCCAGGCAAGCTGCACTGGGTGAACGGCTCAGAGGCTCAGGAAGGAGAGGAAGGTCTGCCACCTCGTTCCCCAATCTCCCGCGGAAACGTGTGTGTGTCCCTGGATCAGGGCAGCCAGACCAGTTCACACCCATGCAGTGCCAAGCGTGCCTGTGTCTGCCAGTACAGCCCCCAAGGTTGGCTCCATATGTTCCTAGAGAGACAGCGTCACATGCCTACAGAATATAGAGCAGTTCAAATGCCTTGAACTTTTGATCTGATGGAGAAAATAACAACTAAAGTACAGATTTAAGGCACATTAATTCTTCCCAAATCCCCCTGTGGCTAAGTTGTCTTGTCAAAGAACTGAGAGCTTTTCTTCACTTTTATTTTTATGTAAATTAAATTGCAGGGCAACAAGTTTAAAAACGGAAAGAAAAGAAAAATTGTTTTCTTTAAAGCTAATCACAATCACTGGATTGGCTCCCTGAAGCTATGCTATTAATGATGCTCCCTGTGCAAGAAGAGACACTTTCAGATTTGTTCGGAGCAGAATATTGTTGCAGAGCATCTCTTGACATAGAATCATCTTAATATAATCTTGCTGATTAAACTCTGTTGAGGAAACAGGGTCATATTTTCAGACTAGGTGGAAATTAAACAATGAAAGCAATTAAATGGAAATTTTAAATATTCCAGTCAGTTCATTAAGTTTTAACTGTGTGTAGGAAATTGGTCAAGGAGTAAAAAAAATACTTTTAAAATATGTGAGGTTCTCTAAACTCTGAATGCTGAGAAAAATAAGGAGAAAAGTCATTAAGTCTTTTACAAAATGGATATGTTGCAACTAAATAAATGGGTGCTGCAGCAAAATTGCTGCCATTGTTCCAAACTCAAAATGCAAAATGCAAATGTTACATCTGCAACAGAACATGATCTGCAGTAAACATCAGGAAGTGCAAGCTAGTCTCATAAAGTTAGACATAATGTGTGTGCAGGCAGGGCTGAGGCAGATGCTAAGCTGGATTGTCTGTGTCAGTCTACAACACAGGAAGAGTCTTAATAGGGCTGACATCCTCATCAGATTCATTCGACAGCAAGTAGACTTCAGAGAAAATAAAAATCAAACTAAAATTACATCCAAGACTGAGCTGAAATTCAGCATCATATTGTGAAATAGAATAAATGTGTTTATCTGTCTGTATCTTATCTGTCTTTCTATGGTCCAGTCTGTTGGTTCCAGACTGCAGCAAACGCAGACACCATGTTCCTCCTTTTTTCACTTTGAAAGTAGTTCTGTCTTTGAAGGTTGTTTCTGTCTCTCACCTCTTCATCTCATTCCTTCTCAAAGTAATTTGTAATAGAGATAGCCCATCATTTTTTATAATGCCTCCACTACCTGTCTCCCTAATCCTCCCTCTTTCTTTGTCACCTTGACTTCATTTTCTTTCCGCCTCTACAGTTCGTGTTCCAGATGCAGGGATCTACATGCTGGGCCTGGCTGTGTTTCCCTACAATGATAACTTTCACCGGGTTCAATCCTCTCAGCTCCTCACTCCTCAACCTCCCAGTGGTGGCATAGAGGTGAGAGGGAAATCTCATCTTATTGAGTCATTGTGATGCTTTGCTCACACCTTTTTTTCATCAAACTCTCTGTCTCTTTATTTGACTTTTTTCCCTCAGGTGCTGTTGTTCCCAGCTCTGAGCTTTGTTCAGGCAGGTCGACTGTCCTCCCTAGAGTTTGTCACTCAGGAGCTCAGCACACAAATCCACGTCCGGTTCCAGACGTACAGGCCTTACTGTCATTATCCCGGCCTGCACCTGCTGCTGCCCAGTGAGTCAAACACAGAAACACAGAAACACACTCACTGTCACACACTGACACACTCTAAGCCATCCGCACATTCCTACTCACATGAGCAGGTGTTAAAAAAAATAATAGAAGCCACCTGCGCCAACACCTCCAGTTTGAAAAAAAGACAGCCCCACACACACACACACACACACACACACACACACACACACAAACACTGACCAACCTTGTTCAAAGTTGTTAGGTAAGTGAACATGAAGGAAAAGTTTGAATAGGGTGTAAAGTAGTGCAAAACAGGAGAGGAAGGAAACACGACCAGTCAAGGTCACCTCCCTTCTGGGCACTTCCTGTCCTCATCCAAACACATGACACGTAACTGCAACACTGCGCGGCATAAGGCAAAAGAAATTGAAATGCTTTCTGTGTTTTCTTTTTTTTAACTTGTCCACTGAGACGTAGCAGCAGAGCTCTGCAAAAGACAGAGTGGCAGAGAGCGAATGCTCATGAAAGATGTGAAAAACAGTAATCCACAGAGAGGAGGGCAGCTCGTTAAAGACACAGGAGCACGTTTCCTGTGAAACTTTCATTTGGAATTTGTGAGCAAAGCAGCAAAAGAGGAGACACTGAGATAATGCAGCTGGATTATTAATTACAAAGAGAGAGTGCTCTGCCCTACTGTGGAGAGGATACCATCCCATCACACTAAATATTTCTTTGAACCAGAAATACATTTCTTTTAGCTGACATTTTAAAGTTTTGCTTTACACTGTTTGTTAGATATTAACTCAGGGAGAAAACACAGTGACAAATCAGCTTAGATCATCTTCATCTTCTTTATTTCCTTTGTTATCTCATTCTCCTATCTCATCCCCTGAGTCCTCTTTGTCTTCTTCTTCCACTCCTTCTTCTGCATCTTATTCATCTTCTTCTCCTTAATCTTTTGTCTTCTTCTTCTCCTTCATCTTCTTTTACTTCCTATTCCCGTATTTCAGGATTTATGAAATCCATCAACCTTTCTTCTGAAAAAAGTCTAATTGATTTTAAACTTTTTTCTTCTCACACTTTTGCCCAATTATCAACAACCTGCTCTGTTCTCCACCAATGATTTGTCCATTTTTTTGAATCATGCAAAAGATACTCAAAGATCTCAATACTTAGTGTAAACTGACTGCATCAGTGCCACTTTTTTCATTTTTGACCTGGCTGTCTGTGAGTTAAAAGACTTCTTTTGCCTGTACATGGAGATTTCTGATATGACTTCATACACTTTACACTCTAAACTTAATTTAAAAATAAAGGATTTACAAAATCTTACAAAATCTTCTGTCTTAGGCTGTGGAGGACCAGCTTGCGCTTCAGTGGCTATTTGTGTCCCCAATGACACTGGGGGTGGTGGTCCACCCTCCTGCCCCCCATTAGAGCAGTGGTGTCCCTTCCAGCAACGGTGCCTTCCCCTCACTAGTCCTTGCCACCCATCCTCATGCCTGAACTGCACACAAGCTCACCACCTGCCGGCCGGGGCACTGAGGCCTCGGTATGTCCTGCAGAACGAGGTGGTCTTCACTCTTGCAGCAGGACCAGCTGCACATGTGCTGGTGAGAGGATTTACTTTTCAATCCCTATTTGTAGAGTTTGTGACCTGCAGTTTAACTTCTGTCCGTCTGATTTTCGTCGGTATTTGCCTCTGACTTCCAGGTACAAGAACAGTTGGAGGACCTCCTCATTTCCCGTGGTGATGTCATCGCCCTGCAGCATGACGCTGGCTCCTCCTCTCTTCTCCGCTGTGGATCCTCCTCAAACTCACTGTGGCGGCAGCCTGTCTTAGCCCTCAACCAATCTGAATGGTTCTGGATCAACAACACCAGACAGTCGACAGATGCCTCAGCTGACGGCGAGGCTGACCTTCTGCCAGAACCAGAGCTTGATGTGAAGGCACTGGTGGAGGATGGTGAAGGAGGCTGGCTGGAGGAAGTAGACTGCCCTGTTAGAGTGCTCTACCTGGGACACAGTGAGACCCAGCTGCAGGGAACACAGCTGTCCGCTGGTCTACCCCAGCCTGGACTTTACAGCCTGCTGGTAAGATATCAAAACTCTGTGTCATATCTCAGTCCATGTGACAGATTTTCAGCATATTTAAGTGTCTCAATAAAGAGACTAAGTCATGAGACAGAGTTTAATTTGAAAAAATTCCAGGTGACCACAGCTGAACCATCATATCCAGCTTCAGCGTCATGCCCGTTGCGGGTGGTGCCTCCTCTGGGTTTGACGGTCCTTCACCCTTCTCCTAGGAATGGCACCCTCTACTTGCAGCCCAATGACACCCGGCTGCTGCTTCGTGTTCAGTCTCGTTATGAAACAAAGGCCACTTGCCAGGGCGGTAGTTGCAATGCAACCTTTCAGGTCCACTGTCCCCCAGAGTTTTCTTCCAGCCTGGGGCTCTGTCAGCCTGGGCCGAGCTCAGGCCCTGGGGCTGAGGTCACAGAACCAAGCCTGTATGCTGTGATGGATCTGAGCCTGGTGAAGGGAGACCCAAGGAGTCCAGTGCAGATTGAGTTGGAGGCTCATAATAATGTGACAGAGGCCAGCCTGACTGTAGTCATCCAGCTGGAGGAGCCACTCAGAGGACTGGGGGTGCAGCCACACCCTGCACACCGCGTGCTGATGGAGTCAGTTGTGGTCAGTTTGTGTTTGTGTTTTTGTGGTTACTCTCGTGCATAAGAGTTCATATTTGACAATAATAAATACTGCAATATACTCTGTGTATATATATATATATATATATGTTTGTGTGTGTTTAGAGCTACACAGCATCAGTGCTTGAAGGCACAAACCCCACATTTAAATGGACAGTGGATGATAAACCCTACTTCACCTACTATAACACTGTCCTCAATGTCATCTACCAGCATGCTGCTGTCTACAAACTCACGGTGAGTGTCAGTTATATTCTACATTTTTGTCTGAATATTAAAGAAAAATAAAATCAGCTTTAACTGTAAATAGACTGAGGCTTCCTCTCATTTTGTAAAGTGTTGACGATGAGGTTTTATTGGAAGCTTTGTTGTCAGCTCTCTGTAACCATGAAATCTCTAAAATCCTCAGCATTTTTGTTTTCTTGAATACCTTGAACATGTTTTGGTTTTTTTGTCTTCCTGAACACTGTGTCAAAATATAACAGTTTTTACCATTAACTGTGAAATCTGCTGACAGTTTTGTTGAATCATTGTTGGTCTGTAAATGTCAAAGAAAAAAGTGGGAAAATGCCCTTCACAGTCTGCCAGAGCCCAACTTGACGTCTTTACAGTCAACAGTCCAAAGATTGAACTAATTATCACACAGTTTTAAGAAGAACAACAAATGTTTGTGGTAAAGGCAGGCAGAACGAGTATATTTTTGGCATTTATCTTGAATGATCGCTGGATAATGGACTCAGGCCTCCTGTGTTTGGACATACTTGATGGCAGCTTGTAGTGTCGTGTCACAGCTTAAGCTAACAGACTGTAGAAGAATGGAATGCCTTATCAGCTGTGTCCAACCATCTTTTTGGTTGTGTGGCATCTCTTCCAGGTGACTGCCATGAACCATGTCAGCAGCCTTACAGAGCATTTCAATGTGACCGTGGACCGACTGCAGCCGATGGCCAAACTCACAGTAAGGGGTGTGCCAGATGTGGTCCCTCAGGGCTCCACACAGACTCTGACCACCTCTGTGCTTGTCGACATGTCCGTGGCTGCCACTTTCCGGTATGAACAGAGATAGATAGGTAGCTGGGTAGAGGGGTGAATAGATACTGTCTGTGCTGTGGTTTGTAACAATATCACAATAGTGCCTCTTCTTCTCTATGTCTCTTCTTCTCTCTTTTATTTTAAGGCAGGGTAAACATAGTGTATACATTTGTGTTTGACTGCTCCTCTTTCCTCTCCTGTATCAGTCTCTGTGTCTTTCTCCTCTCTTTACCTCTGTTTCTGTCTTTCAGTGTGCTACCATGCAGTGCCTTGGATTCATAACTGTGTGGTCAGAGCAGATTGCTGACAAGAATTTTCCCTTCAGCTGTTTCCCCGGCAGTTTTTTCCCCTTTTTCTTCCACTCTTATAATCTTTTCTTTCCCTCCCTTCTCACATTCCCATCCTCCCAACTGTGGAGCACTCTTTCACTTAGTTTCCCCCCACTCTCACTCTTCTTGCGCTTTTGGTTTCCACCTCTCCTTGTCCAAAGCCGGAGAAGATTCACTCTTTCCAGGTGGTGACCGTATGTCTTTTCGTTTAAGACCAAGTGATGTAGACTTCAAGCCAAAGCACAAGTTGATAGTCACTGTGAACTATTCAACCATAATTCGACCCCCCCCCCCAATACACACAAATGCAGGCATATACATACACATAGAGCTGTGGAAAGTACATTTGCCAGGTTTAAGCACTGTGTAGAATTGCTTTGGTCTGCAAGAACCTCACTCTGTGTTTCCCACCTTTGTATGTAATGACAGTTGATGTCACATATGATTCAGTTGTGCTGGCGTGCAGCTCATTTTCATTATCACATATCTTTATAAATATATTTAATGGTTTCACATTGTCTCTGTTTTGTTGCAGATGGTCTTTTGGTGACGGTGGATATAAGGAGTTTCAATACAAGCCTCCCTATCCTCCCTCCCAAATCTGCCCAGAATCACCCAGTCAGGTCCTCCTCAGCAGCAATGTCTCTTATATCTACTCTCAGCCAGGTAACTCCCTCTCAGTACTCCTTCCATACAATCTTGAACAATGGGGCAACAGGCAGTTTAATTTGATTGTTTTTTAATAAACATAGGTTGAGATGTTTTAAGGGAATTGTAGGGAATGACTTATGAGTAACTTGATCTCTTTCTTTCCCTTTTTTTGGGTCTTATGTTACAGGAATATACACAGCACTGGTGTCAGTGTCCAACCGCTATGAGAACATCAGTCAGAGCATCAACATGAGCGTTTACAGCATCCTGACTCGTGTTGATATACAAACAGAGCCTCGACTCCTCCTTACTGGCAAGACAGCAGATTTTGAGGCTCACCCTCTGCCCTCACCCTATGGCATTCACTATGACTGGAACTTTGGAGATGGTTCCGCACTGCAGCAAGGTCGCCGTGTGGCACACGCCTATGCTCAGAGTGGCGTCTTCAATGTCTGTGTATCAGTTAACAACACCATCAGCTCTACAGAGGTTTGTGCCAAGATGTTTGTATATGAAGAGATTGAAGATTTAACAGCCAAAAGCTCCTCTCCCACTGAGCTTCACAGCCCTACCACAGTATGGGCTCGCCTTGGATCAGGTAACAACATCACATGGACATTCTCCATGGGTGATGGGACCATCTACACAATATCTGAAGATCATGTTTCACACAGCTATATTAAAGATGGCAACTACACAGTGAATGTGACAGCTGCAAATGCTGTGAGCTCTGGCTGGACAATCCTGCCGGTGCACGTGTTTGTCTTTCAAGTTGTGAGGATGGAGCCATCCGGGTGTGTCCAAGAGCAGACCCCTGTGAACTTTCAGGCCTGGGTGTCTGGTAATGCATCGGCTCATCTTTATGAATGGAGCTTTGGGGATGGAAGCCCTAATGAGACACACCATGGCAACCCCACAGTCTCACACACCTACTCAACAAGTGGGAACTATCACCTCTCTCTTCTTCTGTCCAGCGGGCTAAACAAAGCAACCAAGGCCAACTTCTTTAACTTGGTGTGTGTGCAGCCTGCTTTAAGCAACATCAGCCTCGCTGTAGACAAGTCACACTTTGCAGTCGGAAAGGTGATCCAGTTCCAAGTCAAAGCTGAGCCAGAATTTAACTACAGTTATGAGTGGGACTTTGGCAGGAAGGAAGACCTTGTGCTCATCCGTGGTTCTGGGAATATCATGACAACATATAAAAATCCGGGCCATTACATGGTGACAGTCAGCGTCTTTAATAACATCTCCACCAGTAACACCAGTGTTGAGATTGATGTTCTGATGCCCATAGGGCCACTTGTTATCCAACATAACAGCACTAAGAACGATAACCTGACCCTTAGAGCACCATACACTTTCACAACATCTTCCTTGGCCTCCAATGTTACCTATGTCTGGAACTTTGGAGATGGCACATCACTTACAGGCCAGAATATCATCTACACTTACAACATCTCAGGAAACTACAATATCACACTGACTGCTGTCAACTCAGTCAGCAGTAATCACACTGTTTTACCCGTTGCTGTGCTTGCACCAATTTGTGGGTTGACTGTCAATGCCAGCTTGATTAATGTCCCTCTTAATGCCACAGTTCACTTTGAGGCCCAAATGGAGGAAGGAGATGATGTGCGGTTCTCTTGGATCTTGTGTGACCACTGCAGCCAAATTCCAGGAACCCACACCATGTTCTACACCTTCCGCTCTGTTGGCACTTTCAGCATCATTGTGATAGCGGAGAACAATGTAGGACGGGCTCAAACGAGTATTTTCCTGTTTGTCCAACGTGAACTGGAGGGGCTACAGATTTTAGCAGAGGAGGAGGTTGGCGGAGGAGGGGCCCCAGGATTAGATGGTTGTTGCTTTGCTACAAACCGTGTCCTCCACCTTCAAGCAGGATTAAAGGAAGGAACCAACATGACATTTACTTGGAAGATAATCAGAGAGCTGGACCCTGTGAGCTCAGTCTTCAACATTACTGGAAAGACTGTGGAGGTGAATTTCTCCACACCAGGTCCATGTGACATCTTCCTCCAAGCCGCCAACCTCCTTGGCCCGCTGTCTGTCAAAAGAACCATACACTTCCTGGAACCAGCTGGAGAGGTCTACCTGCAGATAAGCAACAACCCAGTTGCAGTCAATGCTTCAACTAACCTGACAGTATTGACAGCTGAAGGCTCAGACCTACAGTATCACTGGTCTGTGAATGGGGGCGATCTGCAGTGGAGCAAACCTTGGAAGACCCACACCTTTACTAGTCCTGGCCTGAAGGTAGTTACAGTAGAGGTCTTCAATGAGGTTAGCTCAGAGGTTGTGTCAGAGACTCTTAATGTCCAGGAAATCATTTCTGGGCTGAATTTCACAGCTACCAATGACAGTTACGTTGCAACAGGCGCCAGCATCGGGCTCCAGGGCGAGGTCTTGACAGGAACCAATGTGACATGGACATGGTCGCTAGAAGGAAGAACAGAAACCGGAAGGAAAATTTCTCTGATTTTCCAGGAGCCAAAAACTGCCAATGTCACTCTTAATGCCACTAATGATGTCAGTGGTCAAGTGGTTTCCAGAGAGTTTTTTGTCCAGGACAAAATTCAGGGGTTGGAGCTGAGGGCAAGTAAGCAGATTGCAGCAGTTGGAGAGCAGGTGGAGTTCACCATTTCAATGGCAGCAGGCTCAGACGTGCATCTTATCCTCAGCATTAGTGGCGATGCCACTGTTATCCCTGAACCCAATCAAACTTTCATCCACACATTCAGCAGGGTGGATACATACATGGTGAATCTCACTGCTCTCAACCAGGTAAAGTTAAAGGAGATGGATTACATCATAATGGCATATCATACCAATGGTTTTGCTGGTCAGTTTTTATTACTATGTTTCAAAACATTACATAAAAATCACCACAGTCATATCAGAAATGGATAACAGGCATTTTTTCGTAGCATTTTTCATTTTTTTCATTATTCCCCTGTAAAATGTGGCAAAGGTGTTGAACCTCACAGCTTATTTTAAGAAAGACATCCCTGAAGTTGATAGTGAAGTTTAGTTTTATGAAAATGTCAGATTTAAAAAAAAAGGCTGCCACTGACTAAAGCACCTCCACCCAAACCCACTCACCCATAAATATTAACTAAAAATAATGCAAAACACACATATCAACATGTGTACCATCAAAATATTTTAAACATTAATCACATATGCATTGACTCTGTTATCAAACCCAGCAAGAAAATTTAATCAAAGTAACACAATGCACAATACAATGCATACTGATTTTATGTGTTGCAATATAACAATCCAGGTGAGTTTCAAGAGGCGGAACCTCCACATAGAGGTGATGGAGCAAGTGAGTGGACTTTCCATCCTCGGAAGCTGCGCAGCAATTCCTGTAGGTGTGAAGAGACTGTTTGTTGCCAACATCCAGACAGGAAAACCAGTCCATTTCCTTTGGACCTTTGATCTGCACCACCACCTCCAGGCATCACACATAGGCAAAGAGGTAATCTCACTTCAGTATCAATTTTAGCTTTCATGAATGGGAGGTTTGGGGTTTGCTTGAGGTTTGCTAGGTTTGGCTGGATGGCTGAGCTGAAGATGTTTCTGGATGAGACATGGAAACAGGCTTCAGGGCAAGGCAGACTGACAAAACTCACACAAGGCAAAGAAAGCTAAAGAGGCTCACGACAAGTGGTTCACAGCGACAATTCGGCAAGGATTGAGAGCAGGCTGCAGACTTTTGTAGTGTGGAGTGGGACTGATAACGGACAGGTGTGCTGATAGGTGACTCTCCTCCTTCAGGCAGGGCCAGAACAATCAAACAACAAAATACTCACCAAGTATACTGACATGGCGACAAAACAATCACACTCACGCAAGCACACTGGTGTCACTGGGTTGAGCTATGACAAGTTTTCATATTGTAATCATGGCGTTAATATCACAATATAATAAACAAGTGTTAAGCTGCACAAATACTGATATGTCTCAATGAATCCTTCAACCACAGGCGTCCTACGTGCCAGAAGAAGCAGGTTTATTGACCATCTACTTGAAGGCCTTCAATGCACTGCATTCTCAGAACATCACCAGACACATCCTGGTGCAGAACCTGCTGACAGCTGCCTTCCTGTATGCGGCGCCTCAGGACACTTTCATTAATAAGACAGTGACCCTGAAGGCCTATGTCACACCCGGATCTAATCCTGTGGAGTGCCTGTGGGACTTTGATGACAGTTCTGCTCTAGTTCATACTAGCACCACAACTGTGGGTCATGAGTTCAGACACCCTGGACACTTTCTGGTCCAAGTATGTTTCTTTGACTGCTACATTCCATGTATTGTACAGGTCCTTTATGTTATGTTAGTCTGTAATATACTGTGATTAAGTCATTTGACAGAAGCTGCTTGTCAAAGCTTAACATGCATGAGTTTTATGATTTCACCACCTCGTTTTTGTCCTCCAGGCAAACTGCAGTAACCTGGTTAGTTGGGTGTTGGCCCAGGTGGAGGTGAACATCAGTATATTGGAGTGTGAGGAGCCGGAGGTGCAGGTGGTACAAGCCCCCCGTTTGGCCATCTGGCGCTCGCAGCCCGCTCTGGTGGAGGCCAGTGTGGACCTGAAAGGCTGCCTGCGCTACGGAGCTCAATACCTCTGGCAGATTCTCTCGACACCCTCTTGTGATGATATCAAAGACCACCATTTTCCCTCTTGGGTGGGGACTCCGCCCTCTCCCCCTGTGATTCGCCTGCCTGTGGAGGTGGATATGCAGCGGCTGCAGCTGTCATTGCCAAAGATGGCCCTGGCAGCAGGAAACTATACCTTGGTGTTCTCACTGTCATATGAGGATGTGCCGCTAAGGAAGGCTGCCTGTCTGCACCTCAGTGTCATGGCTGCCAGGTCAGTGGAGAGAGGAGGTGTTGATAATAATCAGTAACCATGACATTCAAAAAATAAAATATAAGTAAGTGTAATCCATTTGCCAAAGAGGCGAAAAAAACTTACAAAAACAGAAAGTTGATAACAAATTTTGCTAATGTTTTTATAGATATTATAGTATTGTTACAGTAAATTCCTTATGCATAAAATCGTTTTGTGAAATTTTGATATCAGGACAGCCTAGATGGAGAAGTAGCATTTTGACTTTCTCACTACAGACTACAGCCTTTACCCTGCTTTTTTACTGTTTCTAATTTTTAGTTATACTTAGTTCGAGGAATATAAATTAGCATAATAATCCAACAGAATTGATGCCAGCTGCAGTGCACTGGGTTCATGGTGAAAAAAGCTTCAAAAAGGGAACTGGACCTACACAAACAACCTGCTGCATAAACTACTTCTTTTTGCCAAAGTTTAAATAAATTCAGTCATTTCATCCCTGACACTGGTCCCCTCTTGCAAGGAAGACTGTGCTTTGCAAAGATGACAACCTGTTTCTCTCTCATATGTGAGAAAATGTAGAATGGTGTCACTCAGAATGTACAGTGTGTGTTTTTAGTGCTCATATGGAGAGTTGGTAAACATGTTTGGTCACAAAGCAGTGTCACATTAAGCAAACCTCAATGTAAGAAAAAAAGAACAATGCTGAAATCAGTGTCATGTGGTTGATGGGTAGAATTCAACCCATTGATAGAGGTAAAGCATCAGTGTAAATGGACAAGGCAGTGACAAGAAAGGCAATATTATTAGGTTTCTGGAACAGAAATATAGTTTTCTTTGTTCTGTTGTAAGACCACGGTGTCAGATTTGTCCTGAAAAGTAACTCCCCCAAGAAAAGGGAAAACTTCAGACAGGATAAGGATGTTGGAACAGATGCCTGATGAAAGATCTGTACAACAAGTTGATAACAGTGTGCTCCTTCCTTTATGTACATTCCCAAGACATGTAAGTGCACCTTAAATATTCCAGCTTAACTTGGTAAATCTTCATCTTCATCTTCTTCCGCTTATCCGGGGTCGGGTTGCGGGGGCAGCAGCCTAAGCAGGGAAGCCCAGACTTCCCTCACCCCA
>JAPZDZ010000020.1:19320362-19337864 GCA_029783805.1 Acanthurus tennentii
TAAAGTGTGTGGTGAGGGGTTTTACAGCCTTAAAACATATATAATAATTGTAAAAAATAAAGCTGACTACTTTGCGGGTTTTCTCCTATTGCGGGTTATTTTTAGAACGTAACCCCCGCGATAAACAAGGGACCACTGTAATTAGAACAACACCTGTATTATGCAGGATAATTTAACCCTCCAGCTCCATGTTTTGTGGTTAATGTAAGTTAATGTTTTATGTTTTAAAAAAGTGCTCACTGATCTCAGTGGCCAGGTTGTTCCAGAGTCCAGAGGCCAGATGCAGGGGAGGAAGAATTCCAAGAAGATATTCCTTTTTCGTGTGTACATGATTTCACACTAATGGAATAAAATAGCGTCATCATTTGGACTGGTGTGGTTAAAATCTGAGGTGGAGTTTGATCCTCCCTGAAATACACTTTGGCCCTATAGCCTGCAGTCACTGAAAGTGCAGATGAAAAGATTCAAAATTACAATAATGTGAAATCCATCGATGAAAAGTAAAATGATAAAAGTCAGGAAATATTCTGGTAAAGAATGTGCTGGCTATTAACAAGAGTTCTGAAAGTATAAGTAGACAAAAAAACTTGAGCTCTGTTAATACCACATTTGGTGTTGGGTTGCAGATGTTCATAGGGGAGCAGCTGAAAGTCAGTGCGGAGTGAGTGAGTGTGTGTGTGTTGGTGTGTGTCTTCATAGGACCCGTGCTGTGTTTGTGGAGTTTTCTCTCTACAACATCAACACAAACCTCCTGGCTGTCTTCTCCTTCGTGTTTGAGTTTCCAGTTTCTGAGCGTGCCCAGTCCAGCCTTGACCTCCTTGTCATCACTCTGTGGCCAATCACAGGCCTGGACCTGCAGCTCCTTCTCATGGTAACCCCTCATCAGTTATCAGAGAAAAGGCCCTCCACTGGCCCAAACCGGAATTGGCCTTGTTACCTTGGCGACAGTCTAGCCTTGTAACACTGTAGTTTCCTGTTTACAGATTGTTCTCCTCGCCCTGGTCTTGTATTTCCTGGTGCGGGGGGTCTTGGGCTTCCTCAGAGAAGGCTATGTGTACTTGCTGTCGGCCTGGAGACTCCTGGGCATCTGTAAACTGGCTCTGGCAGCGTCTGTGTGCAGCCTGCACCTGAGCCGCTGCACCATGGCCACGCAGCAGTGGGCGTCATACCTGAAGCACCCGCTGGACGCCTTCACAGACTTCTACCCCCTTGCCAAACAGAGTCAGATGTACACAGTCATGTCTGCCTTGCTGCTGTTCATACTGGTGCTCAAGGTAAAGGAGAAAGGCCAAAGACAGAAGGACTACCTGTAAATGTATTATTAAATATTTCTTGTTTTTCACAACTTTGAGTTTAAATTTGTAGTTTTTAACTTTAGTGCTCAAGAGAGGGTAGTAAGGTTTTTAAGTATTGAGAGATTGGCTCAGGGCCCTGACACACCAAGCCAGTGATGCGTCAGTTTGAGCTGTATCTTACTCTGTTGGCTCTTTTCAGCCCTTGTCGACAGATTTTTGGTCAGCTCAGCATGTTGAATTGGCAGCGGAGCCTGTCAGTGAGCGTTTTTAAAATGAGAGGTTTCATTGAACCTCATGTATAAAAACAAAAAGTGCTTTCAAAGTCTATTGATTGGATAAAATGTTTTTGGACAAAAGCATCTCCCAAATCAGAGTAAAATAATGACTGCAATGTTAAAGCAGCTAGCAGTGATGAACACGACCCAAGTTGTAATGAAATGGAACTTTTTATTTCGCGCCAACAGAAAAGGATATTTCATGTCATTAGATATTCACTTTCTCTCCCCCTGCCTCTCCGATCTTCCAGGCCTCCCACCAGCTGCGCTTCCTCAGAGAGTGGGCTGTGTTCGGCAGAGCTCTGCGGCGCTCCGTCTGGGAGCTGCTCGGCATCGCTCTGGCATTACTGCTGCTGGTTCTGGCTTACTCACACACAGGACACGTGGTCAGACCTTTTTCTTTCATTTGTGTCTGCTATTTCTCTCTCACACACTAACAGATAAAACATAATGCAAACTTGACATGACCCACATACAAGCACCACACCTTGACCAGCCTTGGTGGTGTCCGGTCTGTTCAGAACATGTTTTGTTGGCCCAAGATCTTCTCTCTCTTTCAAAAGGCAGTACACATAATTTATGATCTTTAAATTAGGCACAGTTGCGATGAAGATGGTCAAAATGACAAATGTAAAGTTTGAAGTAAAGAATGCAAGAGAAAATCTCTCAGCCATATATATAAGGACAGTGTTACCAAACAGATTATTTTTTACTTTCATTTGGCCGCATTTGACAGCATGTTCCCTTGAGATATAATGTCACTATTTGAGATCGCCCTGCCAAACTGAAGTATAATTAAATAATTGAATTGATACAAAGGATCATTTTTTAACAAAGAGGCAAACAACTGCTATTCAAGGATTCAAGGTGATGTGGCAGTCCTTGTGTAACACACAATGGAATGAAAGCTTGAGGTCCCTCCATCCACACAAATATCACTGGAACACAAACACAAAGACTAGTGAGATGTCCCTCTTATTCACAGTGTCATTACAGCAGTTTGAGGTGTCTTACTGTTGATCATGAATGATAAAAAAATGTATGTATTAATCAGTTCATTTTAAAAAGTAGCCTCTACCCATCAGTCCACATGGCCGTAAGGCAGCTTTTAGCTGCTACTTATTGGCTTGTGTCCATTTTATCATAAGACTTTTTTATTGTTGTTTTCTCCTGACATGGCTCTTTTTTATTTGTGAATTATTCTCTGTGAAATACTGTGAGGATACTCCGTTTAAGCTTTTCCTTCTCTTTTCTTTCCCTGCAGCTCTTCCACTCCGTGTTGGACAGTTACGGCAGTGTGAGCTCTGCCTGTCTCTCTTTGCTCGGTGCTGGCGGACGTGGTCCTCTCTCATGGCGTCCTAGCTGGATGACTATAGGCCCCTCTAGCACCATCTCCTCACTGGTGTTCCACGTGAGCTTTGCCATACTTCGGCTGGTTTTGCTATGGTTGGTTACTTCCGTGTTACTGAGGAACTACCGGCGGGCACGAGCTGAGCTGTATCGTCCAGCTGTGGATCTCCAAGACTACGAGATGGTTGAGCTGTTCCTCAGACGACTCAAAATGTGGATGGGACTCAGCAGGGCCAAGGAGGTGCATTTCCTGTTTCATATCTGCAGCTGCTGTGGCTGTCAGAGAAGAAACATTGTAGTTTTGATCTATTTTATAAGCTTTTAGAGATCTTATAGGATCAGAATATAAGGGGATTAATGGTGGCAGACAACTCGTTAGTGGCTGCATATCCATTACTCTGTTGAAAGATATAAATGAATCCTAGCACTGTTCAAGCACATCTTCATTGTCTCTTTTTTTTCATTTTTTCTCTCCTTAGTTTCGTCACAAGGTGCGTTTCGAGGGCATGGAGCTGCCACCATCCCGTTCTTCCTCCACTAGTGACTGTAAGTCCCTGTGTCTACCACCACTGGATGGTCCCGACTCCCCTCCCACCCCAGACAGCATTGATGCGGGGTCTGAGGCCTCGTGGCGCCCGGCCTCCTCCAGCCCCTGCAGCCTGACAGAAGCACCGGGGATGGGCCTGGGCCTCGGGCTCGGCCTGGGTTTGGGGCTCGGCCCAGGAGTGATGATGGGAAGCACCAGCTGGAGGGAGAGGGCAGAGACGGAGGCCTCTCTAAAGAGGCTCCTCCCCACCCTGGACGCCTTGCTGCAACAGCTGGACCGTGTCTCTGTAGCAACAGAGGACCTTTACCACATGGAGTGCAGACTGGAGCGTGCCCAGAGGAAAAGGAGGCGTAGAGGGCAAGAGAGAGGAGGAGCTGGTCAGGAAGGGAGGAGCGAGATGGTTCAGAGAGGGAAGGGAGAGGACAAGGACTCAGGATGGAGAGAACGGAAGAGTGGCAAAGAAAAACACAAAGTGAGCAAAAAGGGGAAAAAGACGAATAAAAGTGAACTTCCAAAGGAGTGTGGAATCACTGCTGCCAACCCCAAAAAGACTCCTGTGGCCACGCCTGTTCCCTTTTTAAAGGCCAGATCAGCTTCTGCCACCACACATACACCAGCTCCTCAACCATCGGCCAAACCTCCAATCAGTGCACCTACACCAGCCATTGATAGATCTGCCCCAGACTCTTCCTCTCGACCTGTCTCATCAGCAAACACTCCTCAGTTCCATGTCCCACAGTCCAGAACACCTACTGCACCTCCATGTACCCCTTCCTTGCCATCTGCCCCTGCCCCTCCAGAGAAAGAGATCCTCCCTTCCTCCAGCCTGTTTAACCACCCAGCTCACACTACCACCATTCCTACACGCAAGAGAAAACGCAAACCCCCTCCCCTCAAAAACAAGGTGCACCCCAACCTAGACAGGCATGGCCCTGGACACCCCAAATCCTGAAAACTCAGATTAGATGGACAAAGAAAAGTAAAAAGGTGAAACAAAGGAATGCAAGAGTGAGTGTTGGGTTAAGGACGAGAGGTCAGGGGCAGCTGGTTTTGTCCCCAGATTCCCCTCTCTAAACCCAGGGAAAAGAGACGACTGTGGATGAAAAGGAAACAGATCCACAGCAAGGTGGATCAAGAGGGATCACAGAGACGAGCAGTTTGGGGTCTTGAAAGACAAACAGAACGCAATAAAGGAAGACTTTGCAGGTGTATAAGCAGTGATCTGTTCAAATCCCAGTTCAGTTCTCCCAGAAACAAGGTGCAGGCACCAAGTACTATCTGAGCTGGATTAGTCAGCCACGTAAAGGTCACCATTGAAACCAAAGTACTCCTTTTCCACATTTCCCCAGATTAAACCTGACCCTACTTGACCCTGGAGGTTATGTGGGGTCACTGACAGGAGCACATGTGAGTGCTCACCTGAGAACTTAACCAACTGAAAGCAGGCAATGCAATCAGTCTTTTTGTGTATCACAGAAAAATGTGTCCATTTCTCAGTTATGTTGTCAGTCTACATATTTTTATATTTTATATTTTGGTCACCATGGGTACTTATTGTGGCCTGTCTGAAGATAGACATATTTTATTGACCCACAGATATACGCACATGCAGGTATACACATGCATAGAATTAACACTGTAGGCACGGATGCGCTAATTGTAATGTAGTGCACACTCAAGTCCACGGAGGTACAAGAGAGAACTGAATCAAGCAAACATGCGAACAAAACAAAAGAAAAACACTCTTGAGGTTGTTGTTCTTCAGGGTGCAGTTTTTACCACCAAGTATGGAGAGATGAAAACAATGCAAAATTAAAGGGAAGCCACAAGCAGTGATGAGAAGGTGTTGCACGTACAAAACAAGGTAGTGTAGGAGTGTTAGCAGAAAGAGGGAAAGAAGGAAAGCTTGAAAGGAGAAGTTTGGGATTTTATTTGAGACAGCAGGGAGGATTGGCCTTGGCTGATACAGTACTGATTATTTACACACACGTTCTCCCCTCATAAAGCTAAAGTGACTCCCGCTCTGATTACCTTTTTACAAAGAGTTGTGTTCAACATGGTTGTGATTTAAAAGCACTTTTGTTCTGATGTAGATTGTTTTTGGGCAGGGTGTGAGGTGTAGTAATCAGTAATAAGCTTGGTGTCCAAAACCAATAGAGAAAGCTCCACTCATACTGTATCTTAGCTGTAAATGTTGCCAAAGCTTTTTCATCACTTATGCAGCTTTTTCATGCCAAGTAATTCATTCATTTCAATTTGTACTTAGCACTTTATTTCCTAATGGAGCTGATATCTAATGCCATATTTAACTCTTGTGCCATGTTTTACATTCATATCTAAGCAGCTACATTGTAGAAACATCCTAATAAGTATTATCGATGTTTTGAAGCCATAGCTAGTTGTTGTGCTTGTACCATTTTCTGCTCAAGGTAATGTTGTTGACTGCTTTTTATTTCTTCATTTGATCAACATTTGAACTTCCTGTGTCCAGTGGGCAGATCTCAGGGAACCCACCCTTTTCCCCGAACCCTGAAAATACAACCAAAAAAAACTAAACTGGGGACAGAGGAGATGTTTTTAGTAATCTGGGAAATTATATTTTGTGTTAAATTTTTCCACAAACTTTGAATTCCAGCCTGTTTCAGTGTCCAACTTTCTTTCTATCTCAGCCAAAATCTGAGAAAATATTAGCTTTTGCTTCTTTGTTTTTTTTTTGTTTGTTTTTTTAAATGATGAAAAGTAGCAGATGTTGCAAATATACCATCAGGCATACCAAAGTTTGATTGAGACCCTTCCTCACTCTCCTCCTCTCAAACTCCAAATTCCTTGTTGTTACACAATATGAAGCAAAATCCCAACATATTAAAAGATTTTATTTTGAAACAGTACCATGCTGTTTTTTTCTGCCCAAGAAGTTGCATAAGAGTCTCACAAGTTTCAGGATCTCAGAAAAGGGAATGAAAAAGCCCCCACTTCATGTGTGTGTGTACATCTCTGTAAATATTGGTGCTTTATGATGTATATATTTTGCTTTTCATGATCAGTGTTGTTTTTGAGCTGCAGTGGCATAAGCATAGGTCAAGCACTGGTGTTACAAACCCCAAAGTTTTACATGTCTCCAGTCTAACTGAGGCACTACAACCAAAGCTATTAATCTATTTAAGATACATCTTCCTCCACAATATGCCACTTACAAACCACAGGAGGCTCAGCAGTCGAGAGGTAACACCTCCACTGACCTTCACATTTCCTGCTCTGTGTACCATGTGTTAATAAGATAGTGCCAAAGACCACCTTGTAGTCTTCCAGCTGGCTTTTTGTTTTAAAATGGTGTTACAGATTTGTCTTTAAAAGCAGTTGCTTGTCTTTGTATCTCGTTTCTGTGTTTTGCAGTTGTAGCACTTCTATTGCTTTTGCACTTGACAAAGTCGAATAAAGAGTTTGACAGCTGAACAGTTGAAAATGAAGCAGTTTTCATGTCAATTACATTGATTAAATACTAGAATAGCCACTTTCCTGCCCTTTGCTTCAGGTTTCTTGTCTGTATTCAAGCAAAAAGGCAAAAGTTTTTCTTGTTCATTTTTTTATTCCACACACATATTTACACACAAACACACCCTGCTCTCAAATGTAGTGTTCTGTACAACTTTACTCGTCTCATGTTGCACATCAGAAAAATCATGACCAGACTCAAAAAGTGCACAGTGTTAGCATTGCAAAAGTCTTCAAAAATATGCAGAAATTACTGTTTTCAGATGTCAATACTTCATCACAAAATAAGCCTTTATGATACCATGAAGCTCCTACATTCTTCGGTTCCAAGTCCTTGTTGGTTTAAGTCAAAATCAGTGTATTATCATGAATTCTCCCACGTGGAAAGGTGGAAGCAAACTCACCACAGCCTAAAGGCAGGTGTGTGCATGTCTGTGGTCCTGTGTGTGTGTTTGCATGTCTGTGTGTGTGTGTCTATCTGGACAAGAGATGAGACTACACAAAGTCAGTGAAATCATCCACTGTTGACACCAGTCTTTTCCTCTGCCCAGAGGCTTCTGGGTTTGCTGGAGTGCTCTGCTGAAATGTCTTGTTCTGAGCGTGTCCTTGGGTCAGCGAGATGCCAGGGGTTGAACGAGACTGAATGTCCTCCTGAGCCTGAGCACATGGAGGGCAAGATGGATAAAAATTGAGAGGCAATGAAAAAACATCTTGAGATATAAATGGTGACAGTGTTGAAGGAGAGATGTTTCTTCCTTTGTGTTATTTCTTACCCTGGTCCTTATCCTCTTAATGTGTCTCAATCTTGCTAACCACTTAGAGGCATAAGCATCAGAAGGATTGGCTCTGTACTGATGCACCAAAGAGGCCATCTGCAGGTGGACAAGGAGGAGTTAGCATGGCGTGTGTGAGTGACTGTGGGTGGATCAGGGCGTGGGGGGGAGAGATAAGGACAAGGCTTACATTCGCATGCAGGGCCATCTGTCTGACTAACAGTGGAAGGTTGCGGTCTGAAACAATTTTTGCCACCGTTGTGTCTACCAACCCCTCCAGGTCTGAAAGAGAGAGCAAGAGAGAGGATGAAAGAAATCAAAAGACTAAGCAATTCAGAACAAGGCCAGAGAAAACAAAGACATCAGCTCACCTTTGCGACACTGGAGAGTGACCAGGTTACATTCGTAATCCAGTGGTTTTATAATGACCTCTACGAAGTTAAACTGGCCCTAACAGGAAGAGAAAAGATGAGACCTGATTTAAATCAAAACATGTACAGTCAAAGTCAACTGCTAATTCATGTGTGCATGTACCTTAATGGTGCCCAGTTTGTACTCCTCTCCAGAGTCGTTGTAGACCACCATCACAAAATCGTTGCCAATGTGACGCTTCTTGTTGCAGCAGCCTTTGTCACTCTCTCTGTTTGGCATCAGTGTGGCTATATGGAAGATAGCTGCACAAACATGATTTCATTTTAAAGAAGTCAACTGACTGCAAAAAAGAAAGGATCACTAAATTACCACAGATGTCACTCTTGCCCATCACACACACACGCACACACACGCTCACCTTGCATGATATCATCATGCCAGCAGTAGGTAAACTCTCCATCATCTCCATACTGGTCGAGCCCTCCCAGGAAGATCTGGTCAGGGTCGCAATCTTTCAGATGGATTAATTTGCCCAGGCCTGTTAGGAAGGCTGCGTAGCGGTTTGAGCCATACTCGTTTGACAGGATGGCAACCTCATTGCTAACCTAAGGAGGGCAGACAGGATGAAGGTGCAGAGTCAGAGAAAGCACTGGAAAAATTTGACTGTTATATTCATTTAGGACAGCAATGAATATGATTGTGTTCTCACCTGACCAGCTCCTACAAACACCACTCCAATCTTATGAGTGTCATAAGGAGGCATCTGGTCCAGAACCTTCACAGCACGGTCAATCACCTGCCACACAGAATAAACGTTGTGAACTAAAGAGAATAAAACACACTGGAGCTGATTCCAGGTCATCTAGAGAGGTCAACTAACCTGAGTTTTGGGCAGCAGTAGCGGCTTGTTGGCTTCATTTCCAAAGAAAGGAGAGTGGTAGAGCTGGAGGAAGACAAAGCTAGAGGAAACAAAAAAACACAAACAGAGGGGAAGACAGAACTGTTGGACACAAGAACAAGAATTATTACAGAAAACCTCATGTCGACATTTCTGGTTTTGTACGTAGCTTTTAAATACGCAACAAATGTGGGATTCAAAGGCACTGTATGCATGAAAAAAATCTACATAATACGAACACAATAAAGACATGCAATGGAAAATGTGTGCAAACATACAGCTAGATATAGGTTATGTTCCATTCCAGGTTTTAAGTGTCTGTTTATAATCTTTACATTATCAAGGGCTGTAACAGAGATTCAACTCTGCAATTCTAGTTGTTCTCATCTTAAATAGTCTATTTAAAACTGGGCTGTAATTAAAATTGTCTTCACTGGCAGGCTGCCTCTCTGGATCTCAGCAGTGGAGCAAAGACTAACTTTCAGACTAAGGTGGAGAGGTTGTGTCACTTGACAGAAACAGGCAACAGAGGCTGCAGAGGGGTTTTGTGGTTTGTGGTTTTGTGTGTACATCATGGAGTACCTAGGGCTCAGTCCAGAGATCTTCTCTGTGTTGCTGGGTCCAGGTCGACTTTGGTACGAGTCCCTCTCTGTCCTCCTCTCCCTCCTGGAGGAGGGGGCTGATACTGAGATGGTGTGACCCCGGGGTCGGTGGCCTCCGCTTGGGGAGATTGGTCCAGGTTGTGCTTGTGCTGCTGGAAACTCCAACCTCATCCTTGCTCCTCCACTTTGAGATGATACTACACCTGGGCCTTCACCCCCTTGAGTCTGAACTGCAAGTCCATTAAGGTCTCCTCCTGCACTTCCCTCCACCTTTTCTTTTTCAAAATGAGGCTGCTGGGGCTGAGGCTTATTCTCTGAAGGTGTTCTGGGCCATGACGAATCTCCTAACACATTCTCTGACTCCATAGCAGCCTTGGAGAAGGCTTCAGGTAAAGTCTGGAGCTCTGGAGAGGAGCTAGACTTGTTAAGTCCATGACTCTGGGACTGAGTGTGGGACTGGAAGGGTAGATCTGGCCCCTGACTGCCAGGGGTGGAGGGTCCTAGAGTCGGTTGATCTATGGGGATTGCTCCTTCACTCACTTCTTCAAGTGTGGACTTTTCCTCATCTTGACTTGAGGTGGAAGAGGACTGGAGGAGAAAGATTAGAGGAGTTGTTTCAATAAACAAATAAAAAGAAGGTTTTAAAAAGGACTTTGCTGATGCATTCAGCATAATTAAGCAGATTGGCGTATTTCTAAAACGTGCAAATGAAAGTGCTGAATAAAAGCAACAGTCAGTGTGTGATTACATGCAAGAGGTAAAAGGGATGTGAAATCCTACTTAGCAATATTGAATCTATCATCAGCTGATAATCAGAGTCATGTGAGTTAATATTTATCTGTTTGTAATGTTCCCCATGCTGTAGTACAGATGCTTTTCTGTGTTCGTGTGCTCTACCTACCCTGCTGAGCGTCCCAGGGGGCGGCGTCTTTGTAAACTTGTCCGCAGACATGAAGATGGGATCAGAGGTCAGCGGCTCAAACTCTTCACCCTCCAGCCAATCAGATGGAGTGTGTGCCGTGGAGACCCCTGACCCCTCCTCCAGCACCACCACAGAGTCTACAGCACGACACAGTGACAACCATGAGGGCTACAGGTAAACACACCCACAAGAAAAACTGCAGTAACCCCTCTCACACACAAACACACCCAGACCACAGTGTTGTTCACTATTAGTTACACAATCTGAGAGACACAAAGCAGATGCAAGACTCCCACAACAAACACCAAAGATTTCATCACAGTTGTCAGTAATAATTTTGACACCTCAAACACATTCTCACTAAAACCTGGAATCTAGTTTATTACATAAAAAGTCATAAAAGTCACATTAATCATGGCAATATGAAACAATCAGGTGCATCTAAGTTGATCAAACCAACTCAAGGGCAGACATGAACAGACAGATCATGGCCTTCAGTAAATTTAACCTACAAACACTGAGATCAGAGACAAAGACAGTTCAATGCAGCAGGCAGCTTCTATTCATCACTCCTTCATCTATTTGATTTTTACATCAAGACGCATGCATCTGTTTGGCCTGTTGGTTATCTCGGCCCAAACACACTGCAGCTACTGCAACAGCAGCCCAGACCAGGCCCTCCAGTCTTGGATCTTCCCAAATGCTGATTCTCCCTCTACTCAGAGAAGAAGAAGCCAATGCAGTCAGGTGCCTTAAACACATGAGTGTTAGCCCTCAAAAGTGCACTGCAAATTTTAACATCACCCCACTGGTCTACCGGTAAGGTAAGAAAGAGCATGTTAGTTGGATGGGGTCTGGGCTTTCCTGTTGGCAACATCAGATGGTCAAAGGTTAAAAGGTCAACCTGGGAGTATATTTCAGTGACAGTAGAGTTAGAGAAGAAGATTAGAAAGGAAAAGTAAATCATGGATGGACAAAAACTAAATCAAGATCCCTCTTTAGGTGTCATTGGACTAACTGATCCAAGTGCAGACATGTTTGCAGCTTCGAGGATCCTCCATCTCTTCTGTGTTAATAGGAGACTCATGGGCAAAGCCAAATGCTGGATTCCTTCACTTGCACAATTTTCAAGTATAAACAGCAGGTCTTTCACACAAAATAAGGGAGTCTTAGAGGTGACTGGAAATTTAGATTCATTGCTTTTGGACAGAGTCAACGTAGCTGTTCCCCTCTGTACTTATGCTAAGCTAGGTTAACCAGCTGCTGGCTCTAGCTTCTTGCTGACTGGACAGATATGATGGGGATTTCTACCATCTCATGTGACTCAAGAGAGCAAAAAATTATATTTCATTTTATTGTGAAAACTGTATTATTGTCTTTGGATATTTAACTGAAATACAAGATAATGTACATATTTCTCTGCCAAAAGAGGGGACATACTGAAATAAGCGTGATGATATAAAACATCCAGTTTGGGCTTGCAGACCACTGTATTGTGCAAGTGGGAAGAAATACACTACCCCAGGCATATTCTGTTTTTTTTTTTTTTTTTGGGGGGGGGGGGCACACATGTGGTGGACGGTACCTGCCCAGGATATGCTCCTGTGCAACCTGCCAGGGGCTGGAGGGCCTGGGGGGGCAGAGCCCCAACCCAAAGACCAGAGAGAACCACCCACTGCAGGCGAGACACCAGGGACAGGTCGGTGGCATACGAGGCCACATGACACACCGCAGCCAATCACAAACCAGCACGGTGGTAAGGATGAAAAACGTGAGAACAAACTAATCAGAACAAGGGAAAAACTTCTGAAAGGCAAAAAGGAAAATGCTGAAAGAAGAATGAAAAAATATGAATTGATGAAGTAAAGAGAGAGAAATTGTGAAGATGAATAACTGGAGGCAGATGAGTCTCAGACAAAGAGAGAAAGTGAACATTAAACATAACAATGTCAATTGATGACTGACGATAGCTGAGCGAAGCAAATAAAAGCTGGTCAACTTCAGGTTCAAATAGAGTTTTTTACAGGCAATTTGGCTCTTATCGCAGTTTAAGACAGGCAGTCAGGCAGACAGAAGGGATGCATTCGTGCATAATAACACATTTATGAGTCCATTATGACTTTCTGCTCTGCAGCTAAATATTATAGTTGTTTATCATGTTTTTTGTTGTTGTTGTGCTGATTACATATTGACATTTTCATGATTTAAAAGTTTAGGACAAAAAACTCAACTGCACTGAGCTATTCTGACCACAGACCAACAAGCAAAAAGAGCTTTCTCCACTCAGACCAGTAGACTGTTCCTCACCGGTGTTGGAGCGCTGAATCAGGTTTGGCTTCCCTCCGAGGCTGCAGTGTGTTTGGGTCAGGGGCTCAGGGACGGGGGCTGGTGCAGGAGCTGCAGTGCTGGCCGGAGCGCTGGCTGTCTGGATCGGAGGCTCCTTCACTCCCTCCATTGCCATGAGGACACTAGAGAGCTCCTGCAACGGCATGTTGCCAAGCTCAGAGGAGAAGGGACTGGGTGGGTTCTCCAGACACATCAGCCAGCTGGTGTTACCTGTGATGGCAGAAAGAAAGAGACACTGATATGTTGTACGAGAGGTGCCCATGGTAGAAGGAGATGAGTTTTACAGCTCTTATTACATGCAAATGCAATTTCACGCTTTGGTTGATTATGCAAACAGTTTTCAGAAAATAACTTTTGTGGTGTCTGTTTCTGTTTGAGAAAATGTACAACATCTGCATTTGTACAGTATCCTGAAATTTGAACTCACTGGAGCACCACTTGGATGTCCACGACCCCAAATCTACAAAGAACTCGATATGAATTTGTAGGGGGCTTTTGAATATTTAAACTGCTCAACTACACAAAAAGCATCATTAATATACTTCACTTCACTTTTCCTTGTGGCACCAACTCCCATTGGTTCACACCATCAGAGCAGTATGAAAATCAACTTGAAATCAACATGAATGAAACCAACCAAAAATTGACCTAATCTTTCTTTGAATAATAAAACAACAAGTTTCAGATGTGCTGTATTCAGAATGAGAAGGGTTTACATACCAGACGGCCTCCGTATGAAGATCTCTGCCCAGCCCTGTGTGAGCATGGGGACAAACTCAGCCAGGCATGGGTTGTCTTTAAGAGGCGGCGGAGCAGACGGGGTGGTGGACATGGTGGATGGAGGACCCAGACCATCCAGGGTGGAACTGGAGGGAGGAGAGAGCGGGGCAGCTAACTCGCCCTCTGAGGGGGAAACCAGAGGACTAAGACTCTGAGCAGGACCAGCACGTAGAGCGTGGCCTCCTGGAACAGACAAAGAGATAAAGGTCATCCTTATCCTCATCTGGCAGCTCCTCTCCTCACATTATATTCAGGCCAGTTTGAAGCAGAAAGCTCATGTGATAAAAGATATATATATATTTTTTTTTATCATGAAGGTCAGCTATGATAAAACATCTGACAGAAAAGAAATCATGTTCAGGTAGTCTGGCAAAGCCAAAAAGACTAACATCATTAAAACTAAAGTACAATCTTGCATCCCTATTTTCTTTGAATGAACTCTGATTCAATATAGAGTCATTTTAAATAATACAACCCATCTTCAGTTGAAAGAAATGTATCAGAAGTTGACAGGAGTAGAGTGGATTGTGGTCTGAAAGCTATGAGATACCACAGGCAGGCAAAGATAAAAGCATGGCCGCAAATCTGTGGAGGATGACTGATATTTTCCATGTTAAGACAACAGGAGCTCCTATTACCTAATCTTCAAAAGATATTTCAAAACCAGGAAAAAAACACTATTAGCCTGTTTGCCAAATGGCAATAACTGATACCTGACATGGAGCGGACTCGTATGCGTGTGGCTCTGCTGTGCTGCTGGCTCGACTGTGACTCCAGTTTGGCTGGGGCCTCTTTGGTTATTCGGGTGTGCAGTGATGGATCTGACCTGCAGGACCAGAAGGAAGAAAAGTGACCACAGATCACTACATGCTAATGTTTAGAGGGTATGATGTTGATTGGGGCCGCTATATGACTTACATGTGAGAATGCCAAAACGTGCTTAATAGCACTAAATACTAAATACTAAATACAGCTGTGGATGGCAGGAACACCATTAGTTAAAATATACATAAATTATTATAAATTATCTCTGTGCAAAACCTCATGGCAATGCATCCAATAGTTGTTGAGACATTTTACCTTGGTCCAAAGCAGTGGACTGATCTGATCCACTTTTTTTATTGTTTTCTGTGTGCAAGCTATTTCACCTAGTCATTTCCCCTCCTCCTCCCAGCCGTTCTGCCATGTCCAGTCCCAGCAGGGCTTGTGTTCTGACCCCTCCGCTGGTTGTTATGGTCACCAGCTTGTTGCCCACCAGCCAGGTCATACTGCGGCCTCCTGCCAAAAGGAACTCTGCAATGGGAGACCTATGAGGACAAAAGAGGTCAAAATCCTGACTTCTTCTACTGCTTCTATTTACTCCAGAAAAACATCACTACCACAAAGTACCAACAACCACACAAACCCCTAAAAAACAAAAGAATCCTTGCAAACCTCTTGGGCAGGGCGGAGAAGTTTGAAAAGACGTATCTTGCCATCATGTCCAAACAGGTCTCTGTGAGCTCCAGGTGGACGGTCTTTAGCCCCTCGTCTGCTTGAGTCACCGCATTTTCATCAGCTGAGCCCAGACTGCAGGTCGTGGTTGAGGTGTGCATCCTACAGGAGGAAACAGAGAGAATATTAAACAATGACAAGGAGGGCGAAAGGCAAAGAGAGAGGCACACAGGCTAACGATATCTAATCACTGCAGACAGAGACATGCAAGCTTTGATAAACAGATTACAGAGAGAAATGCAAATCATCATAAAAATCAAACCACACATAATGCAAGCATTTATATGCACACATGCATCCATACGTGTGTGTTTATAAGCAAATACACCAACAGATAATTACAATTTCTCAAACACACAAACAGACACATGCTGGGACGTGGTACAAGAGGCCTCATCAGCTGTGATACCACAGTGTTTTTTTCCCTGGATGGAAATGTGCTCTGTGTAAGAGACTTGAGGGTTCTGCAGTGTAACATGTTTTGATGCTAAATAAGCCACAGAACTGCAGAAAAAGTAGCAGGAAGAAGCTGCAGCCAAATTTCTATTAGTATTCACTTTCAGGCAAGCAGCACTTCTTTGTATCCACAACAACCATTACTGCCTGCTGTTCTACGGGTAAACAAGGTAGCACCTTTAGAAATGTCAGGAGCAGTCTTAACCAGAGCTACAAAAGATACTGCGATGTCTCTGTTCAACACAGTGGGGCAGAGTAATTTCATGCCTAAATTGGACAGAACCATGTAGACAACCAAAGAAAAGTTACATATAGGAACAGATATCACAATGAGGAAGACAACAGCTAAGGGAGGAATAAAGACAGAGAATAATGCACGAGGATTATCCTAGTGGATTGTCCTAGTGGATCTATAATGGTAAACTGCTTTAGCTTTATCTGTGTCAGCCCTGTTACTATCTTCACATAAGGGACCTGCGTATTCAGGGAAGGTCTGTCAAGGAATCTGTCTCAATTGAAAATTGTCAAGGTTGTCAGGTATGTTCACAGATGCTAAGTAAAAAAAAGACGTGCACAATGTTTATAGACAGATTTATATTACTTTTGTGCTCATTTTATAGTTCTGTCAGAAAGAACAAAATAAAAATTTTCTCATTCAGACCAAGTCCCAGCATGTGAACCAACAACTATTCAACATGTTTTTTACTTACCATTCTTCAACTAACAATATATATATATATTTTTTTTTTTTAAGTTCAATGTTTGCTTGGACACGCACTCCACACAACATGACCATGAGATGCTCACGACTAACACAGACTGTACTGTGTGCACAGTAATGTGATTTGGCACTTTGCTATCAATTGTGCTTCATTTCACTGAGTTTACGCAATCAAACTATAGCTAAACACAATGACATTTGTAAGACTTCAATGTTGTGGTTTTTCATTGCAGATACAATTTAACAGCTTAGATGTCCAACCCTGATTCCTGAAAAGTTGGGGTGCTGTGCACATTTAATAGATTGTGGTTATGTGTTAATTCTTTTTGGCAAACACTTAGACAATAGATTTAATGTTATGCTTTATCAGCTTTTTTGAATTCTTTAAATAAATGCTCATTCTGAATTTGATACCAGCAACAGCAAGGATGGAGTGAGGTTTATCACTTTGTGAAAGACAGGATTGTATAAAGGAAAATACAAAGTTACACTTTGCAAATGATCTTTGATTACTGACAGTGGTTATCAAACAATGGTATTCTACTTTTTTTTATGTTTTACAGGGTCATAGCTTTTTTGTATTCGGGGGTTGTATGAGCAGCACAACATGAGCTTAGCTTAACCTGGAGAATAAAAAGAAATGTGTTTAGGGTTTTTCCTAGATATTAAATAGAAGGCCAGAACAATTCGAAAAATAAATGTCAACTAAAATTCTAAAAACATAAAACATGGTCATATTGTTTGAAGTGAAACACGTGTCCACCAGGAAACAGGCTTCAATCTTTCCGAGGTGTTACCATTTGAAAGAGACAAAACCAGCTGCTAAAACAAAGTAGCAGATTTTCAGCCATTTAAGCAGTTGAAGCAGGTTAAAGAGATCCACACTGCAGTTGTTAAGACTGATGAAGATCCTTGTTTAAAAATTAAATACAATGTACAGTAGTTTGAGCTGGGCTTTTACTGCCATCTGTTGGACAAGAGTGGTACCATATATATTTGTAATGGCACTGCAGCCACATCTGACAACTGCAATGTTAGATCATACAATGGTCAGTCACTTGAGTGAGTGAAAAAAGCAGAGATAAGCATAAAGATATGTCTGGTGTTTCTGTGTGTGTGTGTGTGTGTGTGTGTGTGTGTGTGTGTGTGTGTGTGTGTGTGTGTGTGTGTGTGTGTGTG
>JAPZDZ010000020.1:19352035-19368940 GCA_029783805.1 Acanthurus tennentii
TTAGAGTGACAAAAAGAATCGGATCGGTATCGGATCAGTATCGGCCGATCCTCAAGGCTGCAGTATCGGTATCGGATCGGCATGTGAAAAAGTGGTATCGAGCCATCCCTACTTATAAGTGCAGAAGAATAATCAGTATAAAGTTTTTAAAAACTGAGGTTCATGAATTCAAAAATAAAACAGGTTTCACTAGATTAGTAGATCGATTATGTATTTTAAGGGTCATGATGGTGTCTAAAAGTTAATTTGTTTACAATAAACCATATGCCTTTTTTCAGGGTTGTATGAAGAGAAAAGTAAAGTTGATACAAATCTCTTATGCCAGACTGTCATTTGAAAAACATCCTTTGTAATAGAATTAGATTTTTTTTTCCTCTTTGTTATATTTATGTGTATGTAGAAAAAACACTTTTGCCTTTATGCCACACGGTTAAACATTCAGTTTCCAGTTTAATTCCAGTTTAAATTAAATCAGCACCATATGCGTCTCCTAAACACATAAGAATTCATTAAATTAAATTAAACAACCTTTGTCTTATACAAGCAAAGCCACTTATTGCTAGACATTGGAAAAATGTTTAACAGTGTGGAAAAGTGATATTTTATAAAACATGGGACCAAGACCTGATGCTGGAACTGTACCTGTTCACTAAATGAGACTGTAGCCCCCTTTCCCTCTTTTTTTATTTTTTATATAATGTCTATTTGTTGGTTGGTTGGTTTATTTGTTTGCCTTTTCTCTGTCTAAGTTTGTGCGCTGATGTAAATACTTATAGATATCTTTGTGTACTTTTTTTACTTTTTTGAGTGACTTTTTTTGAGTGCTTTCGGATACAAAAAACAATACCTCAATATCTGTTGAAGATGTTGTTCTGTTGCACAGAAGGCAGATTTTTCTGTAGGGAGCATGAAAGAAGAGAAGAAATGCATGTTAAAATCATTTTCTTTATTATTTAAAAATTATTTTTATTTTTATTATTATTATTATTATTATTATTATTATTATTAATGATAATAATAATAATAATAATAATAATAATAATAATAATAATAAGAATAATAAGAATAATAAGAATAATAATAATAGGAATCCATCTTTATCTCTAACTTACTGGACCATGATAGAGACATTTTGGTCTAGATAGCAGCTGTTGAACTTCACCAGGTTTACCAGAACATGGAGAAAGTCGGAGGTGAGACCAATGTCCATCCACAGGAGGACAAAACGTGCTGGAGAACAGGAAAAAAAACAAAGAAAATTGATGTTAACAGATCATTTATGTTTTTACAAGCTAAGGTGCAAGGTGGTTCACTTTAGACTGAATCTCATTCACTCACACCAGCATTTGTAAGCCATGACTAAACTTTAACAATCAGCACTGAGATATGAAAGGTTAGTTTTCAAATCTGGATAAAAATGATCAGATGTTTCACAGATTTAGGAGCAGTGATATAAAACAAGCTATAAAATTTGTTACTGTCAAGTTCATGCTCAAAAAGGACACTTTGAAGAGTGTTTGCAAGTCAATTTAAATCTATATTTAGTGTTCACTGTTGAAATTCATAATAAGAACCGGATTTATGACTGACAATCAGCCAGCTTCATGTTGGAGTGCTTTAACATTTTTCGGTGTTATTTTACCTATATCCTCCTCCAGATAAGTGATGTCTTTCCCGTTCTCAGTTAAGGCCTTAAAAACTTCCAGCCTATCTGACAGGTCCTCGTTGCAAGGCTGGTAGTCTCGGATCACCTTGAAAAAGTAGGCCCTCAGAGGGCCGAGCCGCTCGCCCTTCACATAAAACAGCAAATGGAACTTCATTAAGTGTAAGGAAGTTTATTTATATTTTGTATTTGCTTGTGTGTGTTGTGCCCATATACCTGCCCCTGAATAATGGCCCTCAGCAGCTGCAGGACAGCATGTCTGGCTTCAAGTGGCTGCTCTTGAGACAGCATGTCCTCCACAGCTTTCCACACTGCTTCCACTGCATGCTGCGGAAACATGTGCACTTAAGTTAAAAAAAAAAGCAACAGAAGGCTACATGTACTGCTGTACACTAAAAGTCACACCCAGAGCAGACTCACCTCCTCGAACTTTTTTGTTTTAGCAAGTTCGCAGACTTGGTTCATCATGCGCACACGGTTGCTCAGACCACAGTCTGGATGTAGCTCCTGAAAAACATTAAGGTCATGAGAAGATGCAAAACATGATTGGAAACTATTGAAATACCTGATGAGATTGATGGAGTATAAACATGTACACAAGTTCAGTCTCTTCTGCACACCTTGATTATATCATTTGTGATAATAAACTCAGAGGGTTTGGTTTCACTCTGTTTGCTTGGTGGTCGTGGGGGTCCCAGCCCAAAGATCCCCTTCACCTTGTCCTTGAGACTCTCCTTGCTTGGTTGTTTGTTCATGGTCCAACCTGGAGATGTGAAAAGACTACACAGGCTGTGACTGATGGCTGCCTGTAAAAAAGTAACATGTTCAGGAAACATGCATCACAATTTGGTTTTTATAATGCATAAAGAAATGCATAAAGGCCAGATGAAGCAGCTGAATTTCTCCATATGTGACTTGATGTGGCTTGTCAGCCAGAGGGGGTTCAATGGTCACAACAAGCTTAACCAAAACCTGTTGCAACCATTAAATCAATAAGCACAATTAGAACTGAACAACGAAGACGTTACCACTGCACAACACAGTAAATTATGACTGAAAAAATGGAGTAAAAATGGTAAAATGTTGATAAACATCAGTCAGTTCGCTCAAACTGCAAACACACTTTCAACAGTTTCCATAGATAGAATCGATTTCTTCTAAAGGAAGCAGTCCCACTGAAAACTGTTTACACTGGTGAATCCAGAGGGACAATCTGACTTTGAGTTAGTCTGAATGATGATTATTCATATACTTTGTTTCATCAGAAACTAAGCATATGAATAGTATATGAAATATATTTTGGCACGTGATTGTTTGACAGGTGCATCAGAGAGCAGCACATGGATACTAAGTGTATTTGCAATACTAACCTAGATTGATCTTTCATTTCTTAATTTTAAAGACAGAAGCTGTCTTTTGCAAATAGTTTCACATGTAGACAGTGTTTGCCTTCTTTTGGAGATGATCCATTTTAAAGGACAAAGAGACAAACCTTAACTATGAAATTTCACTTGACTATTTTGTGACTATTTGAGTGTTTCCTCCCAGTGTATATATGAATTAGGGTTGAGACAGAAATCTCTCTCTCAGATATTATTTTAATGGCCAAAAGAAATATAAACAAGTGTAGTCAGAAAATTGGGGAGTAGTCAGAAAATTGGGGAGACTCTGTTCTTTTGCAGGAAATTTTAGTCCGGTAGTCAGTAATTATTGTTGTTATCATCTGTGTATTATAAAACCGGTATCATATTACTGACTATATCTCTGTCTGTGTGGTGGATATTTCCCTGCCCCTGACAGCAGATCAGGCAGAGTTAACAAAGGTGGTGGCATATTAACATTAGAAAACAAACGTTTTTAATGACGCAAAGCTGCGTAGCACACGAGGTAAGGCTTCCAGCTGTGAAGCTGCAGTCCTCGCCTGTCAATAAGTAAACCTAGGGGTTGGAGGGAGAGTGAGTGTGTGTGTGTGTGGGTGTGGGTGTGTGTGTGTGTTTGTGTGTGTGTGTGTGTGTATGTGGGTGTGTGTGTGCGCGCGCGTGTGTGTGCGCGCGTGGGTTGGGGGGGGGGGCAGGTTTTGAGAATTTGCTGTCATGTGGACTTGACAGAGACAGAGGGGAGGGGAGGTGAGCAGACAGACAACGACTGTTCTGTTTCAGCTCAACAACAACAACCACATCGCTGCAAGGTAGCATTCGACCAGAGCAAATCCTGCCTAAGAACACTGAAAATGAGCTCGCTTTGATCAGGAATATGCACAATGGCGCTGCTGAACCGTTAACGTTAGCTTTACATTGTCTGTCATGGGCTAGCATTGCTCTCTGGCAGTCTAAAAAACAACACCCCCTTCTCCCGCTCTCCACCCCCTCTCACCTTATCGGAGTCGGGTCGCTTTCGGTTTCACTCGGCCGAAGCTCCGTCAGTGAGAGACCGACAGAGCTGCCCGCATCTGTGCATTGAGAGTAACTCTGTTTCTGCTGTTGAACGCTTGCTCTCGTCCAGACTCGGTTCTCCACTCCTCAACCGGATGACACTGTAATGCCTTGACAGGGGCACTTCCTTTAAAAACACGTTGCTGCGCTGCCCGATGGGAAATGTATTTCTGAGCAAGCAACCCTCACTTATGCTAAAGCCATTTTTTTTAGAACAAAGCATCTACAAAATGGTCAGCTACATTAAAGTTTCTCAACCGCCCTTTAGAAGGCTTATAAAGCCAAATGGTGTTGATTTATGTAGGTTCTTTAAAATTAAAACTGAAACGTTCCTAAAAGGTTAACCGGTTGTTATCTAGCTAGCTATAACTGCTGTCGATGCTGAAGTTAGTTCCTCATTGGTTTCAAGCTGCACTGTCACCAGGCTACCTGTGAGTGGCGCCTTTGATAAATCAAAGCTCACAGGTCTTGTCATTTAGGAAAACTGCTTGTAAGAACTCAACTTTGTTGTGCTGACCGAAAAAAATAGCAAGAACATTCATTAGGGTCTTGCTGTGAATAAAATAGACAGAAATAAAGATTTTGAATGTTGAATAACAGAAAAGGTCTAAAATAGTATTTTAAGTACAGTAAGTAGCAACATAGAAAAAACACAAATTATGAATATTCCAGAAGAAAAAGGGTGCCTGCCTAAATTGAAACTTATTTTTGATTTGTTTAAAATAATCTTCAATGGTCAGGACTGAATGCTTTGATTATATTCAAGCTGTGGCATATATCAGATCTATAATTTAAGTAAGTATATATATATATAATGTTATTATGGAAATTAGGCTGCCAACATTGATGAATTAGAGCAATGCATCACAAAAATGTTTTAGCCAACACCAACTGGTAGGGAGTTGGTGAAAGTAGTAGGAGCAAGAGAGAGCTGGGTAAAGCCATCACTTCTACTATTAATAATAGAAAGGTATCTGGTATCTAAGGTATCTACCTTGGATTTACAGTAGATGCAGGAGTGATTATGTTCTATACTGAGATGATAGAGAAAGAAAACACAGCTCAGGGACATATTAATGTTCCAATCAGAAAGAGATGGTGGACCAGGTTGGGCTTTTCTGTCCTAAACATTGAATAATATGATTATTATTATTAAAAAAGGTCATTTTAGCTGGTATTATTATGCAGATAAATTCAGGGGATCCATATTACTTCTGTTTCAATATCCCTGACTTTTGTAATAATTTAAATGCAAATTGTTAATTTACACTACAATGCTGTCTCTTTTTTTCCATTTTAAAATAACTTATCAATATTCTTTACGTCCCAGAGCTAAATCTCTTCCTCATAAGGCTAAATATAACAGCATGTCCTTAAGCTTTACTGCAGTTACCAAGTATAGCATAGTTTTATGTTTAAAATCATATGATGCAATTGTTCTTTAACCTTATCCTTAACATAAATATCCGTTGTATTATCTCACAGGTAGCATGTACTTCCGTTATTTATTTTTTTTTTAAATAAAAAAAATGTAAATGAGAGATTATTAACTACTGATATTCTAAAATCTTTTCCATTAAACTAAGCATTCACTTATTTTGAGCATTCACTGTTTTACTAAACGATGCAATATTTTTATTATATTTTTATCATTAGTGTTATTATTGTTATGCTTTCCCATGCATTTATTTTTTAAGGACTGTACCTAACGCCTCTCGTCCGCTGGTTAACAGATTCGACGAATGGAAAACCGACTTCAGCATCATTTCAATGCCTCACATACGCAGTAGCAGCACGAGGGTCTGGGCTATAGTTCAGAGTTTTATCATGACTTCACCTTACTTCACACAGAGCAACTCTGTTTTCACTCGGAGCGGGAGTCAAAAAGCTGGCTGCACACCTTTGACCTCCCTCCGGTCCAAACTTACCAACAGACGAAGGAATGCGGGTCCAGTTTCCTCGGCGGTGAAGGTGGAGGAGGAGGAGGCGACGATCTCCGAGCAAAGACCCTCCTCGGCCTCCTTATCAACGGGTAATGTGCATGTCAGGCTTCTGGGTGAACACAGACACTCGGAGGAACAGAAATGAATAGGCTATCATTCATAGAAATAGCTTCTGACGGGCGACTCAGGGAAGTCGTTCTCGTTGTTTTGAGTTGTTTGTCGTTCGGACAGCTGCACCTTAAAATTGACTGGCCGAACATTCACAGGTATGAGAATACCTCAGCAGAAAAGGCGCTGCAGGTAAGACCTGATCTCCCCAGTCGTCACCCCTCAGAGGACACGATGCACATGGACATGAAGGGGTTCTCAAACATTACCTGGCGTATCCCTAAAAGTTCACACACCCATATCCAACATTTTTATTTATTGTTTAAAGTGTTATATGTAAAATCTCAGGGCCAATTCAAGTTCATTTGCTCAAAATGAATAGACTTCATGATATGTTTCAAATCATTTGATCTAAACTCAATCATGGGCCACAGCACAAATTCCAGTGTTTGTAATATGCATTCCCAAGTGGTCTGGCTCTTAGGATTCCTGATTTCCATCCAGGGGCCTGGGTTCATCTTCCAGTTTCTGAATAGTATGATGTCTGCCTTAAGCTCATTTGCATTAATAGCATAATTTAGAATAGGCATCAACCTTGTCCATATAGAATTCAGTACTAATTTGATTTTTTTAATAGCAACTGTATCTTTTTTTGGTGAGAATAAATTCATCAGCAACCTCTTATTGTTTATCTGTCCATAAACCATTTTAATGCATCTCAGTTTTACTCTATATTCTTCATGGTCATCCACACCCACCTGCAATTGCTCTCTGCCCCACAGTGGGCCCACCCTACCATTAATTGTTGTTTTGAACCTCTCGATAACCTTAAAATCCCTCATTTGCAACTTTCAGATATGTAGAGGCTTAAAAGGAGAAAAGCCTGAAGCAGTTTCCAAAAATTTTGTGCACAGCCTTCACTGGATAATGATTTTTTGCCATTGGTTGCCCATGTTTTTCTGGACAAAGGAATCAATGAGTTACCCTCATTTTTGTTTCAAATTAAGTATTGTACTTTTTTGTTAATGCAGACTACCTGTATTGATCTGCTGGGTAAGATATTCTCATTCCCTCCCCCCCCTGCTCACACAGGTGAAATCTCTGAACTCCTCCTCCTCAACATGGCGCATTTAAAAACAGAAAAGGCCACTTTAATGCTGCCTTCAAACAGCCGCAGGAGAAGACAACTTAAGGTGGAGTACGATAAGGATGAAGGTGTTTCACCAGTGAAGAGAGAGCTCTGGGAGCCCCTGGACTGGAAGAAGCAGCTGGGATATATCCGTGAGATGAGAAGCGGTCGTGATGCACCTGTGGATAACATGGGAGCAGAGAAATGCTATGACACAGAGGCCCCTGCACATGTAGGCATGTTAATGTGTTTCTAAGTCCACATTATTCACTCGCCCAACTGTATTTATCCTGTTCCCCCTGTGGTTCTCCCGGTCTACATAGGTGAGGCGTTTTCAGGTGTTGGTCTCACTCCTGCTGTCCAGCCAGACCAAAGATCAGGTGACAGGAGCAGCTATGCAGAAGCTCCGAGCTCATGGCTGCACTGTAGAAAAATTACTTGCTACTGATGATGAAACACTGGGAAAGCTCATCTACCCCGTCGGCTTCTGGAGGGTAACGCACAACTCTCCTTAAGCGTGCCACCAGATTCGAAATAAATCAGTTTCTTCTCTTCTTCTTTGGATTTGTATCTCATTCACTGGTTTTTCCCACCCACCCTTCTCTAGACTAAGGTTAAGTACCTGAAGCAGACGTCAGCCATGCTGCAGAAAGAGTTTGGAGGGGATATCCCAGACAGCGTGGAGGGGCTGGTCCGCCTGCCTGGAGTTGGACCTAAGATGGCTCACTTGGCGATGGCCATTGCCTGGGACAGAGTGTCTGGCATTGGTGGGGACTCACTCCTGAAGCCTGCATAGTAACTCACTAATAAAATGACTACATAGGAGTCACATAGTTACACGCCTTTTGACAACTTTGGCATAGACTTCAAATTTTTGGCATCACAACTCATGTTGCTCATAGATGTCTGAGCATCGTACTGCCTGCCAGTTGTTATACTACTGTATTATTTATGTTTTTTGACATAAAATAAAGGAGTCAGGGGCCTTTTTGTGAGAATTGTTTACCAACCAGATATCCTCTTGCAGGTAAAATCTTACACCAACTCTGATGTTAAATTGTCTACAAGACCTGCAAATTATGTTTGTTTTCATTATCAATAATTTTCCAATTTTTTTCAGTTCATCAGAATTCTTTTTTTTTAAAAAGAAGCAAATTCTTACAACTTAAATGCTAAAATAACTTCTAACATTTTCAGAGATTCTTGAGTTGGAATAAGAATTGTATCTTCCTGCAAAGTATGTGCACTCTGTGTACTTAAACAAAAAAGACACTCAGCTGGGGGGTGGTAAAGAGTGGTGACAGGTCAGGACTGTATTGTACAGCAGCATGTGAAAAAACAGGATGTGATCTATGAATATATATAAAAAAATATCAGTAGCCAAAACCATGACAGCCTTTTATGCACATCAACGTGTTCTGTATTATGCAAACAGTTTAAATACTTCACAAACAGTACATGCAGTACGAAATAGCAATATCAGCACTTCAAAGAAATTAATGGATTTTGAGCACTAAATGCTATATATAGATTATGCACATTATGTACAGTATAAACAGTGACAGTGCATGATGATATATACCTGTAAAAAAGGAACAAATGAGTGACTCGATAAGTAATTAGTAATCAAATCAAATGACTGCTCTAAGACACTGCTGGTGTATGTTGAAGTGCCTTAAGGGAATCTGAGGTTGGGAAGGTTGCAGCATTAAAAATCACAGATTTAGTGGAAACAGAACAAAAATGAGTAGATTCAGTCCACATCAACATTTACTGCGTTCTAAACATCTAAATCTTTATATGTTTTCATAGACTCATTTATAGTGTTGACTCTTTTTTGTTTGTTTGCTCAGGCGTGGACACACATGTGCATCGTATCTCCAATCGGCTGGGATGGCTCAAGAAACCAAGCAAGAACCCAGAGGAAACACGCAAAGCCCTGGAGGAGTGGTTACCAAGGTAACAGCTTCATTGAATCCCAGCTGTTCCATGCAACCCGATTAAGACAGAGCAACAAAAAGATCCAAGTCACTTTGATTGATCCACACAAAGCACATCACTGATTAACATAGATCGATAGGTTCTCTTTACTGTGTGATGCACTGACAGATGGAGGACAACTTTTTAAAATTAAAATTAGGAATTAAGGACCATTACGTGATTTATTTTTTTGATGTTAAGGAAAGCTCAATTTGTCATCTCAAAAATGATTTTCAGTCTGATTATAAAAAATTGCCTCTTGTTTTCAAAACACAGAGGTGCAAATGATATGTGTCGGTTTAATCATATTTGTACATTTATAGTGCAAACAAATTCTACATGTTTACTCGTGGTGATCTACCCACAGAAAATTAACTGTGCAGTTCCCTTGGAACACTTTTGCATCTTCCAGCTCATTGTTTTTATGTACAACTTGTGGACTTAATAACTTTGTCCACAGCAAAAAAAAGCCTTAATGTCATTGCACATTATCTGCCCAGCACCTAAACGAAACAAAGTGAGCAACTAGCTAGTGAGCATAGCACAGTAAAGAATCATAATCAGCTTAATCACCAGAACACATGCACACATGCAAGGAATTTGACTCCTGTTGTAAGTTTCTCTCAGTGTAACACACAGTCCTAGAAAGAATTCACAGGCAGAAAATAAAAGCATTAGAGTAAAAAACAAGGAAAAAACTATTATTTGTATACATAAAAGTAAAACAAATATATATTTAAAAAAACATACAGTGTACATTTGCATGAATACATGTTTTTTATGCACTCTGTAGAACATGCTTTAAATTATATTTGACTGTAATGATGACAGTTATTTGTACATCTTAAAAGACAGTGCATATTTAGATGTAAAATGTGTTATTTTAGGTACTCTGTTATTTGTTCATCTGAGTGAAGAATTATGATCAGTCTTTATGGTGCACAGATCTCTTTAGCACCTACCAGAGGGCAGGAGTTAAAACAAGTGTTTACTGCACTGTTCCCAAATGGCCAGTTACTGCAGGTTTCAAGTAAGCATAAGATGTTTCTGTCTTTCTCTGTTGTAGGGAGCTTTGGAGTGAAATCAACTGGCTGCTCGTTGGTTTTGGACAGCAAGTTTGTCTACCCATCAACCCCCTGTGCTCTGTGTGTCTGAACCAGCACAGCTGTCCATCTGCCCACAAGAACTCCCCTACAAAGAGGTCCAAAACTGGATCCCCTCGGTCTCCAAGTCCAAACTCTTCTTTTAAAGCAAAAACTGAATCTAAACAGGAATCTGCTGTAAAATACAAGGAGACAAAGAAGGAGTCACTGCCCACACCTGTTTCTCCAACCACCCAGAGACGGAGACTAAAAAGCAAAGTTAATCATTGATTTGGCTGTCACATCAGTTCGTTTTTTCTCCTGTCTTTTTCACTAAGTATTATTCTACACTTAAACGATACATTTTCCATTTTATAGAAAATGAAATATTTTTGTACTCTTAGTGCTCGATTCTTTATTACCAAATAAAAGAAATCCATGTAGTGAAAGTAGATGTGAAGTTCTGTTACTTAATATTTACACACAATTTGTGAGAGCCCGTTACCTTCATTGGGAGGCAGTGCCGCAACTTCTGTTGCATGATCATTTGCAGAAAAAGCGCATAACAGTAATTGCAACTGTATCCCGTCGGTGTGTCACTTCCTGGGAGCAATTTCGTTTTATGTTGGCAAACTGTGGCCTACCAACACACTGAAGTGAAACAAAGTCATTGTTAATGTTAGCTGTTACAACCTTATTTGTCTTGTGCCAAACGTGTCTACTGTGGAAAACTGGCCCATGGATTATGCTTTACTAACGCACAGAACTGAAGCCGCCTAAAATGCAACACGCCGCTGTATTTGCGGTGTCATTCAGTTATTTAGTGTAGGCGTGTAGGCCAGTGATGTTTTAACGAAGAAAGAACAGTTACAAATCAGTGCCTTGGGAGAGGGCAGCTCAGCAGCCATGATTCAGAAGAAACCATTTAATATTTCACACCTCGAATATGGATCTAATGCCTTGCTCATGAGAACGTCAGCTGTGTGGAGATCTGAATGCTGAAGTCCTCCCCCTGCTAGTATTTGTCTCTTTGATGTCTCATCTTCTTCCTCATCTTCATGATCTGAAAGTTAAGAACGCACACTCTCAAATATGTGGACCAGGATCACAAGAGATTCAGTTTGAAATGATACATGCAAGTATGCCTTAATTAAGAACTCAAAGAAACTATTTATTTCATGAAACTTTCATCTACTTTTACACAAGCGTCCCTTCAGTGATCCCCAGTGGAGAGAGGGATAGAGGGCGGATGAGGAAGATTTCCGTTCCCAGGTCAGTCTGGTTCACTTCACCACCCGGACAAACCTCTGCCTCTTCAGAGAAGCTGCCACGGGGACAAATTTCCTGTTGAAACTGTGTTGGCGCATGGATGGCGTAAAAACTATTCTTTACAGTAAGTCTTAACACTGCAGCCTAGCTTCTGTTTATAGGTAACGCTTTTCTAGCAGCACGTCTCGGCTGCGCTGCGTCAGGTGTGCGCTGGCTGAGACGTAGTGGCATCTGTTGTCGACGCCTCTTCACTCTCGCACTGGGCCGGACAGGAGGACACACGCCCCGCTGACGAGGAGAATTAAGTGTTACGTGCGAGGAACATCTTTCTAATCTCTGATCTCTTGGATTACTCCGATGGACTGGACTTGGCCCCTGTCCGTGTTTTTTGGCTTCTATTTTGCGCACGCAGTGCAAACTTTTTTGCGCGCTCTTTGCGTCCCTGGCATTTGCATGATGGATTAAACACTTATACATTTTAGCCCGGTATTTGATTTGTGCCCTCTAAACATTTTTTGACTATTAATTGACTCACATCATGCTTAATGATGAGGATTGTTCGGTCACTGAAGCGCGCAGCCGTAGGTTGGATTAAGAGTCAGAGACTTTCCACCTCTCTTGGAGCACGCACCTGTTCATTCTCTTGAGACAGTTTGACCTGTTTTCCGTCTATTGACACGCGGGAATGGAGAGCGAGCTGAGACCCAGGCTCTGTTTCCTGACCAAAGGAGAGCGCGGCTATGGGTTCCACCTGCACGGTGAGCGGAATAAAGGCGGACAGTTCATCCGCAAAGTGGAGCCCGGCTCCTCGGCTGACATGGCCGGACTGCGACCGGGAGACCGGGTGGTGGAGGTGAACGGGGAGAATGTTGAAAACGAAACCCACCATCAAGTGAGTAATGGTCCCATCAAAAAGTTTTAATTGACAACCCCTTGCGTGGAAAAGCGAGGCCATGAGAGGCGTAAGAACTCTCTGAGCTACAGACAATGAGTTCTGTACCTGTTAGACCACTTTTCCTTCGCCTGAGGAGAAGGAGGGAGGTCTGTTAAAATGGGTCAATGTGATCCCTGTGTAATGAAAATCACTGTGTCTTTGTCGTGCCAAAAGTATTTTATAGGTCATTTCAGGGTAGATAACACGCATTAAATGACACTGCACCAATTATTTTATTTGTGCTTAGCTCCTCTCTGCTTCCCCCCCTCCCCCTACAGGTGGTGAACCGTATCCGTGAGGTGCCCCACCGCACCAGGCTGCTGGTGGTGGACAGAGACACGGATGACTTCCTCCGCAGCCAGTGCCTGGCCTGCACTGAGGACCTAGCCATTGAGATGGGAACCCTCTCCCCGCGCCCCTCGCCAGGGCCCACCCCATCTGCCTCTCCCATACCCAGGGAGAATTCCCCCCTGTCACCCAAACTCAACAGCATCCATTCATTTCATTTTCCTGCTGCAGGCCCACCCACACACACCATCACACAAGGCGAGGCTGAAAGATCCTCAGTGACAACATCATCAAAAGTGCAAGTGACAGACTCAAAGGTGAGCGTAAACATCGGTTCATCAGCTCTGTGTTCACTCACTACAACAACAGTCAAATGTCAAAAACTCAGAGGGCTTTTATGGATTATCTGCATAGTTTTTTTAATAGCAGAGAGAGAGGGAGGATTCTAAAGTTAAAGTAGTAATAAGTCTCTGGCTGGCAACAGAGAGTCAGTCAGTGTGTAACTGTGTAAAGAGAACGTGTGACTCCGAGCATACGCTCTTTTTACCTGTTGTCTGTCCGACACTAATCTGGACTTGATCTGCTGGCTGGATTCAGTCCCAAAGCTGTGCCTTTAGAAAGAGTCTGGTGCCTTCTCTGAGCAGGACAGTATTCCAGCACAAACCTGAGGTGCACCGAGGAAATTCAAATGATAATAATCACTTTTTTGTGGCTTAAATTTATATTTATTAGTTTTATTCAGCTGGCTAAAAATACCTACACGTCACTCTGCATTTTAACACATTATTACATTACACAAGCCCTCTTCTTTCAACCAAAATCAGGCTATAAAATCATTGTTTATGGAGACTACAAATTCAGCAGTGAATGAGTGAATAAAACAGTGAAAAAAATAGTGTGAGCAGCAGGTCGAAAAGAATTTTGTTTCTACCCTCTGTGGGTGTTATCATCCTGTTTTTACCTTTCCCTGTCTATTCTAATATCTGGCTTAATGTGAGCTGAACCCGTCGTTACACATGTTTACAAGCCTCTGTGGTCTCTAGGCAGTGTGAACATTTAAAATGCACTTTGTATTTAGAGAGTGCTGTCTCCTGGTGCATACTGAGTGTTAACAACCTCACACACTTCTTGCCACCTGACTGCAGACACCAGAAACAAAAGCCCGACTCAACTGACTGCATGTCCTGCAATAACATACAGAACTGTAGGCATTTTAAAGTCAGATTTTCTAAAATGTGACAAAGTTTGCCCACCTAATTGACTGCTAAATTTGCCTTAAAAATTTCCCTGTATTATTCTACATGTATACATGACTTAAAACTGTTGATTTAAGCAGAGATTTCATACCAACAATCAGAGGCTAGGCCACCCCTTTTTTCTCAGAGGAGTTAAGATTCAGCCCCAGTGTTGATTCAGTCCTTCATCTGGTCTGCTCAACTTTAATTAGCACGGATATTCCCAAAGCAGGCTTTGAATGTCTCCTGGAGAAAAAAAAGACAGTTCCAAACAGACAAGGGAGGGATCAGATCTTAAGATAACATTGTTTCACAATCAAACTCTTTGCATAGCTATTGTCATCTTGTGTAGTTTATTTTGGGTGCACTATCTGACACTCGTTTACTGTGGGACCTCAGCCACCTCTGACCTCACAGCCAAGGGATCAGATATAGTTAGAAATATCTACTTGTGTGCATTCATTTTGTGCAAAAAAAAGAAACCTAATTCAAATTCAAAGAGCCAGAAAGTGGGACATGGTAAAAAAACCATTTTTTTTCAGTGCCAGCCAAACATTACTGTGACGTCTTACTGTCAGCCTGGCTGCAGAAACAACCGGGAACTGTCTGTCACAGATTGAGCTCGGTGTTTGGGCTCCAAACACATCAAACTGCCATCTGTTTAGCCGAAAGGCAGGATAAATACAGGCTGGCCCTTGGCTGGCCATCACGACTCTTTCTCAGTTGACTCTGGCTCCAAAGATCAGCTGACCGCTTCAAACAAAACATAACTCAATGAAGAAGCTCATTTTAATAACAGACCTGTTGTCATCAGTTAGATAATACTGTGCAGGCGTGCAGGTATTCCAGACAAAAAAAGGTTTGTGCTTTCCTCTTTTGCTTTTACTGTGTATATACCTAAAAAAGAGGCTTTTAATATGTCTTCTCTTTTTTCACCAAGATGGCCCAGAAAGTTTTCCTTTCATTTACCTTTTTTCTGCTAAGTTTAGCTTAGCTAAGTGTATATGGAATTACTCCATGCGAAACTGACTGGCCTCTACCTTTTTCCTTAATGGGTTTAGTAGATGAGCTCCCTGTAGTTTTCAGCATCAATAAAGCCATTAATATTAGTCTCCATCTCATCATCATCTTCAGTGAGTGCTCAGTTGTATATGAGACACTGATTTTGTCCACTAATTCATCAGCTTCAGTTAGGGAACCTGTGTTAACTCTGGCCAGACACTACTGAGGCTCAGTGCTTCAGTGGGCTTGTTAAGCACACAAAAGACAAACGCTCACACTCTTAATACACACACAGTCTCTCATGTCTGTGTCATTCATCTTGTGACATTCACCATGTTCTTGTAAATATAGACGCAATTCCATTGTTGCATGATTTTATTATGGCAGCAGATACCCATATACATAGGGTCTTACATAACCTGCTGCTATCACAGCTGGTAGCCACATGACAGTCCGGCTCAGACACACACATGCACACACACACACAACTTGCAACTTACTTAGGTCACTTTAGAGGAAAATACATAGACTTATACTAATTTCCTCAAAACTTACTCTAACCACTCAAATGAAGGGCAAAGCTTGTGTCCCCAATTGACTGGTTTTGGTGTAAAACATGTCCCTGAAAGTAGCCGAGTCATATCAAAGACACCCACACACCAATTAAACACTTTTCTTAAATTAACATTTTTTTAAACACTTTTTCCTAAATTACATTAATTTTCTCAAAAACTTTCTAGCAAAAGGGATTTTTTAAAAATTCCTCCAAGTACATTAATGGCATTTGGCTCAGTTGTTAAGAAAATGTGATGATAAATGGTGATTGAAAGAGCCTTTACAGCAGTATAAGCCCCAGGCAGTGTCAACAAAGTCAACATATCTCTACTTTTCCAACTATACAATCAGATATTACATTGGAGAACTGATTTGATACTAGGGCTTTTTGATAACTTGCACATTATTTTTTCAGTTAATCATTTACTCTGTAAAATGGGCAAAATAGGGAAAAACTGCCTGCAGCAATTTCCAGGGAGACAACTTTAACTGTCCAAACCCTGGAGACATGTGAGACAGTTTGGCTTCTTATTTATTTATTTATTTATTTATTTATTTTAATTAATTTATTTATTAATTACATAAAGACAAGTGTGTCTCTAATTTGGGCCGACATGCCAAAAATAGTTTACAGGCCAGCTACTTTAGCAGACGTCTTTCAAACCACTGAGAGTCCACAGTAATCTGTCACAGAGGTGTTCGGATCCATCACGGGGACAAACAGAGGCATTCTCTGCCACAGTTATTGTCATATATATGCTCTCTCAACCCTGTGGAAGTGTGTGTGTGTGTATGTGTATCTGTGTGCACAAATAGTTTGTTGTTGAGGGGGCAGAGAGGACAGAGCGATTTGACAGTGAGCCCACAGGTCAGCTTACCCCTAAAGGTGCAGTCACATCCTGGGCTTCCCTCAGGACATGGTGCAAGCGCTCAACACACTCACACACACACACACACACAACCAGCACAGACACGCAGCTGGTCTGGTCAGCAAGTGAGTCATGCAATGTGTCAACTCTTATCAGTGGTCTTCAGTCTGAGGATTGGTCCTCATGTCCCTCTGTTAGATCCACTTGTTCCCCTCAGCTCATTGCACAGCCACTCTAACGTAAACAGTTACCAGTTGGTAGACAGGTGCACCTGTAGTAGCAATGAATCTGAAATCAGCAATATTAACGAGAACAATTTTACACTATCAATACATATAATTCCCCTCCCTGGGCTACCACCTTATCGTGGTGGAGGGGTTTGCGTGTCCCAATGATCCTAGGAGCTCAGTTGTCGG
>JAPZDZ010000020.1:19369496-19406788 GCA_029783805.1 Acanthurus tennentii
GACAGTGGTGAGGAAAAACTTCCTTTTAACAGGCAGAAACCTGGGACAGATCCAGACTCAGAGGTGGGCGGGATCTGACGGCTAATAGTTAGTAGTTAATTGGGGCTTTTGTAATTTATTTCAATAGATAGTAAAGGTGTACCCACTCAAGAGGTTACTCTGAATGCACTGATAGTAACATTTCAGACAAAGAACATTTTAGTTCCTCCTTCCCTCTTATCAGTATTATCGTATTTTGCTGTCGTCTTATGTGCCATTATCTCTGCAGGTGCAGTCCTCACCAGAGCCACCAGCTGAGCTCCTTCCCCGTCTGTGTCACCTGGTGAAGGGGGAGGATGGCTACGGCTTCAACCTGCACAGCGATAAGACGAAGGGTGGACAGTTTGTGCGTTTGGTGGAACCCGGCTCAGCTGCTGAGAGTGCAGACGTCAGGCCTGGAGACAGACTAGTGGAGGTACAGCCAAAGCATACACACACAAACACACACAAACAAATTAAAAAAGATGTAGCAGAAGGGTGACCCGCATCTCCATTATTAGAGTATGAATTCAGATGCATGGCACTTGTCAAAGGTGAATTTTAGGGAACTGGTTAGAAAGACAATGTTTACAACTCTCCATATTAATCAGGTGCGCACACTGCTTTGGGGTGTGATTGGATTACAGCGGATTAGCTGGACTCAGGCTTAGAGTGGGTTGGAGAGAGAGTTGTTTTTTACAAGGGAAAAGAAGAAAAGACAGCGGGGGATAACCTTGAATAGTGATGCATGGGAAGGGCTGCTGCTGTTTATGTCCTTTCATGTGGACATGCACAGACTTGCGGGTGTACAGTAAAGGTTTCTCCAGGAAGAGTGTGTAGGCGGGAAAGATATTGATGCAAATAAACGTGCTTCCACTCATATCACAGATCTGTTATTTGTTCTTTGAGGCAAGATGAACTGCACATCCTGCTGCCATGGCTGCTTCCTGATCCCTGCCCTGTCTCCTGTCTGTCCTGTTTGATCTTTCAGTTATTGTCTCTGCATCTTTTCTTTTCTTGGACTTCACTTTTCACCACTGTTTCTTTGTCTTCTGACATCTCCTCTCTGCGTCTCAGGTGAACGGAGTGAATATTGAGGGCCTGAGGCACTCAGAGGTCGTGGCAATAATAAGAGCAGGAGGTGGGGAAGTGCACCTCCTAGTGGTCGACCAGGAGACAGATGAGCTTTTCCACAGGCTTGGCCTCACGGTCACCACCAACCATGAAAAAGGTCAAATTCTACACGCACAAAAACATACAAACACACATGGATCAACCTCTCTGCTCTCAAGACAAAATGTCTCATGTGTTTCTTTGCACTTTCTCACAGAGGTCTGTGTGGAGGAGTCAGCCACAGAAAGCACCCCACCCACCCCGTCTCCAACCACTGAACTCCCCACCACAGATCCACCAATCATAAATGTCACACTAACAGACTCCCCAGTCACAAAAACATCTCCAAATTCACGGGCCAGTGGGAGCTCAGCATCACAGTCTTCAAGGAGTTCCACCACCCAATCAGAGATCAGCAGCTCGGACATGAGCATCCAGGTGAGAAAGGGAGTTGTGAGAGCAATAATGTAGGAAGTGGATCAGTCAGAAAACAAGATGTCCATGATTGTGAGCATAAAACTTTTATGCTTGTGTGTATTTTAGGTGCCCGATGAGGACGATAGACGTGCTTCAGACCCTTTCCTGGACAGTGGCCTACGTCTGAGCCCCACAGCAGCACAGGCTAAACAAAAGGCCCTCGCTAGCCGCAACAAGAAGAGAGCGCCCCCTATGGACTGGAGCAAGAGACAAGAGATCTTCAGCAACTTCTGACCCTACAAATGCAAGAGGGAAGAGGGAGAAGCATGAGAATGCCATGAAACAAGGATAGAACAGCATTGTGACTCTCAAATGTAAAATTATATTCTGATCCTCTGTACCTTAATACCTTAATCTTGCAGGGGCACAGCAAAATAAATGAAAAAGGAGGCAGGTGATAATATTCATAAAACATAATCTTGAGTTCTGTTTTGTGTAAAACTGCGATGTAAGTTATTAAATAAATTTACAATATTTTACAATATCTGCAAGGACAGAGGCATGTTATGTGGATGTGTCAAAAAACATCTGAAGATAAATTACATTAACAATTAATAACAACTGGCAGACCATTTTCTGAGAAACTTATCCATGCACATGGTGCCTGTTCAGTACACAGTGTTTCTCTGAATTCAACCATAGTAATTTTAAAGCATTGGGAACTAAGAGCCCATAATAGCGTAAATTTAACGTCTGGTTTTGAGCCTTGTTCGCTTCAGAATGGCTTTTTCTGCTGTAACTTGGGACATAGATTTTAGCTGTTAAAGTAATGGTTTCATATGTTTTCAAACTACAATGAGCTCATTATAAGGACAGAAGTGGTTTCGCTGTATATTAACATTTTGTTTGTCATTTGTTAAATAGATAATCACTTTTAAATGTATATTCAGATGAAATGGGACAGGTCAATTTATATAATGATGCTGGATCACCTCGCTGCTTCTCTCTAATGTTAGAGGGATTTCTGCAAAGAAAAATGTTTAAAAGGCAGATGGTTGGAAAGATAGAAAAACTGTAGACATTCTTTTAGCCTTTATCTCAAATGTGTTTGATGGAAACTTTTCACAAAGTGAAATAAACTTTCAAAATATGTGTAAATGCTACAACCGAATGCCTGCTAATCAATGAAATGCACCTTAAGTTGGGCAAACATTGCTTTGGAAACACAGTATAGAGTGCTGTCGGTATAACATTTTTTTGAGTTTTTCTTTTGTTTCGTTTTTTTTGTATGTAATCCTGGGAGTTAGCATCACCATGGTTTCTTTGACAAAAAGACAAAGAGATTTTTCCATCCCAGAAAAACAGGAAATACGTTCAATGGCAAATAGATGTTTAGGGTGCTTAAACCTTTTGCTCATAGAGTTCATCTTCTAAAATTAACACCACTATTATAATTTATGAATTATGAATTTAATCACCAAAAATTAAAAACTAACATTAGGCTAAAAATAAACTGCACAACGATCACATTACTTCAAAATCACCACCACTCGGTTCCCTACTACACTGTACTGTACGCACATAACTTGAGAAGTTATCGAGTAGGTTTTGCTTTTCTCACAACTTTGCCTCAAATACTCACATATGACACAAAATAAAAATATCAGTGCCAAGTTCAGTGAGGCTCAGTGAGACGTGGTTCAGTGCCTCTGTCACACACAAAAACCCGACTTAAATTGAAACCACTGAAATATCAAATATTGCTCATTTGAAGATTCATTCATGTACATTATACATGACTGAATCTTGATGGAATATATGGAATATAGTTAGTGGTTCACTTGGGATTCTACTTGTGACCTTTTGTACAGCCGGGATGCAACTCTGAGATCAATTTACCTACAGCCTCAAAAGGTCCAGTGTGTAGCAGTTAGTGCCATCTAGCAGTAGAACAGCAGATTGCACCAAGTGTGTGTGTGCCTCCACTCCCCCTTTCATGAAACACGCAGAAACAAAAAGGACCCTCTTTCGATTCATTACACACTAATTTAAACAACAGATCCAGCTTCATCATACACACTGGACTTTAGCACTCAAAATGTTCTTTTCCTCACAAAGAACACAACGGCAACTCTAACATACAGCTTTCAGCATGCATGATATGATTTATTTCAAGAATCCAGAGATTTTACACACATAAACTATAAATCATATAATTGACTCAAAGCATTTTATTTCCATTCCCACTTTTAAAAAAAGGGAACACGACTGGCAAATTTAAACCACAGGAAAATAAAAAGTACCAAAGTCTTTCTGCTAAACTGCAACAATGCCATGCTTTTTATTATACAGAATTTTTAAAAGTCCTTTCATTTCATCTCTCCTTTGTTCCCATCTTCTTTGCACTGAAAAAGCTGTTACACTTTTCTTTTTCTGTACTCAGTACCACAGTAAAGAAAATGTACACTGATCCTTCTGACACAAAACTGTGAGACTGAAAAGAACAGTTACACAAATAAAAGAACACTAAAATTAACAAGCAACCAAAACATTTTCTTGCAAAGCTTTTAGGTGAAATACTATGGAAACTGAACTAGACTAGGGTTTAGATTGTCTTCTTATTTGAAGCGACAGGTGATTGATTGATTTGATTATCTCAGTGGTCACAGTCTAAGTCAAATCAAATGCCTCCTTTTGTTTTTTACAACCATAATGTGCTTGAAAACACTGGCAGATTATCAGTGACAAAACATAGTCATGTAATAGGTTTTGCCAGCAAAATCTTTTGCCTTGACTAGCCCTTCAGTGCCCACACTTTAACATCATGGTGCACATGTTGAAAATTGAAATAGCAGCTCTACTTATTGTCCATTTTGAAATTCCAGTGGCTCTTTGGCAGTGTGCTAGCTGTTGTCTTTTATAAGTACACTGTGCTCCCATTGTGAAATTGAGGTGGTGTGTTGGTGTGTAAAGGGCAATCATATTACTCTAAAATATACATCAGACATACACCACTGCACACACACAAAAAGAAAACACTGACACACAGCATGCACACAGAGTAGGCTGGGGCAAACCCCTCCAAACAAATACTCTTGTGCACGCATCATATGAACACTGTCTAACTATCCAATACATGCTCAAAAAAGGTAGAGTACTCATGCGCACCTATTCATGCAGAATCTCACACACACATGCAGGATCTCACACATGTAAACACACACCTCAGCAATTTGGCAAAGTTAGTCATTGTAAAAGTGCGGATTAGTCCCAGTTCACAAAGTTGTTTTTATTTGCCATTTAGTATTGGGATATTTTTGCCGGTCAAAGACACTTAATTTCACAGTGCAACACAGTATGACAAACACTGACATTAGGGTCAAGACATATCATATGGGTGAGGTTAAAAAAGTCCATACAAAAAAAAGGGGTCAAATAAAATAAAAAGTGCAAAAAATAACATAACAGTCACTGAAAACAGCATTAATTCAAATATTTTTTTGCGTTAATTGTATGAATTTAAGTCCACTATAACAAAAATAATCAGTAGCAGCCAAAAAAAAAATAGAGACCATTTTTAAAACATCATAGAGATCACAATGACACTGCCAATCACTGTTTTACTTAAGATATCAATATGGCATCAAATGGATATCAGTACAAATGTAGACAGACACATATACACACTCACCCTTGCACATACACACACATACACACACATACACACACACACACACACACACACACACACACACACACACACACACACACACACACACACACACACACACACACACACTTGGTCACAGTTAACAGGTGGACATTGCGGTGGGAGTCAAGTTTTAGCTTGGTACCATATAGAAAAACAATACATATTTCACTGTTAACACAGAATGCTGAAGTAAGGATTTACAAACTGCACATGCACACGCACACGCACACAAATCTCTGACCCTTTCTATGATTTCCTCCCCTCTGGTGAGAAAACAAATGTGTTAGCCCTAATCCTCCCTTCCAACAGGAATGATTTCTGTGAAGCCACAAGGAAAGACACTTGCTCTTTCTTTTTTTTTTGTTTTTGTTTTTTGTCATTTGTTTTGTTCTCTCTCGATCAAGTTGAAAATGTGACAGGAATATGTCTGATAGATGGATAGCTCTGTGAAGCAGCACTCTGGTCAAAAATGAAGGTAGGAAACACAGATGCGGATAGCGAGACTATCTTACAATTCAGTAGAATTCAGTGACTACAGATGAAGTAATTCATATTGAATCCTATCCCCCAGAAAAAGAAATATTTCACCCAGAAAAAAGAACAGAGTTTAGACACCTGCCTGTCTGTCCCTAACTACATGTAGTAGGTCTCAAAAAGTCTAAATAATAGTGCCACCCACAGTCAGTTTCATGTACTGCATGTACAGCATGTGCAAGTGTTCAGTATGTGTGAGAGTCTTTGTATGTTGGTCTGTCTCTGTCGGTCAAGCTACTGGTTTCTCTTAAGTTTAAGAATCCCATTAAAATCTCAACTGTCCCTGTCCTCTCAGCCAAGTAACAGACTTTTCTGTCGCTCTTTTTCCCTGACTTGTTACTTATTTCCCTCCCTTGCTTTCCCTGAACTTTCTCGGTGCTGGTCTCTTTCCCTGCCTCCCTCTTTCCCAACTTGTCTATCCCTCCATCTCTCCTCCATGTCCTTCTCTCTGTCCATCTCTATCTGTCCCTACCAGTTAGTTTTTCTGTGTCGGGTCCCTGCCTAGTTAATCTAGAGGTGTCCCTCTGTCCCTCCCTCCCACCCGCCCACCCTCCCTCTATGGACAAACACATAGGGCGTGGGGGCCGTCCGTCAGGGGGAGCGGCCAATTGCGTCCCTCTCCCTCCCCCCAGATCTGGGCAGTGCAATACACAGATGGATGAGTTTCCCATTCACCCTCCTCCTGCTGGCGCACCTAGAGGAATGAGTACAAGAAGTTAACTTCTATATTGACATTACACACCTTTAATTTAAGTTTAAATCATGGTTGTGGTATCACCTCTTGGGTGGGTGTAGGAAATCTAAACGCCGTAGCAGGCTGCCAGTCTCTCCTTCAGCAGTGGAGGGAACTGCTCTGAGAACTGCTGCCAGTTCTCCTCCCCAACCTGCTCCTTAAAACCATGGAGGATCTACAGCAAGGGGCAGAAGAAGGGTGGATAGGAAAAAATTTCAAGCACATTCTCAATAAATCTTAAACGTCCAAAGCATTCTGGTCACAGACTACATCCTCTCAGTGCTGGGGCCAGGAGCTGATTACTGCACCTTCAACAGTTTGCTTACAAGTTCTTTTTCTGGCTTCTGATTGGCCAGTATGGCTTCAGAGTCAGGGCTCTATCTCTGCAGGCTGATCTGGCATGTACTTCAATTGTACTTCATTTTTAGAGAAGTTTTTTTTATTATTATTATTTGAGTCAACTGCCCCTGGGCTCCATTACCCACAGTTTGTTGCTGCTCATTCTTATACCTCTAACTGTGACTTTGTTATAAATTTTGACCACTGAGGAGATATCAACCAGAATAGATCCTGCATTTATGTCCTGCGCTGAATGCTCAATTTGCCCTTTGTTGCTAGCCATTCACTGCAAGGCAGCTTTTTAGACTGAACTGCAAGGTGAATTTAATTTGCATCCTACTTATTTTTCAAATATAGCCACTTTTCAATTGCCAATCACACTGGTATCATTCTGTGCCCAGAATGTCTTGTTTCAAAATGTTGCTGGAGTCAAGAGCCAACCAAACATGACTAGCTGCTCTGACCAGATCAGATCCTTCTTATCACACAGAATTCATTTCCTTTATGAAGAAAAAATGGCCATTAAATATGTGCAAGTCACTGTCAACTCAAAGCAAATAATGTCATGATAGTGATACAGAAAAGGCTTGGCCACCTTATTTGGCCCACAGTGGATTTGCTACGCTGTCAGCACAATAGTTTACTGGCACATGTACATACATTCATCAGCAAACTATACAATGAATTCGACACAAAGTTTGCATGCAGTGCATTTGTCCTTTTATAAGGGAAAATTCCTGAAGAAACTTCTGTTAACTTCATTTCTCTGCAGACCAAAAGCAGCGTTTGTGCTGCTGAGCTTAATGGCAGAAAACCGTGATGAACACACTCGCCCAAGGTCTCTTCACCGACTCAGACAGCAGGGGAGAAAAGAATGAGCGATGAAACTGTTTGATCATTCCATGGTGAACTAAAAACTGCCTTTTATTTTTTTAAACTCAATAGCTTGCTATGTGCTATATGACCAACACTTTGTATCTACCCCTGATTAACACACTATAGTCCCCAAGTTAGCAGCTCACCTTGTAGAACATATCTCTCAAATCATCTTTAGGATTCACCCAGGAGGCCACCGCATCACAGAAAAAGATGAAGTCCTGAACAAACAGAGGTAGAGAAGAAGCTTTAGAAAGTACACAAAATCCTACAACATCTTTGGTTTTACAGCCAAATACACAGCCTGTGAAAGCAGTAACTGAATGCCTGCAGTGCACATGTCTCACCTGCACCACACCCCCCGGGTTCACACCAATCATCATGCAAATCCCACGGAAGGCAGAGTCTTTCTCCTCATTGTCTCTGATGTTCCGCAGAGACGTACACCTGCAGCATGCAATTATTCATTTATAGGCAGCCATTAGACTTGGTGCTGTCACTGCTAAGAATTCACTCATTCATTTTTTAAATCTACAAAATGAGAAAGAGAGATAAAACCAACTTCAAAAAAGTAAAATAAATGGTCAACTGTCAACATCTTGTGTGGGAGGTCATTTGTCTTCTCAGTCTGAGAAACTCACAGTCTTCAGTGCTTCACTGTTGCTACATGCTGATTCCAATCATCTCAAGAATTTATTTAAAGAATGTCAGTACTGCAGCACTGCAGCTGTAAATTGTTATCTGCAGACATGATTGTGTATTGCCTGACAGGGACAAAGAATTTCCATTTATGTCTTGCAAGTCTGGATAAACCAGCAAAAATTCTGTGCAGAATGGAAAGAGAGAGAACGGATACCATGTGATGTGGTAAAGACCACAGAGAACAAGAGGGAGAGTGCACTTGTCCGCTGACTGTGTGACACATAAAAACTGCCAGTGCCGACTGTGAGGGCACAGATGTTGTTAATTAAATGACCCCATAAAGATGTTAGGCACGGGGACCGAAAAGCACAGAAAAAAGATTCAACAGTCCCTCACCAAGGTCGGATAAACTGTGGCAGCATGGCAGCAACCTCCTGAGGACACACATAGCCCAGTCGGCCGATGGTGATTGCTGGAAAAAAAGACAGAATAATTACTGCTGTTGGCAATGTGTGTGTGCAATACCATCAAGCTAACGTACTATCATTATTATTTAAATTTTACTTAACCAGGTGTGTCTCATTGAGAACACAAAATCTCTTTTTCAAGGGAGCCCTGGCCAAGATGGCAGTTTTATACAACATACATACAAATATTAAGGAAAATATAAATATCAACTTGCAACAGAGTGATTCAGCCAACAGACACACAAACATTTAGCACAAAAACAAGACATCTGTCATAAAGTCCAAAAAAATGTGTGTATTCTTATACCAGTGTTCTCCAGCAGGGTCTTGGGGGTGTTGGGTCGATTAATAATCTCAACCAGCTGGTTCAGAACCATAGCGATGTACGGTTGCATCTCCACTCCTAATAGAGCAGTAAATTAAAGTTAGCCACACACACACACACACACACACACACACACACACACACACACGCACACACACACAAACACACATCAAGACGCTGCGTCTCCTATTCAACTGCACAAGCACTTGAAGACAACGCGTGCAAAAAGATTCCCTGCAACTTACCCATCTGCATACAGATCTCTCCTATGGCCCAGGTAGCATTGTTGCAGACAGAAATGAACTCTGGGTTCAGATTAGTTCCGAGGATTGGCATGAATTCAGCTGCAGGACATACAAAAGAACAAAATAGCATCATCATATTGGACACACCACAAAAACAAGATGATAAAAACTGTCTGATTGTGAAGGAGACAATGAGATAATTACCAATACATGGTTTGACATGGGGGAAGCAGGCCTTGGTCAAGTCACCCAGTAAAGCAAATGAACTCTGTCTTACTTCGGGCATCGTATCCTGGGACAAAAGAGGCAGAGAGACAAAGAGAAATGTGAACATGCACCATCGACAGACTAAAGGAGCTGTCCAGTGGCACCCCCATCAGCAGGCTGAGGCTTGTTAGCAGACATGCAAACACCAAAGGCATGAAAAAGGTGACCAAAAAAACATTGTAGGAGGGTCTGGGGGGGATCCTCCCCCAGAGAATTTTTTTGATTTTAGCACATAAATCAAGCAATCTGGAAGACTCTGAAGAGTACAATAAGGCAAAATACACAATTTTCTTCAAGCACAAAAACATTTATTTACACCACTCGAGCTGTGGTTTGTAAAAAACAATTACAAAACAGCACTGTACAACTGCAGCTCCTGTCAGGAGATCTTGTCCTTGTGTCATTTTTCCTGGTCATCCCAGAAGCCGCGGAAGTGTTTTTCGCGGTCAACCGTTCTCGTCCACTCCTGTGACTTGTCCCAAGTGGGTCCCGAGCGCGAGCGCACAGCCGGAACCTCAGGCCTATGCGCTCGCATATTAGTCCGCCGCGGAGTTATATTCAGAAATGACATCTGTGTGTGGATGGTGGATATATGTGCAATGGATCTAGCTTCCAGAATGCAAGGAGTGGGAAACAGCCTATGACGTCACGATAAAGACGGTGGTGGTGGACCCCCCCCCTCAGAAAAACTCATCGGATCTATACGATTCACGTAAACGGCCTATTTTGAGTTCAAAACGGCGAATTTCACTGAAAAGTGACTGATTTGCATGTATGTGTTAGTGATCAACAGCAGTAATCACTAAAATCTGTGACAGATGCGGTACACTTTATATGTTCATTAGTAGTGACAAATACAGCTCTGCTAAGACTGTAGGAGAGCTAAAGCTGAACAACTAACTCTGACTGAGATACTGTCACAAACAGTAACACTGGAGTAAATGGATCATCCTTTTTTTTGTTAATCTCTCATAAGCATGGATATAATTTGAATCCAGGGTGAAATATCAGACTCCAACACTAATAAAGAAAACTTCTGTAAGAGAGGTAATGACAGGATAACAATGCACTGACACACACACACACACAGGCTCTCCTCACCTGCATGCACTGGAAAAGCAGAGTCATAATGTTACTGCGAGCCACAAGCGTGTCCACGTGGCCCCCCAGTCCCTCAGCCAAGCCGCTTAAAAGATCCAGAGCTACAATCATGAAGTCCTTGTCTGGTGCTTCATACTGGTCTGGCTGCTGACTGTACATCTGCGACACACAAAAATACACACAGGAGAAGATTTAAAGAAAGAAGGTCAAAAGTGGAATGATGGCAGAAAGGTTCTCAAACTAAAGTCCATGTGAGCAAGAGTGGTCTGGCTCACCATGGCCTGAGCCAGTGTCTTCTGAACCAGGGTGACACATCGCTGGTAGACGGGCTCACAATACGGAAGAAAGCCACTCTGCAGCGCTGTGGCAACAGACGACAGACACTCGAGCAGAGGGAAGAGATCTTTGTCTTCGTCCTTCAGCTCGTTCCACTTGGCTATCAGTGGAGGCATCAGCTTCTGTATGTACTCCTAAAAAACCCATATGTGTGTGTTTGGTTTGTGATTTATTACTTCATTTGTCCTGATAAATGATTTATACACAGAAGACAAGACTGTGTGAGTGTGTGCATTTTGTGCTCACGGGCTGGTTGAGATGGTGTCCCACAGAGTCTGCCAGAGTTCCTATAGCATCATAAAGGATGAGCAGGTTCTTGTGCTGATATTTCCCAAAAGCAAAAACCAACGTGTCCAGGATGAAGCTCAGGTAAGGCACCAGCTCTGTACATGCCTCTTCCTCCAGAGTGGCAAATGCGCTGAAGATGAGATTATTTAGAGGGACGTATGAGCAAAAGGTGAGAAAAGACATAAGCGAAGACGTGATGAAAAAAACTAAGAGCTGTACCTGCATGCTGCTTCTTGCACTCTCTTATTTCCATCCAGGATGCGTTTGAGCAGCTCAGTCATGAGGGGTTTCAGGTGAGCATCGGGGGGCTGGCTGACTACCCAGTGTGCATAGCGGCTAAGGGTCCAGCAAGCAATGGAGCGGACCAGGGCCTTCTTATCACACAAACACTGGATGAGGTGGGGGATGAGCTCAGGCAAGTAAGGAACCATACCTTGCATACAGCCTGAAGGACAAAAAGGTTTTGCACACCTTAAAAGGACAAGTGCAACATTTTGGGATAATAAACATGTTTGCTTTCTCGCCAAAAGTTAGATAAAAGAGCAATACCATTCTCAAGCCTTTACATGAGATACACAGCGACTGCTGGAAACTGGTTAGCTTAGCTTAGCATTAAGACTAGAAACAGGTGGAAACAGCTAGCTTGGCTCTATCTACAGGTAACAACATTGACCTATATAGCACCTCAAAAGCTTTTTATTCAACTCTGTTGTAAAAATGAGAGAAAGTTCAGTTTATTATCTCAGGCATTAGGAGATATCGAGACATATTCGAGGTCAACTTATTGCCCAGGAAATATTTTCTTTTTTAACATTTATAAGTCTCCCCATAAGTATGCAATTGTGTGCTGTGTCTTACCCTCAGCAATGGCCCCCAGCACAAGGATGCCAGACTCCTTGATGACCCAGTCAGGGTGGAAAAGCAGGCCTTTCAACAGAGGCAGGAGATGGGGGAGCAGCTCTTCACGGAACACGTTGGCAAGAACGTCCAAAGCCGCAGCAGAACACTTCCCTGGAGGGGAAAAATCACCAATTTCACTAGATAACTTTGAATATGTAATGTTATTTTTTTAAAAAGGCTCCGAATGCACTTTACAAGCAAGAACTCACGGAGGTTCCAGTCAGACAGCGTATCATCATCGTCATCCTCGTCTTCATCAATGTCCTCCCCCTCCTCGCCCTCCCCTCCTTCGTGCTGAAGAGTGACAGTGCGGGACTTGTGGAAACGAGGCTTAATGTCTTGCTCGCTGTCTGGGATTGCCTCATCCTCTTCAACATCTCCCTGGAGAAGAAGAGAGAGAGAAATATGAAGGCAGAATGAACACAGGTAAAAGAAAGAGATGAGAGGAGAAAGCATGGTGTCTGTGTAAGAAACATCTGATTTACCCGGGGGTAAGGGCTTACCTTTAGAAGAATAATGTCAATCTCAGAGTATTTCATTCCATTTACCAGGATAGGAATCAATCTGTAAAAAGAAGCACAACCACATGACCACACAAATGAAATTCATACGTCACTTTTTTTACATCCAGCAACCTGTTGATGTGTGAGCACTTACTGGACCAAGTGGCCAGACAGGGCCTCTTTACAGATGGGCTGTTCAGCAAGAGTCAGCCAAAACTCACAGGCCTCCAGAGCCACGTTTTCATCTGGGTCTTGGGTTCGCTGCAGCATGTACTGGTGACAGACAAGAAAAGGTGAGATGAGGGTGAGGAGAACGAGGGAGAAGTCATAGGCTTTCTGTTTAAAGCATGAGAGCATTACCTGGATGATGCTGTGCATGTGTGGGATGAGGCGGTCAATGCGGACTTCCAACAACATAACCAGAGCCCTGCACACATTCTTCCGCACTTCACTGTCCTCATCACCAGCCAACGCAAAAAGACTCTGGATACAAAAGAGACAACAAGAGAAGACGAGGAAGGGTGTGGACGAGACACTTAAATTTATTATGCCACATTTATGTATTGACTAGAAGCTTAAACATTGTTCCATGGTTCAAAGGTTGAGCAAACCATCTCTCATTTTTTACAAGATAAACAACTTCCTGCATTGCCTTGCCCCTAGTGGCAGACATTCAATATTGCACAAACATAGCAGAGATGAAGCCGAATAAAGCTAGCTAGTAGGTATAAATAGCTGGCGGTAAAAACTCTCAACATTAACAGATAGATTCACCGTTTCAAATTCTACCTGTGACAGAAACTAAAGATGAGTCTTTACACAGGATGGAAGTACATGTAAGAAAGGGAAGTCTAAAAACAAGAGAAAAGAAACGAAACAGAATCCTGCAGTGTTCACCTCAATGAAGGTGTCAATGTTATCCATCAGAGCTTGAGCTCTACCAATGATGAACTGGTTCACACAAGCTATTGCATGGGACCTGAGAGAGAGAGAAACAAGTGGGATCTACACTTATGATCTTTGACTGAAAAATTTGGAGATTTAGTGCAAGTGGAGACAGAGCCAGAAATCAACAGACTGGCATTTCACTGACCTGATCTTGGGGCTGCAGTGCTTGAAAAACTGTAGGAATTTGGGGATCATGATATTGAGAGGTCTGTTCAGGGCGTCGCTGTCTAACAGCTCTGAAGAATCCTCACAGATCTTCTGCAACGCTCCAAAGGAACCCTGAAAGACAGAAAAAATACTGAGAATGAATGTCAGGGACAAAAAAACAACAAACAAATCTGATTGTCACATTAACATAAAAAAGCCATCTGTGTGAGCAGGTAGGTGAGCCTCACCTCGCAGGTGTTATAGTCCTCTGAATTGAGCAGATTACAGAGCTGAGGCAACAGTTCTGGCCAGGTCTGCAGCTCTCCTTTAGAAGCTATGGTTGTGATCAGGATTCCTTAATGACAGATAATAAAAAGGCTACATAAAGGTAGATAAGGCCTTAAAATTGCTCAACCCATCATTACGTGCAATCATTTAAAACATCTTGAAAAAACAGTGCTGACTCCCACACAGCCAGATTACCTGCAAAACTTTATACACCTACACAGCAGTGTGACTCACACTGGCTAAAAATGCAAGCAACACTGGCTTTCTCTTTCTTCACCTTCTCTTTCTCACTGAAACACCCACCAATAGTAGCTCTGATAAGCGGTGAGGGGTCTCCAATGTTGTTCAGGCATTCTCGTTTGATGAAGTCAGCAACATTGGGAGGGAAGTTCTGGTAGTGAGCCTTAACATTGTTCTTCAGTATCAGCCCGCTCAGTGAGCGAGTTGGCTCGTCTTGAGGGAAGGCAGTAGAAAGACAGAATATAAATACATTTTAAATATTGGAAGGTTATTCATTAAGTGAAAATTCTGCTCTGCCGTTATACCTCTTACTTTTGCTGTACACATACATACCCTCAGATTTGAGGCTTGTTAGGACAAAGATGAGATAGTTATTGAAATCTGGAAACTGATTCAGTTGCTCCAGTTTCTATAAGCTTAGTTAAGGGGTGTAACAATTTACACATATAAAACAAAATCTCACACATCCTCCTATATCTGGTGTTCTTTTTGAACATGTGGGGAGTGAGGACTAATATACAACCATGATCAGTCACACCAGTTCACTTGACTCAAGCTGTACACAACAACAAACCAGTTTTTACTGTCATTTACCCTGGCACAAATCTGTCATGGGTGAAGCAACATCTCACAGCTTTTTCTCTCACTCTCACTACTAGGCAGACAGACATAAGGATACTTCTTGCACAGCTCTTTGTGTTGCTGTGTCTGGGGACTGGGAGTCCTTCAGTAGCTGAAGCACTTGCTGCAGACCCTGTTCATCCGGCTGCCACTCCATCCTACAGGACACAAAAACATATATTATCTAACCTATTGAGGAAGCATGCAGCACACATATACCCCCTCCTCACATGCAGCCCCCTCTGTGACCTCAGTACTCCGATCGTTACTACTTAGGTCACGTAGCAGTAACGGAAGCAAACACAGTAAGAAGAACCGATGAGCCAACAAACACAATGCGATAACTGTTGCTACTAATAGCAAGAGTTTATCATTTTATTAAGAGTTTATTAAATAGTAGCGCTAACCTCACAACTGGCAACTTGAATCTTGATTTTGTTTGCATACTACATTCAATCTGTACATTTGTTTACAATGTTCCAAAACACCGCCGTGAAAGAGTTAATGTTACTGACCATTTCCAGTTCTGGCTACACGACACGCAAAATAACCATGACACAGTCGTCAGTAAGTAAGTAACAGATGCAAAAACGAGTCGCCACACCAACACTGTGTTGCGATCTAACCAGACTTTTCCACATTGGGCCCAGACGGCACAGGCGCAAATGTCTGGCTTACTCAGATAGCTAGCTAGCTTAGCGTCGCTGACACATCACACACAAAATGAAGACAGGAAAAAGCGGCAAAACGTAATCTCATACCGCGGCTATAAGTACCCCGCATTGCGCTGATGTTTGAAATAAAAGTATGAAAACGGCACAAACAGAGCCTTTAGTACTCTAAAAAGAGCAGTCGCATATCAAACCCCCGGTAGCTAGCTACCATTAGCATGGCTAGCTAGCATCATCTTGAAACCGCGAAAGGTTTTACCTGATCACTCCGATGTGGTAGATCTATATTTCTGTAGACAAAAGTGCAGCTACGCTGCAACAATAAACGTTGAATAAAATATGACTGCGATCTGCGTAGCTAAATACAAACTTCAGATCTCATTAGATCTATGTGGTTGCTGTGCTAGCTGGTATGTGACAGAGATTGCATGCCTTGCAATCAAGCCGGGTGATCCGTATGATCGTTTTCGGCTTCCGTACTGGACAGACCGTTTTGCAATGCAGCCGTGTTGTAGAGTTTTGTAGTCTGTATGCAGTATGTACCAGGGTTTGCTGTAGTTTCAAATTTGCCGTATTTAATCAAAACGTATTATATACTTCTGATTTTGTAAACAGACATGTTAAATGCGTCATTTTGTGCTGTGCTTCTGACCACCAGATGGGGGTAGTGTCAAGTCTCAGTAGTCTAATCTGTATGGACTGATTCAGGGCGTGGACATAATATCCTGAGGACCAGTAAAACTAACAACAGTAACTACCATTTTGAAGCTTGTTAAACTTAGTTTTTATGACAGTGTGTCTACAGATGGTTGTGATATTTTATGCCTCACAGGAGGATGATCAAGTTTCAATGAACTCATGAAATTAAACGGAAGTCTAACATTATATGCCTCATAGAGATAGTTAGTTGCTGGTCTTTTGTACTGGATTTTAGTACTTTGAAAATTTGTTAATACACATAGTCATACAATCCCATAGAATCTAAGCCCAGCTATTGTTCGGTGCGTGTAAGGCCCTCACAATTTAAGTAATTTTCACTTCCTTTAATTTGGAAATACTTGTCAAAACTCTACTTCTGAAATAAGGCTTTGGAAAAGTGGAAGTGTTAAAACAGCATGAGACATCATTTTAGTATCCTTCTTGTGAGAGGAACAAAGACTTTCATACCAAGTCCACAGAGCTTTATTAAACATAGTAAATAAGTTTTTTATAACACGATCACGTTCCTGAATCAGCAGTCAACACATGGAGGATGAGTTGGATGGGACATGGAATTTTAAGAATTGCAAATGTGTGGAAATGAGGGACCTAAGTAAAAAAAAAAGTGGCGCTCTGCATTACTGACAGGACAAGGCATAGTAAGAAGAAACATGGTTCAGCACAGAGAGCTGATTTCACTCTTGCTACAACCCCATTTGCAGCAGGCGTTGGACAGTCCAACCACCACATCCCGTCCTTTCCTATCTGCACTCCGTAGAGCCTCCAGCACTTCTTCAGAGATTGGTGAACGAGCTGAGCGGCTGAATCCAGCAGCAGCAGATGCCATATTTGATGTTTGATCTCTCCATGCTTGGGACTCTGCAGGGTCCTGCTCGCTGATAAGTTTAGGAATGGAATTTGTGTTCCATGGATCAAAGGCCTCTTCTCCAGTAGGAGCTAATAAAAAGCAAGGTTTTGTTTTAATATGACAGTTTAAAATCAAGGAGAACATGTGACATTTTAATAGATCAATTTACATCCATAGTCCCTCTGTCACACACATACACACACACAATCTTACCTGAGTCTTCTACACTTCTCCTCCAGCGAGAACCACCACAAGTAAAGATGACAGCTCGTATGAACTCTCTTCCACACAGTTTCACTCCATAGAAAGAGGGATGGCTGTCATTTGACTGCACCCTATCTGCCATTGCCACCAACAAGCCCAGTGTCAAGAGTGTTGCCCTCCACATAGTGTGAGAAAAAATGCTTTAGGTGCCCAAAAGGCTGAAAATTGCTTGAAGTGTCTGTGTGATTTGTGTTTCTTTGTGAACAGTCCCTACTTTATATAGGCCTCAGCATCTCAGCGAGAGAATTCAAACTCACCTCCACTCTTCCTCATGCCCAGAGATAAGACTGGAGACCTTTAGGGCAACAATAGACAGAGAGGAAAAGAAAAGTTGTGATTAAGTAGCAAATGATCCCAAAGGTGATGTCAACAGGGCTCTTGGCTATTTAATTATGTGCAACCTTTAGTTGGCCTTTCTGTCCCTCACATCGGTTGGGTTGTGCAGTGTGTCACCAGCAAAAAAATCTCTGTCTTGTTGTCTGCTGTTCATTGGATGAAGATCACTATCTTTTCATACCAAAGATAACAAGGATGCTAGACTTATGTTGGTGTTCAATACAAGGGAAACACACACGCACGCACACACACACACACACACACACACACACACACACACACACACACACACACAAACACACTCTAAAGAGATTACAGGGACCAACAAGTGCAAGTGATACCGCAAAGAATTAAATCAATTCTAAACTCCTGAACGTTGTTCAATATTAATAATTTATTTGAGTCTACAGGGAGCAGAGATAAGCGGTTATAGTCACATTTTATGTGATATGAATAACATGACATCCCATCATTTTCCATCTCCCTGCCTGACATTCTGTGCAATCATAAAGTAACATCAGGAGTGGTCATTTGACGTCAGGGTCTGGTGTAAGTGACAGGCAGAGCCTATCTGCCAATCAACGATCAGTTTTTTTATTGACGACGTGACCTCCTACTTGGTCAGCCAATCAGAATTCAGTGTAGGGCGGGGCGATGACGAGAGGGTAGCAACAGTTGCCCCGGTGAGGACAAGGCGCCATAGTCACGGTAGTCCTGGTGACAAGAACCAAGCAACGGGAGTCAACAATAACAACCTAAATCTAAGGAAAATAACTTGAGCGACTATAAAAGGACAATTCTGGGATAAACTAGAGGTGAAAAGTAAAATATATAAGACTTGTGATTTATTTTGGTCTTAATTTTATCCGTGTGCCTGTTTGTACTGTCGTCAGCGTTAACGCGAAATCGGTCGCTTGTCGCTGATGGTGAAAGTGGTTGCTAGCTTCTTTCCAAACGCAGACCGTTGTTATGGCGATGTCAGATCTTTGATAAGAGCACAAGATGGCGGGTATATTACAGTGCCAGTCGTACTTTTATGCTTATTTTAAAGATTGTTCGAGTTTCTAAAGGTTTCGATTACGATGAAATTGTAAGGAGACGCGATTGGTGGCGTGGTCAAAGACTTGTTGGCTGTTGAACATGAGTAACTAGCAATTAGCTGCCTCGCTTGAACGTCACAGTTCAACGTGAGCTGCTAGCCCGAGAAGCTATCACTCTCGCTCTCTCAACTCACTTTTCATGCAAGCTATTCAAAAACATTCGATACAGAAAACATATTGAAGCCGCTCACAAACCGATCCGTTTATAAGTACCTCAAAGTGGGATATACGTGTACTTCAGCATGTTTCACAATCTTTTTGTGACTTTGAAAAAGTTTCTGGTCTGACATTGAATATAGCACGGTCACTCTCGTGAACACGGTGTGCGGATGATCATCTGATTGTCCCGTTTGCCGTGTTGGGTTACGCAGGAGTGGCCTATCTTTAAGTGGGATGGCCCAAAGTCCTGACTGACAGTGGGTCTAATGATTAATATGAGTCTATTTCCAGATAGAGATATTTGGAACTGTACTTGGTCATATTTTCTCAACTTAAGTTAGTCATTAAGTTGTTTTATGCCACTTGAACCCCCACGGGCACAATCAGTGGCCGATGTTTTGAAAATTTAATCTGCTGCAGTGGTCATGGTGCTTAAAACTGAACTGTGTTTCGTACTGGACCAAACAGGAAAAGCTTTAGACTGCTGCTTAGAGTCAAACAAAAGCCTTACTTCCTCCTCTGGTTTATGCTCCACACATACTTACTCATATACACACACACACACACACGTGTCTATGCAGCCAAAACATAGATAGTAAGAATAATATTTCAACAAGTGTGTTGTTTTGTGTGTTTGTAGCACTTATAATAACTGCTGCTTTTATTCACAGAAGCAGTTTCTCAGAGCATAGGTTGCCATGGCAACTTCTGGATACTCGGAGGACCTTCAGCCTCAGCAGGCCAACACGGTAACCATAGCAACTTCCGCTGCCACCACACCCTCTTCCGCGAAGACAGCACACTTCCTTTCCGAGATCCCACCAACCTCTGGAACCATTGCATCAGCTAACCAATCAGCTACGGCCTCAAAAACAGGACAGGACGCACTTTGTTCTCAAGCACCGCCCACCCAGGCCCAGAGCCAGAAAGCTGTGGTTTTGACCACTCCCACACAGCACTACGTAAACCCAGAAATCCAGCACTCTGCAGTCCAGAAGAGTAACGGGCAGGGCAATTCGCCTCAGTACATCATAGTAACTGTTACAGGTGAGGGACTTATAAATGACTGACACACTGCATAATGCATGGCGTGAACTCACACATAAAACTCACTTTGTAGCTCAGGTAGGAAGCAGGAGGACATGATATGACATGCAGTCTGAGAAAGCTTCAATCTTTCCCACAAGTAAATACCTAAGGTGTGAGCAACAGGCTGGATCTTGGTAGGAGACTGGCAGTATGTCCAGTGTATGTATAGTGATGTACTCTGGACACCAGACAGCACAGAGGAGAGCTGTGTATCAATCTTTGTCCATACATCTTTAAAATTACCACAAATGCTTGTTGACAACAGTTTTAAGTCTTAAGTCATGCCAAAAAATGTATCCATTAGTCAATCTCCTGCAAAATATTATCAACAATTTTAATAACCAGGTTAATTTTTATGATTATACTTGCTCATTAACATTTTAACAGCAGAAAGAAAGGGACAGGTGTGTAGGTTAGAGCTGGTCATTGCTAGCTGCAGCCCCTGTTGACACAAAAACATGTTCTTGTGTAATCTGCAGACTTTCAAGGAATTATCTGCCTACATTGCATAACAATTTGCACAAAACAGTTATTCGATATGATGATGATGTTTGTTTATTTGTTATTTGTTACATATGTAGGTAGCAGATTTTTGGCCTCTGAGTTGCATTTCATCTTAAGTGTAAAATTCAGTGATTAGATGTCTCACACCCTGATTTAGTTTGCCTCTCTGGTTGGGTAGTGTGTATATTATGAGGACAAAATAAGCTGATGGACCTCATTGCTAGGTTGCATGGTCCCGAATGTGGGAGTTGATGAAACCTGACTTCCCTTGTATTCTGCTGCCTTTGCTGTCATAGAAAGTTCATTAGTTCATTATATTACACCTACATGGTTAAAAGTCTTCAATATCTGTAGTGGGTAAAAGTAAAACAAGACAGTTCCTCGCCTTGTACTTTTTTTTTGGTAGCTTGTGTAAAGTGTGTTACAAGGCCCTGGACCTTTCTTTTTAAGATATTTGTCTAAATTAATCAATGCTTTCTCCAAATGTATCTTGCATTAATTAAAAAATGTTGGACATATAGTATTAACTTGTTAAAACAAGATAGAAGTAACCACTCCAGTGGTCTTTCTCTGTATGTTTATTTTAGGGCAATCTATTTGTAGATCTCTTTTGCCTGCTAGTGTCAAGTATCACTGTGCACTCTCACCCAGAGAGACCCACGTGCCTGGGGCTTGTCTCTCTTTCTCTCTCTCTCTCATGAAGTAGGACGAGTAAGTTAGCTGAATAACTGTGCTCATTAAAACCTGGCATTCCCTCATATTTCAAACATAGACTGTAGTAAAAAGAGCTTGGCTTACTCAGTTTAGTTATACAGTTTAGGAGGAAACACTAGCTATTATCCTCAGATACGAGAAGGTATCATGTTTCAGTAGAAAGGTAAAAAATATATTTTTGTCTTAAGCCAGGACACAGTAACTGCACAATGTCGTTGATGTCACTAGAGGGTTTTCAATCAAAACCATAAAGGAAAAGATGTACACTGCCAGTAGGATCATAGAATTTCTTAAATTTATCATAAAAAAAGCCACCAATGCTGATGAAAATGCATTGGTGGCTGTCTATGACCACAGACAAGTTAATGTATTAAAGACTGATTCATGTTATGTTTAGCCACATTTGCTGACATCCTTCCTCACTCTCAGACTGGTGTTACCCTGGAAGCTAGAGACAGAAGACAAACTGAAATGCACCTGTAGCTTGAATGAAATTACAGATTTATGCGAGATTCAACATAAACCTTTCGGATAATGTAAGTACATGACTTAACAAGATGTATAACCAAGCCATAGTCATTTTTAGATATTTTAATGTAATAATGCAGTGTTTTAGAATGAGTTTACCCTTAAAATCTTATAATTGAAATTTGATGTATATTTAAATATACTTTATAGTCAGGCTGTGATTTTGAGTATTTTTTATTATAGATTAACATCTTCCTGGTAACTAAGTGATTAATTAATAAATTATTTCACCTATCAAATGTGAAAACCCCCCCTACAAATTTCCACCACAATTTGCCCATAGTCAATTTTGATGCCCTAACACGGATTCTTTTTTGGCTCCTATGATTAAAAATAGTCTGATATCTATTTTTGCATAGTGCAGCTGTCAGGATTGGGTAAATCTAAAAGTCATAAACAAGAATGGCTTCAACAGATTGACATCACCTTTCTATTTTGCCATTTTTTTTCTCTATTATATTTTGTTTAGTCAGTACCTCGATTTTTGTAGCAGTGAGTCTGTAGGAAATTTCATGTAACTTCTAATGATAATGCAAGTAATAAATATTTTATATTTTTTCCCATATTGTGTTATGGGAGGATTTTAAAGTTGTTCAAAGAAAAAAAAAATAGTTGAGAGCCAAGAGCAGCACAGTGAGACTTGAGCACTGCAAAACATCTCACCTGAGCGGTAGAAGGAAGTGAACATTAACCAAACCCCCACCTGCCCTTCATCCTCTGTTTTCTTCCTCTATTCATCATCCCTCACGTATCTCTCATTTCCCTCTCGCATCTGATCTGCATGTTTACGAGATGGAGTGATTTCTCTCTCCATCTGGAGAGATTAGCTGTCCAAGGCTGTCCTTCTACATACAAGATATAAGGATGAAAAGGAGGTTAGGCAGTCACACACTCTGCGCAAGTACTAGCCTCTTCTTAGCTGAACAAAAAACTTTGTTGCAGGATGTTTTGGGGTGGCTGTTATTACGATTTTGACGCAGTGTGTCGTGAGTACTGAACTTGTGGTAATGGTGGCTGGTTTTTCTGTAAAGATTTGTTTAAATGTCTGACAAAACCTCTCCCATTCAACCCCCCTGTGCCATCCCCAGAGGGCTCTGTTCACTCCAACGACAGTCTGTCAGACTCCAGTCCACCTGCTCCTGGTGTTCCTACTCAGGTTGTCCAACCTGTGCAGACCACCCAGCAGGTAAGATACACACAACAGCTTATTTTTTTTCTGACTATGTAGGAGTAGGTCATAGCAAATTGATGAGCACCCAGTTATATCTGCCACTGTGGCTCTACTTACCAGCAGAGGTCAGTGTTACAAGCTGTGTCACAGGCTGCGAAGAGGATTCAGAGTGGCCACATCAACAACATCCCGTCTGTGCACATTAACCAGGAGGTAAACAGACATACAAAACATTCCATCTTATCAAGCAAGAGAACAAACACGTTCACTTAGAGTGCGAAGGTATTTGTGATTTTGCATGCATTAGTAAAAGCTTTGTCTAGTGTTACAAGCAGGTAGAAAAAGAGGGGTGTAGAGTGCTTGTCTTTCCAAATTCCTCCCCTTTCTTTGCCTCATGCTCATAACTCCCTCTCACAACAGCCTCCTCACACTGTGTGAGATGTACCTGAACACATCTGCTCAAGCTAAAAGTGAAGGACCTATCAAGATCATTTTTAAAGCATTTCTTACATTCATCTTTACAGGCAGACAAAAACCCTGTCTTTGCTTGTTTTTGATCGTTGCTCTTTTGTTCTTTCTGTTTTCATAGTTAGTTCTTCAATACTATTAATTTAATACAAACTGTTGCATCTACCAAGAAAAACAGTCAACACTTATTTGTAACAATAGTGATTTTGCTGTCAAACAGGTTTCAGAAATTGTGCCTCCTCAGCCTCTCCTCTGAAAACAATCCCTCCATCCCAGTTATTAAGCACAGCACCCTTTATTCATGGCAGTGTGACTGCCTGATGAACATAGTGGAGCATTAAGCAGCCAAAGAGACAGTTATTTCCCACAGGAGTTCACAGTTAATATTTTGTTGTTTTTGTTGTTGTGCTGCCCCAAAGTGGCCAAAAAAATCAGTGAAGTCCCCTGTTTGCCATTTAGCAGGTTGAGCATGTGTACTCTGGCCAGGTGTATGTGGATGGAGGAGGAGATGCCACTTTTACCACATCCACCATGTGAGTACAAAAAAAACCTGTTGTGTATGCATGTTCTATAGCCCATAGATATGCTCACACACACAAACGTACACACAGACACAAGTTAATCACACACAACTTGCAACTTACTGGTCACACAACTGTGCCTATTGTGCACATACTGTAATTGTTTGTTAATAATAGTTTGTTTGTTTGTGTGTGTGTGTGAACATTTCTATTTCTGTCCAGTCGATCAAGCAACTACCCATTCTCCGACTCGCCCCTCTACTCCCAGACCCCACCCACCTCCTCCTCCACCTACTACGAGGCAACACCCAGCTCTGAGTCAGACATCACCAGCTCTGTGACCTCGCAGCCAGTTTCTGTGGCAACAGCAGGAGCCAATAGCGGTGGGGCTGCTGCAGCAGGAGGGGGCTATGTCATTCAAGGAGGTTATGTGTTAGGAGGAGAAGGAGGGGGAGGAGCAGCAGCGGGAGCAGCAACAGGCGGAGGAGGAGGTCAGAGTTATTCCAGCCCGAACTCTCGTGCCCCACCTGCTACTGTGAGTATGCAAAAGTTAAAAGTGAATGATGTTTTGGTCAAAATCTAAGACAGGAAAGGTGAGAAATCTTAGTCTGTGATCATCCATCTACCCCAGGTGCAGTGGCTGTGCGATAATTATGAGGGGGCGGAGGGGGTAAGCTTACCTCGCTGCACCCTGTACTACCACTATCTACTGCACTGCCAGGAGCAGAAACTAGAACCTGTTAATGCTGCATCCTTTGGTAAACTCATCAGGTCTGTCTTCATGGGGCTGCGTACCCGGAGATTAGGGACCAGGTGAATACACACTCACGCAAACACATGTACAACAATTTTTCTTAATGATATCTGGGGGCGCTGCCATAACGTTTTGTGTGTGCATGTGTGTTTCAGAGGGAACTCTAAGTATCACTACTATGGTCTGAGGATCAAATCTGGTTCCCCTCTGCTCAGGCTGATGGATGAACAGCAGCACATGGCGATGAGGCAGCAGCCTTTTTCACAGAAGAACAGGTATCCTGACGTGGCCACGTACCCTTTGTATGAGGGAACTTATTACAGTCAAGCACAGATATATTTAAACGCCAAACGAGAACAAGACATTAGTACTTTGCATTAAAAGAGCAATTCAATTTCCATTCTGTTTTTAATGCCTCAGCCACAACAAAGGCTGTCTTTCCTTTGGCCCTTTCTCAATCTCATGGTTGATGGGTACTCTGTCCAATAGAATAAAACCAGTTCAGAAGACCCAGGGGATCAGCAATGGGACATCAGGTGGGATGGGTCAGCAGCAGGTGACGGCACTCTGTGATATCTCAGCTCAGGTGCAACAGTACCAGCAGTTTCTGGGTGAGCTATGTCTGCTCTCTGAAAGATGTTCACTTTTCCCCATCAATTCACAGTCTCTTATTGTATGGTTTCATTTGAAAGATTAGGTCTGACTTGTGAAACGAAAGCTGTTCCTGTTTCTTTGTTGCTGCATCTTGTGTAGAGGCATCAAGACCTCTGCCAGAATTTGTGGAAATTGATCTGCAAGATCGTACCCTGCCTGATGGGATCCACTTAGAACATCTCAAGGCCTTTCAGACTCTCTACAGGGAACACTGTGAGGTAGGCAGCCATGGACAGAGAGAGGACAGGGCAGGCACACTGATTATAATACTCACATGTAGATATCAGCCCATCACAACCTGTGATATTGTTACTGTTCAAACCCACAGCCAGATATCGAAAGTCAGAGTTGAAGTGAAATTGTTCCATAGCACATAAAAGAAACCAAGCTCCCTGTATTAATTCTGAATTGGAACAAAAGATTCCTAACTGTTTGATGATGCCAGGAGTGTAGAGAGAGATGAGACATGTACATGGTACAACGCATGATTCTCCTACAGGCCATTATGGACGTGATGGTAAACCTTCAGTTCACTCTTGTGGAGACACTATGGAAATCCTTCTGGAGGTTCAGCCAGAGCAGTGACACGGAGTCACTCAACCTGTAAGTGTCACTAACACCCTGAAACACACAGATTAAAAAAAACCCCAGCACTTATGTATACCTCATCCACTGCTATGACTGAGCATGAATGCTCCGTCTCCTCCCCCAGGCACAATGAGTCTGAGAAGCGTCTGCCCAAATCCTGCCTGGTGGTGCTGTCCAAGTATGAGCCAGTGCTGCACTGGACGAAAGAGTGTGACAACCTGCTCTACCAGACTCTGGTGGAGATGCTCATCCCTGATGTACTGAGACCCATCCCAAGTAAGTTAGTCTGGCCTGCAAGAGGCCTTAGTATACAAAACTGTGTAGTGAGGTGATCAACACTGACAGATTTACAGCATGCCAGTCTGAAAGGTGAGGAAATATTGGTCGTCAGGGTTCTTCCTCTCTTTAAGACACCTTCAAACTTAAATGCAAACCCTCTCTGCCTCCTGCCTCAGGTGCCTTAACTCAGGCTATCCGTAACTTTGCCAAGAGTCTTGAGAATTGGTTGACAGGTGCCATGATGAACATCCCAGAAGAGATGGTTCGCATAAAGGTTACTATGTGATTATTTCTTTTGATATATAGAGTATATAACCTCTCCATATCTTTTCTATGTATTCATGCAGTGCTGTCCTCTTGTGTTTTGAAAAACCAAAATGTATTTGAGTTCTAAGTGTGACCCAGGCTCTATCTAACCATTTTACTGATGTGCCATCTTAATGTGACTCCTCATTGTTTCCTTCAGGTGGTGTGTGTTGGCTCCTTCTCTCAGACATTGCGCCGCTACACCAGCCTGAACCACCTTGCCCAGGCAGCTCGCGCTGTCCTCCAGAACTCAGCTCAGATCAACCAGATGCTCTCAGACCTCAACCGGGTGGATTTCACCAATGTTCAGGTTTGTTCTGCTGTCCCTCTCCTTTCTCCCCTCCTGTCTATTACGTACATTGGTGTTTTCTGTAAGACGGAGCAGAATCCTGACACTTCCCGCTCATTCTCAGGAGCAGGCTTCCTGGGTTTGTCAGTGTGAAGACCGTGTGGTGCAGCGGCTGGAGCAAGACTTTAAAATGACTCTGCAGCAGCAAAACTCTCTGGAACAGTGGGCTAGTTGGTTAGACGGTGTTGTCTCTCAGGCCCTGAAACCCTATGAACACAACCCAGTCACTCTGCCAAAGGCTGCCAAGGTCTTCCTACTCAACTGGTCCTTCTACAGGTGAGATTGAAAAATAAAACAGCAGTATATCAGAGGGGTTTCAACTCTGGATTATGCAAAAATTTGACATTACTAATTTTAATGGTATTTCTGTTTTGGGTGGATTGAACAGCAAGTCAGCACTATCTTAGAAAACGGACAGTATCGGCCTCAATGGCACATGCATGTAACAAGAGCTGTATAAATGAACTACTTCCTTATTCCATGACCTTGCAAATCACTCCTTGTTTGAAAATGTTCTGGGGTTTTTTGTTAAAAATAATTTTTTATACCGTCTCTGCTTTCTCACCAGCTCAATGGTAATCAGGGATCTGACTCTGCGCAGTGCTGCCAGTTTTGGCTCTTTTCATCTGATCCGCTTGTTGTATGATGAGTACATGTACTACTTGATAGAACACAGGGTGGCCCGGGCTAAAGGAGTGACACCCATTGCTGTCATGGGAGAAGTATGTGTCTGCACATTAAAAGCCGCTCACATTGATCTTGTCTGCACTTGATGATATGCGTCTAAATGTCCAATCTGACTCTCTGTTACAGTTTGCAAGCAGCACCAAGAGCCGGATCTCTCCAGACCCAGAGAAAGGTCATTTAATTTCTATTCTCACAAACAGTTCCAGATAGTATTTTTACAACCTCTGATATCAGGTCACTGAATGTCATATGAATGTCTTTGTCCATCAGAAGAAGAGGAGGAGGATGAGGAAGAAGAGAGCGAGGATGAGACTGGAGAACTAGTGCTACAGTCCAGTTCTCTGAGTGCAGTCGATGATGAGAAGGAACTGACAGAGCCGCCCGCAAAGCAGCCCAGGACAAGTTTAAATCTGCACACTCTGACTGAGACCCACAGCACACAACCTTAGTCACTCATTGGTATATTTGTCACACAACTTTGCTTTATGCTTTAAGTTCATGTCATCCTATTCTGTCATCATGTGTAATGCTGTTTGTTTGTAAATGGGTGGTGTTCGTTCTCAAGTGTGTGGTCATTCAGTGTGCAATCATGAGAAGGTGGGAAAGTGCTTTGCCAATTTTGTATTCTGTACCTTTTGTTGCCTCCATTTTTCTGTTTGCCTTCATCTGATCATCTACAGCCCTTCCCTCGCTCCCTGTGCCTTCCCTGTATATACAGTGGCTGGATGTCAGTAGTCACTCCAGACCAGCCTAAGCTAAACTGTTTATATATATATGTTGTCTTGATTCCCTCATGCCCCGCCTTAACCACTGACCTGATTGCTGTGGAGAGACGAGACTCCAGTGTTCCTCATTGTACTCTTTATTCAGAAATGTCACTCACCTTGCCTTTTAAAGCAATGACTATGCAGGAGGACTGGACTTTAATGAGTTTCATTGTTTGAAATATACATTATTTAACCCCAGAGTAGCATCTGGAATGATACTGCACCGTAGATGAAGTCGGCACATGAATGTTGATTGACAGCTCTTTATCCTTATTATGTCTTTTCCTTTCGAATTTGGCCAATTAACTGATACCTGTGCCTTTGAGAGATTTCTAGCCTGAAAAAGCTTGTATTCTATATGTTCTGTTTTGGTGGATTAATAAATGAAGGCCCTGTGAAGTAGTCTTGGTGTTGTCATGAAATTTACTAGCTGTGAAAAAACAAATGTGAGATGGTGACAGTCTAGCCTTGTTGTGATGATCAGCCCGGTTTGTCGTTCATCATCCATCCATCCTTCTTCTCTATTCATCATCCATTCTTTGGAGCTCATAATCTTGTTTTACACACACAGGCATATACTGGACAGACAGCTCAAGAGCTACTCCAAAACACACACACCTTCATAAGTGCAGCGTAACCTGAACAGGGCCAAGGCCAAAGCTTATCTCACCCAGCAAGCAGCACTTACTTCACTGTATCCATGACAGCCTTTGTACCAGTTAGATGTACCAGCTACAGCTATCTCAGAGTTTTTGTAGTGTAAAAGTAAAATGTTTATTTTCTGAGTATTAATGTTGAACATTTTGGAGATGACCTTTATTATGTACCTTTTGTGAGCAGTCTCATATATCCAAATTATTTGTATGTTGTTTAACCATTGTTGCCTTAAGAAATATGTCATGGTATGTTCACCATCGAGATTATTGAGCTATATTTTTATTGTGATGATGATGATGATGATGATGGACCAAGCATGTGAATATGGTGACTTGACTTGAACCCTTTCCAAAGAGCACAAGCTCAACCAGCAGCCTCTCACACAGCATGAGTAGATCTTGATTTTATGAAGTGTAAAACTAGTATTTTTGTGGTTAGTACTGCAAAGCTCCTTCAGGATGGCCTGACTTCCTGCATCCCACCAAAGAGCACTAAAGAGAACATAAGGGTATATTTAAAAACTTTGCTTTGAAGAATAAAATCAACTGCTAATGTGATGTCATTATGATGAAAAATGTGTCTTGGATTGTCCTTTGCTTGTGCTGCTGAACCTTTTATAAAAAAGGGTCCTCTTGATGTAATTCTGATGACCTTTGTACTTAAATCTGTGATCAACATTTGTAGCTTTATTCCCACTGTTAACTAAAAGGATGTGATTGCTCTCAAATTGTGTGCCAGAATCCTTTTTTTTTTTCAAAGGGCAACCTCTGGACTTCACACTTAGTTACTCAACCAAATCACCTACCCCAAATGACCATCAACTATTTGGCTTTGAGCATAAATCCCCGTACTTTTATAAAGTTAGGAAACTATCATGAGATAGATATACAATACCTTTTCAATGCCCATTTCTGTCAAACTGCATGCCTCCAGTTTGTGATGCTGGCTACCTGTTAAAATGTGAAATCTCTGGTCCAGGAACATTTAACCACAATGAAATTATCACATTTAGTTTTGAAACTTTAGTCAATACCTCCAGAACTAAGTGAAACAGTGTGAAACTTGACAGAGTAATTCTCATGATAGTCAACTGAACTTCATGTGTAATATCAATGGAGTGTCCCTGAAATGAAGCCTGCACTATTAGGAATACCTTGTCACAAGCTGCAATTGTCTACCAATTTTAACCAGTTAAACCCAAGATTTATTTTCCTTCAATATCTTAATGCCTTTTAGAAGCGCTGAGATAAACTGTTCACTAACTCACAAGAACAACAGCACAAGACTTACAACAAATACAAAGAGTTCAAACACCATGTCATAATATGGGCCCAAAGTTTGAGTGATCAGTAAATAAAGAGCTCCAAACTAAATGGGGCTTTAACAAGTGGTTTAAAATATTAGACTGACCCCTGATTTGTTTGTCCTTACAAAAGAAGCACACAAACATTTCAACATTTTTATTTTATTAAAATATCCAAATAGAACATAGTTAAGTTGAATGCCAGCAAGCATACAGCCTGATGTCAACCAGTTAAGCAGATGACTTAACAGTGCTATCTCTATGACATAGGAAAAAAAATATTGAAAAAAATTGAAAAAGAGTAAAAACTCAAGTGATGCAGTACTGCGCTTAATTTGTGTCATTTTAAATATTGCAGCCTTATAAATCAACCTGGGTCGACTGAACTGGTAGAAGACAAAACACTCAGAAGCAGCAGAGTCTTTCAAATGTTATGTAAACATTGAACATGCACACACACATAGGATGGTTGAACATTGCACAGGTGCAGATATTGCATGTTCAGTTACAGACTCGCAAGAAACACTCAGTCTACAAAGACAGTATAATCTAAATTATGTATAAAAAAAGTATTGTAAAATTTAATCTTGTGGTTGCAATTATACAGTAAACAATTACAAAAAAGATTAAACCTATACAATGTACAACAGACAACCTAAAAATCTTCATTTTTACTGTAGTTCATCTCAAGCATTCTCTGTTCAGCTTCAGTTTCACACGTTTTAACTACATCTTAACAAAGCGCAGTCAGTCAACGTGTGCAGTTCTGTTGAGATTAAATTTGAGCTCAATCCTGACGATGAGGCCATGTTGACGTGTAATCTTAATGTGCTTATGCTTCAGTTGTATTGACTCTTATGGCCCTCTCTCTTCATAGTACAATCCAGGTGCATCGGTCACTGTCTGCCAAAACTTGCAGGGACGACCCTGAAGTTAAGAGGACACTTAAATTAGTTTTGCACTGATCTGCACAAACACAAATCAAAAGCAAGGATAGGTCAGAAACTGAGAAAATGTTTGGCCCGACAGTGGTAAGTATCAGGGCAAAAACTGCATGTGAATGAATATAGTAGGGAAAGATCAATTATCGGCCGGGCCGATATTCGGCATTTTGACGCATACCGGCATCGGCCTTTTTTAAAAAAAAATCCGATGGCTGACAAGAGATCGATTTAAAACAGAGTTATTTTGGCTCTGACGCAGCCGCGCCCCTCCGTCTGCAGTCACTACTCTGTCTCCAGCATTGTCCCACCAGCAGCACCATCTGACTGGTTACATGCAGAGCCATGGCACAGCCAATCAGCAGTGAAAGCTGTGCATGCACAGTGCTCACACACAGCAGAGAGGAGAAAAAGTTTTGCCAAGTGGAGAAGCTCCCAAGAGCAGAAATGAATATATTGGTTATCAGCCTCCTTGACTACTAATAATGGGTATCGGCCCTGAAAAAAACAACTTGGTCTATCTCTAGTATATAGTATATAACTCACCTTTGTGCAAAGCTTCATTGGTCATGCGATTAATATAACGGGAGCTGCACTCGGGAACCAACCACTTCATCACAGTGTTTACGCAGGACTTCCTGTAAGAACTCCAAACACTCCCACTGACAAAGAAGCCAAAGACAGACACCTTTTAACACAACAGACTTCATTGACAGAAAGGCTTGTGTGTTGGGGAGTGGTAGGTGTTCCTTACCTGGTCTGACCCTTGACCTCTGTAAGGTCACCAACACCCACCGTGCAACACACACCTGTGTTCAGGTCCCAGCTGACCTGCAGGTTGGAATGGTATGTGTTTGGCCTGGGAACAAGAACAATGAAAAGCAGACTTAGCAGCAAGAGAAGTTGGCCTGAGAAGACTCTGGGTTTATTTACTACAAATACCTGCAGTGCTCCTCATCTGAATTGGAGAAAGCAAGTAGCAGCAGACCGATGTTGATCATCACAGTATTGGTTTCAGGACACACCTAATGCACATCAAACACATTATCCCCTGATCAAATTGTTTCGACTGACTGTTGAAGTTCAGAAACAAACCAGTTACAATTTCTATTTACTCTAACAAATATAGCATGCAAAACCTGACAAGAAATTGTGTGAGTGTACAGTAATGTGTGTGTTTTTGTGATTCGTACTGACCTCTAATATTACTACATCATAATCACTGAAGGAGCAGAACTGAGGGGCCCAGGCAGCATCACTCCTTATCACCTCATTGATTAGATATTCAAAGTCTAGGGTCAACTGCTCCACACACACACTCTGCAAAGAGAGAACACAAAGGTTTTAAGACATTCTGATATATTTTAAAAAGGTACCAAGAGTCAAAAAAAAACTTAAAAATGCATTATGTTTCTTGTAAGTTACAGTTGAAAATGTTGTCTTTACAGTTACACTAAAAAATAAAATAATGGACAAAAATTATTTGATCAGAGGAGAAAATGAACTAAGAAACTGCAGATTCTATCACAGAAATTACAGGCACGTACATGCCAAAATAATTCATTAGACTGTGTAACATTAAAAACAATGCTGGCACCAGATGCCTAAGGCACCATCCAACCACTGACATAAGCTAAAAAGTGCCAGGCAAAAGTATCGGATAGACATTAAAAAAAGAAAACAGCTTTGTAGATGTATAAAAGGCTGTTATTACAGTTCATGGTTTTAATGAACCCCTGCTACGGCACATACACAGGCCTTTTCTTTACACACATGCTGGCCTTGGCTTGATCCGACACAAACTTAGGCCCAGCAAGACAGGAATGTGCAATTCCATTAAAACAGGGCTACCCACATGGCACTTTGGGTTTTCATCAGCAGTTACATAACAAGACGCCCATACAGCTGAAAGCAAACATGATGAAGCAGTAAAATAAAGCAAATATCTGAGGTACAGCCAAGACACACAAAAGAATGCTACACTTTAAACTACAGGGAGTCACTCTAAAGCTACTGAATTGCTGATAGCAAACAGACTTAAAAAGTGACTTGCACTCTGTTGTCCTGCACAGACATGAGCTGAGCTTCAAAACCTGTGCTTGTTTGATGGCAGGAAGAGAGGTTGTCACAGGTCAGCAAGATAGAGAACTCGTTCAGAGGTGGGCCAGGCCCCTGGAGGGTCCATCTTGGCACAACACACAACTTGGCATAATTAAACTGCTAATGGATACTTAAGCCAGTGTGGCATGGTGTTGCTCCGCAAAAAATAAACAAAGTACTATTGAAAAAGTCCTAACAATGTCATCAGCAGAAAGACAAGGACATTTATACCCTCACAGAGTGATCTCTGTCTGAGATCAAAATAGCTGTTGAAATGTTAAAGACAGATAACCTTGGTAAAACGAACTATATCTGAAACTTTTATCAATGGGAAAGCAAAGTGTTTCTGGAGTAAGCTAGAAACTTAATTATTCCATAATTTGACAGTAGAGATGGAGTCACGACTGTCTTCAAAAACAGACCCATGCAGTGCTCTAGAATAAGTGCCTTCACGTTCTTGTTGACTACTGATTCCAGTATCCCCAGGAAAAGGACAACTTGATATACATACTTCAATGTCTCTAAATTAGACGGCCACAGATACACTGGTACAAAAACATACCTGTCCATTGTGTGGTCCGGTGACCAGCTGCAGGTTCCTCCCTTTAAGGTCAGTAACTGTGAAAGGTAGCTGAACTTTATCATCTTCATAGCCTGGAGAGGCAGAAAAACAGAACAAATGTTGGTCAGCAACTTTAGTTTCTATTTCAAATCATGCACTCTCTCTGTCCTCCTCTTTGTCTCACCTCCTGTATTCTGCTCTGCTGCCCCAGGCTGCTGGAGGCGATAGTGCAGGCACGAGTAGTTAACATAACCAGGCTCACTGGGGCAAGTCTCCTGAGAGGAGGACGGGGTTGTAGGGGATGACAATGAAGAGGAAGAGGAGGCAGGAGACAATACTTGTTGAGGGCACTGTGGCAGACTGTGGCCGCCTCCTGATGTCGACGGTTGTGGTAAACTAGTCCGTTTCTCCTCCTCCCTCCTCTCTTTAAAATCCTCCTCTCTTCTTCTATCTCCATTTATCCTTTTGTCTCCTGTTATCTGTGCTGCATCTCTTTCCCCACCGTCAGCTGTTCTTTTTTCTGCTAGGCCTTCGCTTTCTTTCCCCCATCCTCCTCCTCCACCTCCTCTCTGGGCTCGCCTGAACAGGTCTGCTGCAAACTCACGGGCTCGCACGGCTGCTTGTGACTGGCTAGGAGATAAGGGAACTGGAGCAGGTCGGCTTGGTGGCATTCTGCTTTCAGAAGATCCCTGAGGTAGCGAGGAAGAAAAGACCAAGGAAGGGGGAAAAGCAGCAGACACTTGACTTGAAAGTGCTGCTTTGTTTGTGTAAAGGATCTGCGAAGACTGACCCTGCTTACCTGCAACAGACAAAGAGAGGGAGCACAAAAATACATCCAACACTGAAAACACACTATAAAACTCAATGATGAAAAATCTTGAAGGTGCAGACTAATAAGAATGAAAGTGATTTAAAGGAATAACCACTGTTCATTTTATCTTATTGGTGTGGTAAAGTGGAACCAATTCTGCATCTTGGACATGTAACAGAGATTAGCCATGAAAGAATTACCGAGGTATAGTACTGCTCTCTCCTTTCACCAAAGTTTTACCCCGAAATTGGCCCTGCCCCTTTTCCTAAATGCTTTGGATGAAAGTATGTAGTGCATAATCTAACATATGATATGATTTTAGTCACAAAATACACACAGGGGCAAGGAAATGTGCTTATTCAACTGTTGGCATAAGTGTGTTACCTGGGCAGAGTGATATGCCACAAGCCACCAGAGAGTAGCTAGTGTTTAAAAGGATGACCTGGTCCTTCTTCAGCTGGAAAGCTGGCTGAAAAGTGGGAAACGGGTACACCACCTGGTACCTGCTGTTGAGAACGTAGCCATGCTCCAGACACTCACCACTTCCTGGAAAGAGAAAAAGATGAGGTCTAATGAGCAAAAGAGTAAGAAGCAGTGAGAGCAGTTCAGTAGTATGTGCTTACCTGTGCATATGGTTGTGGCTGAAGGAACTGGGCAGCATTGAGGGCAAGGTTTAGGAGGAGGCATAGAGGCAATTGTGATGTAGATGTCTCTGTTGTTTTCATCACTCATCATTAGGTTCATCAGAACGGAGCTTGAACTGCGTGTGCTGGCAGGTGAATCATTTGAACACAAAATTAGTAACTGCAATGACAATGTCCTATCTTAAAGTCAATCAGATGTATGTGGCTGCTAATGGATGTGTTCATTAACTCTTACTTGAAGCCAAAAATTACAATTTTAGAGTGGTCATTTGGCCACTCACACACAGTCAAGTACAGGTCGCTGTATATTTCCTCTCCTGCAAACAGACGTACATGATGGACCTAAAAAGAAAAAGCATGAGACAAGGGACAGAATCTACATGACTAAGTTCTGCTAGAAAACTCTTTTTCAGCATATTTAAAACATGCAGGCTAATAAAAGCTAACAGAGACAATTGTGGCTACAATTGTGGATAAGTAGTATGTGACACAGGGTGTGTGTGAGTGCTGGATAAAAGACATTAGAGTTCCAGTGGGTACATTTTCTTTGCATTACCTGTTTGAGTCTACTGTGCAGGTTGAACTCCCACCAATAAAGATGGTAGGTATAGAAAGAGAAGTCATCATCTTCTCCACAGTCGCTGGTGTAGGACAGAACATAACGGCCACATTTGGTGAAGCCAAGAAAAATGTGTCTGGAAATTAAAAACATGATGACTCACAGTCACACATGTCTCAACTTGAACAACATTATCCATGTTAAATCCTCACTGTGAACGTAGAATCAAAGTCAAATCAAATCAAATTTTATATACACTACCAGTCAAAAGTTTGGACACACCTTCTCATTTAATGTTTTTTCTTTAGTTTTACTACTTTATAAATTGTAGATACATACTGAAGACATCAAATATATGAAGCAAGATATATGGAATTATGTAGTAAAGAAAAAAGTGTTAAATAACTCTAAATATGTTTGATATTTTAGATTCCTCAAACTAGCCCCCCTTTGCCCCTTTTAGCCCCTCAATGAGCTTCATGAGGTAGTCCCCTGAGATGGTTTTCACTTCACAGGTGTGCCTTGTCAGGGTTCATTTGTGGAATTTCTTGCCCTCTTAATGGGGTTGGGACCATCAGCTGTGTTGTGCAGAAGTCAGGTTGGTACACAGCTGACAGCCCTATTTGACAACTGTTAGAATTCATATCATGGCAAGAACCAGTCAGCTAAGTAACGAGAAACGGCAGTCCATCATTACTTTAAGAACTGAAGGTCAGTCAGTCTGGAAAATTGCAAAAACTTTGAAAGTGTCCCCAAGTGCAGTCGCAAAAACCATCAAGCGCTACGACGAACCTGGCTCACATGAGGACCGCCCCAGGACAGGAAGACCAAAAGTCACCTCTGCTGCTGAGGAAACTCAGAAAGTTAACAAGTTAACAGCACCTCAGATTAGAGCCCAGATAAATGCCACACAGAGATCTTGTAGCAGACACATCTCTACATCAACTGATCAGAAGAGACTGCGCGAATCAGGCCTTTATGGTCAAATAGCTGCTAGGGAACCACTACTAAGGAAAAGCAACAAGCAAAGAGATTTGTCTGGGCCAAGAAACACAAGGAACAGACATTAGACCAGTGGAAACTGCACTTTGGTCTGATGAGACCAAATTTGAGATCTTTGGTTCCACCCGCCGTTTCTTTGTGCGACACAGAAAAGGTGAACGGATGGTTACTACATGC
>JAPZDZ010000020.1:19406888-19423227 GCA_029783805.1 Acanthurus tennentii
TGATGGTGTGGGGGTGCTTTGCCGGTGACACTGTTGGGGATTTATTCAAAATTGAAGGCACACTGAACCAGCATGGCCACCACAGCATCCTGCAGCACATGCCATCCCATCATCATTTATTTTTCAACAGGACAATGACCCCAAACACACCTCCAGGCTGTGTAGGGCTATTTGACCGAGAAGGAGAGTGATGGAGTGCTGCGCCAGATGACCTGGCCTCCACAGTCACTTGACCTAAAACCCAATCGAGGTGGTTTGGGATGAGATGGACCGCAGAGTGAAGGCAAAAGGGCCAACAAGTGCTCAGCATCCCTGGGAACTCCTTCAAATAGTTGGAAAACCATTTCAGGTGACTACCTCATGAAGCTCATTGAGAGAATGCCAAGAGTGTGCAAAGCAGTGATCAAAGCAAAGGGTGGCTATTATGAAGAATCTAAAATATAAAACATGTTTTGAGTTATTTCACACTTTTGTGTTTACTAGATAATTCCATATGTGTTCATTTATGGTTTTGATGCCTTCAGTGAGAATCTACAATGTTAATAGTCATTAAATAAAGGAAAAAAATTGAATGAGAGGGTGTGTCCAAACTTTTGACTGGTAGTGTAAACAGCATCAAATTACAACCAAAGTTGTCTCAAGACACTTTACATATAGAGTAGGTATAGATCGACAGTGGCGAGGAAAAACTGCCTTTTAACAGGCAGAAACCTCGGACAGATCCAGACTCAGAGGTGGGGGGCCATCTGACAGGACCAGTTGGGTTAAGAGGGAGAGGGAGATTTGAAGAGATAAAGAAGTAGGGCGAGAAAGAGACAGAGAGAGAGAATGAGGGAGGGAGGGAAGGGAGAGGGAGAGAAAGAGGGGGTGGAAGAGAAAAAGTGCTGAAGAAAGGGAAAGTGAGTTTGAGTTCGAGTGAGAAAGAGAGAGAAAGAAAGAGAGAGGAGAGAGAGAGGGCAAGACAGAAAATAAAATAAGACGGGATTGGAGGAGACAGAGATGCACAAAAACAGTGATACAACTAATACTATAATGGTAGAAAAAGAAAAAGTGATGTTGCATACTACTATAAAGGTTACATTTCAGTGTACAAAGATAATAATAATAATCACAATAATAATGATAATGGTATCATTGTCTGACACCATTAGAGAGTGAGTTAAACAAGGTATTCGATGATTACAAACCCTTCAACACACATACACACACTGACCCTGCTCTCAGGAACTCTTCACTGACGATGTTCTTCAATGGGACGCACACTCGAGGTGGCAGCTTCCTGAACAAGCGCTGAGAAAACTGTCCCGACAGCTGCAGAACAGGAAAGGGAGTGGATACAGATGCAGACAGCAGAATAAACAAAATTATAGTGTATCATATACAGTAGAAATCTGTGCAAAAATACATATATGAGAAGTGCAGTGTCATTGAATAAGCCTCTTTGTAGTTGTGACTTATCTGAGTATGGAACAAATTACTAGAGCAAATAGGCTTTACTGCATCTTTGCTGACTGCACCGACTACACAGTTTTTTAATAAATATAGACTTTTTATAAGGATTGAGCACACACAGTGCGCTAGTGCCAGTCAAAAGATGTACTGTTACATTTTTAGGGTTTGGGATACATTTAAGGTCTAATGAGTAATTGACTGCAAAGGCTTATACACATTGTGGGTCGGGTGTATAGTAAGATAGAAGTCAGTCTTTTACAGACTGTAATTCAGGTTTAGCATTTCATTCCTACAGACATTCATCCGCGAACAAACAAAAACCTGAGAAAGGTCCGTTGTAGGTCAAACAGTTTCTCTAAAAGTAAAGGACAGTGCAGGACTCTTCTGCTTTCAAACCTGTACTAGCGACTGAGTACTGCAGGTTAATACTGCTGCAAAAGCAAAATGAGCTTTCACGTGAACGAACATTATATAGGTGTTTAGCATTAGCTTTTGCAAGTAGCACGCTAACACTGTTCGCTTATTCTATTCATACGACGACTTAAATTACACTAAGGGGCGAATAACGTTAAGGAGAATATGGCTAGAAAACATGAGACACTCAGTTTTCATACTTAATGACAAAAGCCATGGGTCATTCGCTAGCTGCCTGCCTTAAGACGTTAGTTAACCTCGTAGTTAGCTAGCAGCTAACATAGCCACAGCCGCTGATTTTACTGAGGCAGCCTCTCGTTATTTCGGAATGACTCTTTACGTGTCTTATTTCACATTTTGTGGATTCATGCCTACCTTCCCACGCATGAGAAGCTTCACGACGTGGTCTTTGTGTTTTCTTTGCGCTTTTTGCTTGCTATCGCCCTTCTCAGATTTCGAGCTGGGCGCCATCTCCCACTGAACTGCTGTCCTTCGCTGCAACCAGGACCGGCCGCGATTGGTCCACACGCTGCATAAGACTGCCCGCACTCGCCATAGGACACATCAATCAAAACCAAAACAAAGGTAGGGTGCCACTGAGGTGACATCCTGCAGAAAGCTGCTGCTACTAGAAATCTAATTAGGATAGTTATAACTATCATATCCAGCATTAAATGTGAGGAGAAAACCGAACATGATGTTTCATCTGATGTAACTTTTATAATACAGAAAATAAATGAGGAACGACCACTTCCTAATCACACTGCTTATGATGGCATGCAAAGGCAGAAGTGGTAATTTGAACGTTTTTATTTAAGTATTTAAAAACAAGCTGTAAAAATAACATTAAAAAAATCATCATACATAACGGAACCTACTGGGGAAAAAAACATTAAAAATAATAATAATAAATTGAGGGCAATCAAGCACAAACACACATACAAGCACACACAACCAACCCACATAGCGTAGGACAGTTAGTGCCTTATTAGAGCCAACTACCACACATTTTCTTGTTCAGTAGCATACATTGTATACAGACACACTTTGCCCCCCTAAGGAAAATAATTACAATGAATAAGATCAAACCTAAATCACAAAAGCAGGGACAAAAATACCTGCAACTCAAACACTGGGAATGTTTTTAAAAAATTAAGTTAAAAAAAGACCAACATTTTTTTCTTAAAAACAATTTATGAATATATTCAAAATACTGCTCAACTGTTTTCCCCCTTGGTGAAATCAATGGGGTAAGACAACTTACATATCCGTCACCGTTGATGCTGTTGTGCTAGCTTGCAAGCAACAATGGTTATTTCATATTACAAAAAAATGAAAGAAAGAAAAAAATGTACGTATCACAAGGTATGGGTGAGGTGAAACTGATTCAGGACAAACTGAATGGTAACCTTAACTGTTCTTTAGTGCTTTGTTCAATGCATGGGCGAAATGTGTTCCCTTTTTCCTTTCTTCAATTTTGACTTGAAAAAACAAACAAGACGACTGGGATAGAAAAGGACAGGGTGGATGAGCAAACCACTGTCATGTCTTTTTAAAGCCGAAAAGGAAATCTCTTGATAGAAAAAACAAACAAGTCCAGAGAGTCATGGCAACCATCCAACGGACGAAGCAAATTTTTTACTGGGCCTGAAATGAGACATCACAGACAAATGTTAACAGTTTTTGATTTGTAAAGAAAAATTCAAATTATCTCACCATAGTGTGTGTAAATCATATGAACACACCTTATTTTCTTCCAGGATTGACAACAAACAACTACTATGTGCCAAATACTGCTTAATAATACAGTATCTACCACACTTAAAAACAAATGAAAAAATGTATAGCTTTGATTGATATACAATAATCAAAAAAAGGCATCTAGTTAAACTGTCTGTACACAAGGTACATCTGTTCGTTCATTGCTAATATTTAACTGACTACATTAGACGTCACAAAGCAGTAATAAATAATAATAATTAAAAAGGATAAAACTTATATGTGAGAATAAAACTAAAATCTATTAAATAACATACTCATTTTTTTTCAGTTTCAGTGTTCTTGGCATGTAATTGTTGTAAGCTAACTAGACCTTTAAAGCCACAAGGCTGGTGAGACTGGTAACGAATATTCTACCTGTTGTCCCTGCTGTGGAGCAGTTGACTGTCCAGGGGCCTGCCCCCCCTGTCCATAGTAGGCGGCCTGCTGTCTGTAGTACTCAGCCCAGGCTGCGCTGTAGTCCTGTTGGCCTCCAGCTGCAGCTCCTCCAGCTCCTGCTGCGCTTGTAGAAGCTGCTGCCCCTCCAGCTGGCTGGGCTGAAAAATCAGCACACAACTCACTTAGTAAACAGTAATTTACTATTTTTATTTCAAGGAAGACCAGTTACATCAGTATGACTGATTAATTTAGGCATCCCAATACTTACAGTAGTAAATGAAATGTGATTATTTATCAGTTCATTATCCTTGTTAAAAGCTCAGTTTAGGAAAGTACAGTTGTGTCTTAGTAGATCCCACTTACTCATGCCCATCTTCTTGTAATACTCTTCCCAAGCTTTAGTGTAGTCTGGCTGGCCCCCAGAGGCTTGTGCTGCTTGGCTCTGGTCCCCTGGTGCTGCTGCAGTGGCTCCTGGAGCCTGGGCTGCCATAGTACCCCCTGGTTGTTGGCCGTAATACTGTGCATAGTAGGCTGCCCATGCTGCATTTGGGTCTGCTGCAGCCTTATCTAATAAGGTTCGGTGGGGGGGGGTATTTTAATGGAGGTAAGTGCACAAACAAGTTATATTGATGGAGGTAACTGCACAAAATAAGGTACTTACTGGGGTCATGTGGACCTGGGGCTTGCCACTGCTGATAGGTATTTCCCCAACCCTGAGGACAGAATTGGGGGCCACCAGGTGCGGCTCCACTGCAGTGAAGGTAAAAACCATTTATAAACAAACTGTTTATACATACCAGTCTCCCCTGACAGAACACTTTATTATTGCATTTAAATATTGTTAGGGGATGTACTTACTGAGGAGCTCCAGCAGGAGGTCCTGCATTGTAAGGGTTGGGATTATAAGGACCCATCGGACCACCAGGACCTCCTGGACCAGGACCCCCACCCACTGGACACAATGGAGCCTAGAAAATACAGACAGAAGCCATTCAAGGTTAGAAGCAATTAAGAGGATGTGTTATTGTCTGACATCTGCTTGAACTGAGTATCCTGTCCCTGCTTCACGAGACAGTTCAACATACCTCAATCTTCTCTTCTATAAGCTGCTTTGCATGGTCAATTTGCTGTGGGGATCCTCGGATGGTGAATAGTTTGAAGTTTGGGTCACCGTTTGGCGGAGGCTGACGAGATATCTCCACAAATGCACCAGTCTGTTGGTTGATGGCCTTGACACTCTCTCCTCCTCTGCCAATGACAAGCCCACATTTGTGAGCAGGAATGGAGAAGGTCATCTCTCCTCCTGGAGGACCCCAGCTCCCCTGGCCTCTACCTCTTCCTCGCCCACCAGGTGGCATCCCCGCACCAGGACCTGGGGGACCCTGTCAAGGAAACATGCCTCACAATTAGTATAACTGTATTTCCGTGTTCTACCATCAATACAGAAATTAAGAGAAGCACTTTAAAAAAAGAAAGTGAAGGTCTGCCTTTACAACCAGTACCTACCCCCTGCCCACCCTCCTCTCGAGCACGGATGCTTTGTAGCAGGTCAGTAATGATAGATGCAGCATGCTGACACTGATCAGGTGGACCCATTATATGGGCTATTTTATCAGGACCCGTACCATCATCTGTAAGACATGAGAAAAACATAGGCAAGGCCACTGGTTGTCATTGGTAGAGGACCTGAAAACAAAATGATCACCTTGACAGAAACAAGAATTTCTACCAGATTTTTGCAAAATCTTTACAGCCTTAATAATGGGGATTCATATTTCTTCACAGCTTGTCGATATTGTGGTAGCTGTAGTTTAACTAGTTGCAGGTGTAAAAAGACGTTTGAATAAGAAGTCTCATTTAAGACAGCTCCAGTAGGATATATACAGGAAAATACAATTATAAGTAACTGTTTCCTGACAACAAAATGGTAAAATAACAAGATGTAATTTAAACTTCCACATATGTTCAGAGAACTCACCTGGTTTAAACTGTATTTTCACCCCAGCATCACTCTGGATCTTCTTGATCATTTCCCCATTTCGGCCAATTACAACTCCCACGGAATGTCGGGGCACAGCTATCTATTGAAATATTTAACAAAAACAAAAAAAAGTACTTTAAGAGGATAAGTCTCACCCATTTATTTAAATTAAAATAAACAAGTATCACACTTTTACACATTATCATTCTACAGTCAAGAAACACTGTCTTCATTACAGCAGTTAGTAAAAAGCAATGTTTTTACTAAAACAAACAGATCACTTACATCAATGCCACCCCCTCCTCCCATCCTTGATCCATATTCGTTCCGGTCTCCAAAACCTCCATGATCTCGGTCTCGTAGAATTTCATTAACCATCTCCTTTGCTTGCTAGAAAAAGCAGCACAAGCTTGACATAATTGTTTGAAGTGTACAGTTATTTGAGAGCATAAAATACCTCCCCCATAACGAAAATACTCTGCAATGTGCATTAAAAGTACCTGCACTTTGTAGGGGTCTCCAATGATGCGCAGAGGTTTATCAATGTTGGGTGGCTGAGATCCATCTTGAATAAGAATCATCTTCACTCCAGCCCGCTCCTAAAATTTTGCAGGAGTTTGTTTTATTGATTACACACAGCAAATTCAGCCTATCCTTACATGAGCATGTTACATTACTTTCTGTTTGTAGGTGCATTTTCCTATTAGCTGCTAGTAAAAATCTATTCAAAGATTTTTCTAGATAAATTTTTAATATTTGTCCAAAAGAAACACTGAATCAAGTCGTCATAAAACTATTAGGGTAATCTATGATTCTCACCTGTAGCTGTTTAATGGTCTCTCCTCCTTTGCCTATAATCAGGCCAGCCTTGCCTGCAGGGATGATTATCTCCTGCATGGAACCTCCTTGTCCATTGGTCGATTCATGACCCCTTGACACTATGTCATCGATAAGTGCCTTTGCTCTCCTAAAAGCAATTTCGAATGAAAGAAAGGTGAAAAAATGATTGATGAAAACAAGGTTGCAGTTAACGGATCACTATACCGAGTGCAAAATCTCCACTTGCTCTTACAGTATGCCATTGTCTTAAAGCAGCTGTAGAGTTTTAAGGCAATGCTTTGCTTTGGTGTCTTTCTGTGCATGCTGAATAATTGACTTTGCCCGTCTTGGCTCAGTTGATGCAAAGATTAGGGAATACAATAGTGTCTCAAAAAGTAGAAACGGAACCACACTAAAATTTTTAAGTGCAGCTCTTTACACTAATTAACAAAGAACCAAGAAACTTCAATCACAATTTCAACGTTTCTCTCTTTTGATCCTGCTGTGTGCATCAGGTTAAGGGCCCTGATATGCCAAGCTGACAGTTGGCTGTCAGCAAGCATGTGTCGCTTGAGTTTTTCTGCAGTGTGTTCTGCACCATTTGTACTAGTCATCAGTTTTTTGCCAGTTTAGCATGTTGAATTGGTTGATGCATGAAATCACTGTGACTGGCTTCTCAGCTAGAGCTAATCAGTATATGAGCAGAGAATGTAGATTAGGAAAGCAACCAAATGACTAAATGTTTACACCCAGAGGACGGCTGACAATATATTTTACAAATCTGACATGACCAAATTTAACTGACATCACTACTCTGACCCTTCTCTTTTAACCTTGCAGAACATATATAAGATGTGTGTATATAGTATTTATATATATATATATCATCTTGTTTTTTTCCCCCAGAAACTGTAATAAAGTAAGCATGCAAATTGTTGACAGCGTGATTGTCTTGAGAACAGCTTGCTGTGCTTGTTCCTCTGCTTCCTCTTTTCCAACTTCCCCCTCTTCTTTGTTGTGCTTATTGATAGATTGTGCCTGTGTGTGCTGATCCTGCTTTTATAAGTAAATTGCAATTGCATGTCTCTATTTCATATATCTATATCTGTCCATCTACCTATCTATATCTGCCTATACACCATATTTTGTCTTAAGTGAAGAAGTCAAATTAGAGATTTAAATGTATCTGTTTTTGAATTTGAAGACCAACTTACTGAATGGCATCTGGTGACCCAGTTAGGGATACACTTCTTTCTGGCAGACCAGCACTGTCTGTGAATAATATAGAAATATGCATGAATCCAGGCGCAACTGGAAAATCTTTTAGAATTAATTGATAAATCTAGGCTTACATAGCTTACCATGTGCAATCTGGACCTTGCAGCCAGATTCCTGCTGTATTTTGTTGATTTGTTCACCTCCTCGGCCGATGACTTGAGAGAAAACAGCAAAGACATTAAGAGTTTTAACTCAAGTAACACAGGCATCACGTCTAGGATTTAGAAAACACCAGTGCTTGTACTCACTGAGACCGACCATGCCATCAGGCACCCTGTACTCCTCTGTCAGTGTCGAGGGCCTAACACTAACACAAAAAAAATAATTAATTAAAGGATCTTGTCTCAGCTGTACCAACAAGCACTGACAGGGTTTATGTAAAAGGAAACACTAAAAATAACTAAAAACCTTTGTTGTGACAGGGCAGCCAGTTGAGCTCCAATAGCTGTAAAGGAAGGAAGAAGTGGTGAGTGGTTGAAAAGTGAGCCAAGCAAGTGTTTGGATGAGTGTGCGTCTTTAACTTACACAATGCGGAATTCATTTCACTCTGTGATGCTACTTTCTTAGCATCAGGTTCATCTGGAAACAAAACAGATAAGTGAGACTTAAACTGCAGACCAATAAATGCAGACAAAGTGCCTGTTGGTGCTGATTTCTTACCTGCTTCTTCTAGGGATCTTTTCTGTGCCGTGAATGGATAATTCTCAGCACCACCATTGTTGCTTGCTGAGGATACACCATCTCCACCAATTTTAGCTGCAATCTAGAAAAACATACACTTAATGATATGTCAACCATACATCCTTCAACAGCGATAAAAAAACCTTTCCCAAACACAAGTTTGGTACAAGAGAATTTCAACTTTCTTGTAAGTAAGTTATCTTTTACCATTATTTTGCTGTGTAACCGTGAATTTCAATTATATATATATTTTATGTAAAATAACACAAGAAGTTGAATGTTCTCATTAGGAGCACAAGGCAAGGGTGATGTTGGAGGGCTGTAACTTTGAACTTAAAACAGAACGTCTCTGTTTGGGGTGGCAGGTCCAAAGACATGAGCTTTCACCAGGCAGAGTTTAACCCACACTATGGACAAAAAGTAAGGATCATTTGAGTAATAATAAGGTTACTTAAATGAGATACCTGATATACCGTTATCGAGTCGATACAAAAACAGATAAGGCAAATAATAATAAGATGCAGCGCTATCACTAGATGACTACAAAGATCTATACGGTAGCGTCACACTCTTGCCACATACCGCGAAACAAAACAGCCAATGAGTGCTGAAAATTATTAGCCAAAACTCTTCAAACACAATCAGCCAATCGTACTTCATGGCAATCATGTCACTAAAATGTTCATTTATGAGTTTTTCTAAATGTGTTTTGCACGTGAAGAACTAAACTTGATGATGAACTCGCCGATAACTCTAGTCACTGACCTAGCTCCCTTAGCCGAAGTGGCTAACGCTAGTGCGTTTAACTTAAGGTTCATGGATTCCATAGGTCTATTTTTTTCATTTTGTAATGAAATAGTAATCGACATTGATCCAATTGTTCAATCCAGCTTGCTAACAGTTTCAACTCATCAAAACGTGGAAAACGTGTAAGACAAATTAATGGCATTGCTATTATTTAGCAGGCTAGCTCGTCAACTAAGGCTAACGTCACGGATAATTAAGCTAGCTGTTGTTTCCTATCAGCTAACTATCTAGCTTGCCGGCTGCCTTCTTTTGTAGCCAAGCTCCTGGGTTACCTGTCTGGCTCGTTGTACGGCATCAGCAAAAGCGTCTTTTTTCATTCCAGCGCCGACTCCATTAGTCGGTAGAGCGCCGTATTCAGACATGCTTCACACAAGGGGTAAATAGACACAGGGGGGCAGGCTGAATAGCTTTGGCCGGGTCGAGCTGCGCAGAAGCGGGAAGGTTAATGAGGCTTCCTACCACACCGACCACGCCGGCAAGTCTTCCTGCTTAAAATAACCAATCATCGAACTCTAGCACCCAGGTCTTCATCCTCTTTCTCTTTCTTGTTCAACCTAGAGGTGTTGATTTCTAATGCTTCAGAACAGAAATACCGCCACCTTCAGGTCTGGAGGTGGACCGTCTGGAGTGCAGGTAAGACTTATGTTAAGGACAAGCCTGTATTTATCAGATTTAGAGTTCTTAATTTCCTCTTTAACTAAAGAGACTAATCATTTAGAAAATGTTTTTACAATGGAAACATATGTCAATACACTACCTGAGTCACTGAATTTTATTTTTTAAATTAATAATAATAAATGTATATATATTATTAGGCAATAGGAAGCAAAATTGGTAACTTACAAATAATTCATGTGCCTTTTTAGCCAAAAAACATTTATTCATTCATGTAACACAAAATGTAAGTATTTGGAAATTACAGACTTTTCAATACAAAGCTTTTTTAATGGATAAATAAATAAATAAAATCACACAGTTATCACATTTGTTGGGGAACCACATGGTCAAAGTGCATGGGCTGTCCATTTTCTCATTATAGTTGCATTTACTTGCATTATTATTATATTATATTATATTTATTTAATGGATGTGTAATTAGTAACAATGTGACAGATTTAAAACAATACAATATTTTCCGGCTACGTGTGATGGTAAACAAGGATAACAGGGCTGAGTAAAGTGGCACTCAATTAATGCTATTACAAGAACAAATTGGTAAGTATGAATGCAGTCACTTCATGGGACTGTCTTGTCTATGAAAACTTACCTGTCATCAACATTTTAGTTCTTCAGAAAAACCTCTGTGGCACTTATTTCACAAAAGCAGTGCTATGCCTTTGTTTATTTGCACATTGTATAATGAATACTATAACATAAAAAATGTTCATTTTCATCAAATTTAATTTCTTGTTATCATCTAATGCTTTGCCTTTGTCTTAAATATTGCGCATTGTGTACATACAGTTTATAAACTAGACCCTGTAGTGTGTTTTAAACCTAAGAAAACATACACAAACACACCTATCTGCATAACAAAACTTATAGAAAATATGTACTTTGCAATAGGGGTCATCTTAAGTCCTCTATGCTTCTTGATATGGCTTTGGCAGTTTTACTCCTAAATTTATAAAGTCTTTATATTTGCTTTACTCAGTAGTAACCTTTCTCAGAAAGAAGATTTCTCAGTGTCTTTTCCTTTTGTTGACACCAGTCATTTCAGTTGTTTTCAAGAGCTAAGTTCAGTTATTTTTTTTAGTGTTCCTTAAGAAATACTTCTGTACTTCAGTACATGTCACATCTGTTAAGACAAGTCAAAGTTCTGCCTCTGCAACTCCACCGTTGTGTGGCAACTTCAGGTTCACTTACAAGACAGGAATTCGGATCAATCCTCCTATCAATCCTTTATCTCCTCTATATATCACCTAGAAGAAAAGATCATACAGTAGGAATGTGTCATGGCTTCTACATTTGGTTCTGTTTGTTCTTAGGCAAGTTCACACAAGTTATCATCTGTCAAGTCCATGCAGTGGCAGAGGGCTAGTCCATAGGCTTTCACACAGCTGCTGACATGCACTGCAATGCAATATATCACACATGAAAATCATCACAGCAGCAGCCAGTTCAGATGAGGTCCTCCAAATGTGAGCAACAGATCATATATAATAATAATCTGTTGTCCTTTTCTCTTTTCCCTTTTCTCTCTGTGTTTATGGTTTATTTTTCTTCCTGGAAAGACTCATTTCTTCATGCAACACCAGCAAATCTGAACACCAAACCACTCAACTCATTTCTACCCCTTCCCTTTCCCACCCTTCCTACCCTCAATGTCCACTCCCAGGACTATCCTCGTGTATTCATAGACAACATAGGACACACTGACAGCCGGGATGACCTTCAGCAGGTTGGGGGAAATTCCTCGATAAAGTCCAGCCACACCCTCCTGTGTTAAAATGTTGTGAAGCAAAGCCAGCATGGAGGGTCTGGGGGCTCCTTTTACCGAAGCTATGGTGAGAAAAACAACATGAGCTACACCAGCACATCTAGGTTTCTCATTACATGACTATGTAAAAATGAGGACATGCGGTCTAATGCACTAAAGTAATGTTTGCTCTCAGGGTGCAGATCATTGCTGTGAACTATTTTCAAAGCAAATCATGCATTGAGAAAGTCCACGGCAATAGTACTTTGACGAAAACCTTCACTCAAAGTCCACTTACACGTTTTAGTACAGAGCTTTTAACCACATCTTATGACCTCCACCACATCTTCCTGAGAGGATGGAGTCTGAAGTAGAGAGTGGACCTTGAGATAAGATTTTTGTCAAGCCTAAGAATTTAGGGATAAACAGCTTTTATTGATTTTTTTATCTGTCACTTGCAAACACTGATTTACATAAACAAGAAAATTATACACATGAAAGATTTAGTTCCCTTTATCACTGATTTGCTTAGTTTACATTCATGTCAATCCAAATGCAGATGCAGATGCAAGCATAGACTGTTTCTCTCATGGAGTTGGCCCACTTGTCATTATTGTTCATAAATTTTACCCAAAATCTAACTATGACACTGTGTGACTTTATTAATGTCTTTTTTCTCCTGTGCTTTGCCACCCATCTCTATCTACATTAGCTTGACCACAGTAATTCTGACCTTGTGCCTGCATGCGGGTGCGGATCAGTGCCAGGGGGTAACTTGCCAGCTGTCCACAGGTGCTGGAAACAGCACCGCAACCAACCAGCACCATGACCCCTGGGTCAGCTAAACCTCTGTTCCGGTTCAGCCAGGAAAGCTTCAGAGTCTGTTGGAAAAAAGAAGGAGTGAGAAGAAGGTAAACACTGAGGAGATGTACTATCAAGTTGTGTGCCTTTGTGTCTCTCTTACCTCATAGACAGCTAGATCGATGCCTGCGTAAGGGACAATACTCAGCATGTTGGGCAAATAGCCTTTATAGAGAGCTGTGACACCCTCTTTCTGAATAATCTGTTTCACACAGTCTGCTATTCCTGAGTATTGGCCTGTTTTTCTTAGTGTGAGACGAGTCTTCAGCATCTGTGGGGGGAAGAAGAGGAAGAGAAAAGATGGAAAGTATAGAAGAACACAAAGGAACAGAAATAGAAAGGCATCAGTCATTTCACTCATCTTGCAACCTGAACATTGTTTTCTTAAAGATGTAGGAATATTTGTGTACATTACCCTGATATTACCTCCATTGGGTAGATGGCTGTCTGAGCTGTAGCTCCAGCCAAAGTGCCTGCAAAGAACCTCTCATGAACCCTCAGAGTTCTTCCTTCATCGCTGCCACGCATCACATTCTTGATCTAGTTAGAGTTAAAGCACCAAAGAAAGGGACAGAAGAAAGTACACTAATTTGAGAGAGTTGTAATCACTGACCGATATCAAATAATAATATGGAATTTAAGGATAATAAATGTTAAATGCTAGCAGCAAGTTAGATGAAAAGGTTGATACCATCAAGATGACATTGTGGTGCAAATCAATAAAATAGGAGGAGGTTTTATGTCTATTCCACCTGTTCATAGGCTGTGAACTTGATAGCAGTTTCTGGGGCAATTTTAAGAACATTGATTCCATTGCCCCTCCACAATGACGGCAGTCCTCCTTCTTTGACCATGTACTGAAAAGTGCTCCGCACATTTCCTGTAAAATCACTTGAACCATGAACCTGGCAGAGTCGGAGTCAGACAGGAACACTATGTGAGAAGCGATGATGACCTGAAGGTTTATCTCAAGCTTTCTGCAACAATCCAAAGATAAACTTAAACTTTCACACTTAGGCAGTGATACAGGCGTGATCATCTGGCTCAGACAGATCTGAGAGATGAAATCATAACCGTCCCTGATTTACCTGTCGGAAAACTTTGAGACGGTCTAAGGGGGCTGTCCCTGTCCGCGACACACACCCAGCCATGGCTCCGGCCATCAGCTGCCGCAACACATAGCCAGACTTCTTCTCCTCTTCTGTAAATTCATCTGGGACTGTCAGCTGTTCACCTATATCCAACATCTACTGAACCCATGGTGGTAGGAGTGAGGATCAGGAATCAAGAAAGAAAGATAGAGGCAATACGTGAATGTGAATGTCAGTCAGAGATGAAACCAAAGTTAAATTCCTCTTAAAAAACCAACTTGCCTTAGATGAACAGTATGCAATTAATTTTAATGTTTACTGTTAAATTTTGTGTTTCATTTTTGATTACGGATGACTGAAAGTTCCTCACAGAGTTTGTGTTTCTGGTAAGCTTTAATAAACAAAGACCGAACATAACTTGACCATATCCTAGTTTAGATGCACAACACTGTTCTTGTTTAAAATGTGCATGTTTCAGCGTGTGTGACCTCACCATTGAACGTTTCCAGTAGCGCGCAACATCCTCCATGTTACTGAGAGGGTTAAACAGGAAGTAGTCTCGCCATTCATTCCAGTCAATTGTCATGGTGCCGTCTTTGTCCATCCTGAGTGACAAGCACACAAACAAGTTCTGAAATTCATCGAAAGTAGGATCATTAAGGTACCAGCTGAGTTTCAGAGGAAAGGTAGGATTAATAATTCACTCATGTTTTACAAATGGCAATGAGGAATCCTTGAACGCCTTTAATGCACTACAACAATGCATGAGAGGATACTTGCAATAATAAAACCTTACAGTGGAACTAGTCACTGCAAAGAGCACCCACTCGAAGGAAAAGGACAGATACTGAGCGCTAAAGATGCAGTTCAACAACCAGGTACAATCCTAGAGCTGCATGACAGGTGTGAACCCACTAATTTTTAAAAAAATTGCATGTCACAACATTAGAAAAACTGACAAAAAAAATCAAATGACACACTGAGTAGATGTTTTATCATTTCAAAGGGTTTTTCTCAGAGGAATGAACAGTAAACATGCAAATCAGATATGAAAAATCCTCCAGTATTTGATTATTAGAGCACCTGTCATGTTCTGCCACCATCCTAAAACTTGCTCACCTTCAGTAGCAATTTTAAACTCCCACATCTTTTCTTTTTTTCAATTAGAGACAGAAACTTTGATACATCATATCAGGAAGAAAAGCTCAGATGTATAATATTCAAAAAGTGGTATTTGTGGTATCTTCAGCTCTAATAGTTTATAAGAGATAAAAAAGACTGAATAGCATATTGGCTGTTGGCATGGCTGTGCTAAATTGTGAAACTTTCAGTTTTCTGCTTGAATTGGAATTCTTGAGATTGAGAAACTATCAGCCTCAATCTGACATCAACAATTCTATTGGACAGTGCAGGTATAAACATACAAGGGGAATGCACATTAGTTTTCAGTGCTGACAGCTGTTGGGATCTCATCATGTGAGTAGAACAAAGAAAGGCCTTGAAGACCACACCTCAGTGGGTGATCTGAACTCAGATAAAGGGCAGTAAACTCAACTTCCCAGAGTCCCCAGATTTCACACCTAGGTGTGAAAACAGACTATGAAAGCCACCTCTGCCCCCGCATCTGTCTCTTCTCCTTTGCTCTTCTCTTGCTCCTCTCCGCTGGCCTCCTCTCCAGAGGAGCTTAACTCTCCTCCTCTGAAGCCCAACAGGGCCGAGGACTCAGACAACTTCTCCAGCAGTCCTGCTCAATGCAGATTGCTGCTGCACTCCCACCAAGAGCAGCGACGCGAGGGCCTGCCAAAGGATCAAACAGGAGTCAGCAAGCTAAATCAACACCAGCGGCCAGGACGCAAGGTCTGCCAGCTGAGACTTACAGGAAACAGGAGTCATAACCTAAGTTAGCCAGGAGCCACTAACTTGGAACAAAGGAGCAACCAGTGATCTTCAGAGACCCAGGGTTCAGAGGACCAGACCAGCCTGGAACCCATCAGGAAGCCTAACAACCTGCAGATTATGGGACTCAACGTCACCACAAGCCTGCAGCTTCCTGGACTCAACACAGCAACGCACTGGAAAGGACATCTTCCCCTTTAAGGACTGGGTATAACTGGGCATAACCTAGCATAAGACAGCACAGCTAAAGCAGAGAATTATTCATGTCTCATTGTTGCAATGATTTTATTGGATGTATTCTTGAGCTCTATGTCAAGGCATGGTTATCATTAAGTTAGTCACACATTACACACACATAAGACTCACATCCAGTAACTTGCATGTGAGTGACCTGTGTGAACTAACCCCCCTTCTCTTAAACTGGCACCTTTTAGCTTACATGCATTGAGCCTCACAAAGAAATTTGTAACCTCCCCCACTAGC
>JAPZDZ010000020.1:19428527-19443741 GCA_029783805.1 Acanthurus tennentii
GATATAAAATATTGTTTCAATTAAATTGGATGGAAAAAAAGAAACTCCTCGTGCTCAAATGCATTTTATTTTTGAGAGCAATGGCAAAACACAGCCAATCTTGTTATGACAAACTTCACATCAAGTTAACATCAACACATCAACCTCAAACCTGAAAAAGGTCATTTCAAATCATCGAAAAAATTATGTGTGTGGGTGTTGAATGTGTGTGTTGTTTGTGTGTCTGCATTTTACATGTGTCTGTGTGTCCACTTGTTTTACAGAAAATAAAAAGGTGTACCCCACAGGTCAGAAAATGTTTTACTGGTGTGGCAAAAAAAAAAAAAAAATGTAGCCAACGGCCTCTTACAGTAGACTTAACATCTCTTTACATTGCAAGCTGATTTTTAAAGTCTGTAGCTTCGGCTTTAGATCAGTGTGGCCTAACGACAGCAATACTTGTTGGATGAACTCAAATGTGAGCTTCATAGTCTTGGGGTAGTTCAGATGGATGTCAGCCGTCCTCAGACTGATAACACTAAGCCAACATTAAGCAGACACTATTTTGAGTGGCCATTAGCTAGGGTTAGCAATGAGCATGCACGTATTTGCACCGTAAACAGGTTCAAACTAACATTAGACAGAAAAAAAAGCTGCGTCAACAAATTAACTGCAAACTTTTGGGTATTAAAAATTCCCACAAAGGTAAATGGGCTGATAGCAGGTTTTACCAGAACATAAAAGAATAAGTAATGATCACTCAGAAGTTTAATTAGAAACAAAATCCGGGGTTACAGTGTAGGGGAAGGAGCTGTATGTTTGGAGATCACCACCAACCACATTGTGTTTTCTAACATAGCTGTGAATAAACGCCATAAGAGAAGTTGTGGAGCAGTCTTTTCAGTCTGCTGGGATCCTGTAAGAATAAAGGGGGTAACACAATGACAGATTGCTTGCAGTGATAGATAAGCATGAACTGCAAAGAGCTCTGTAAGAGGTTTGCAGAACAGATATAGAAAGCTAAACAAACATCAAAAGAGATAGAAGAGCAGCCTCAGGAAAGAATAAAGGATATTTAGTTGTATTTTTATTATTTTAAAGATACTATATCTACTGATCTTTGCAGCTGTTTCATCTTAGTTTATCCACAGACTTTTCTGTCAACACTGAACACTCACGTCTCCATCCTGCATCTCTCTGACTCTCCAGAGAGGACTGATAGTGCCACCTGCTCTTCTCTCATCACTTCATTCTCTTGCAATCAACACTCTAAAGGCCAGTCTAGGTTTTGTTTACGATTTTTTGAGACTATTAATGATCCTTGACCAAACACACTCACATACACATACATAAAAGAAGTCCCCTTGCTTTAATTTTCCTGCCTCTTGTGCTGTCCTGCTCTGTATCCCCTGTTGACAGGGCTACATGGCCTGTGAGCACGTACACCACCTCTCATCAGTTCTCTTCCCTACACCTGCTGTTTGTATGGGAGCAGATTGACAGAGCAGATAGCACACAGGTTGACTATATAAGAGCAGCACATCGTAGTGTGAAAGGTGACTGGAAAAATCAGAGGAACTCGTCTGCTGTGGTCAAATCCTGCCCAATCAGTTACTTTCCTCCTTTGCCTGTTTTCTCAAACTCCACAACCCAATGTGTAAGGGGCTCTCCTCCTTGCCTTCATCATGTCTGGAGAAGTAAGTATGCAATTAGGATGGCGTATTAATGTGCATATGTGTTATTCTGATTACAGGGGTTTTTGATGATGAGTTGTATGGATGTGATTCACATTTTTTTTCGCATCTGTGTGTTGTAGGGCAAAGGAAATGCGAGTGAAGTTAAGCCATCTGGCTGAGACACACCACAAGCACAAGTAAACCAACTGAAAGCCATGTTTGCAAAGGAGTAATAGATGCATCATCTGACAGGTTTCCCTAAGAAGCTGAGTTGTTTCTGTTTTTCTTCTCAGGATTCAGGATGGAAAAGCTTTCCAGGACCTGGAAACTCTGCTTAACACCAAAAGTAAGAAAGTCTTTTCACTTGATTTCCTCATGTGTTTCAGCATTACAGAGGACATTTTGACATGTTACAGAGAGAATTGCACAGGTTTTATAATAAGATTAATAATTTGTGGCCTCATTTTGTTACCTCTTCTAAGTTCATGTTCCATGCAAAGTCATCTGGATATGGGATTTCCACTAAAAAATTATCATGGCCTAGAGGTTTCCTAATAATAATACTGCTATTGAGCTATTGTGTATAGCTTTACTTTTTTTGCAACATACATAAAGTAACGTAACTTGATTGTTTTGATGCAATTTTTGGCTCATTAGAATATTATTACTATGAAATATAAATATGACCAATATTAAACTAACACTACTTAACTTTTAATAGCACATTTCATACCATCAAAATTCATGTTATACACAAAGAAACACACCCTAGGTCAGTTTAATACACATTTTCAGCAGATTTTGCTGCTCTAGTTTTATTTGAATTGGCATGACCAATAGTTCTAGTGAATAATGTTCACAGTATCCAGCATGCTCACACACTGCTTAAGGAATTTATTTTGATTATTATTGATATATATATATATATATATATATATATATATATACAGACTATAAACATATAGTCAGTATATTTTATCCTGTGCTACTTTGATATTGATCTCGTCTTGTGAGTCCCTCAACTCCATGGAAATGCACTGCAAAAATGCCCCTTGATTAGTGGATCGATGCAGATTTGAATTGGCATTTGCAATTTTTCCAATCAATAATTAATCAATTTCCCTGCAGTTAGTGTTTTACAGAATCTTCTGTGGCAGAGCCACAAAGTAGACATGTTTTCAGGTTGACTTTTAAGCAGTAAATGACCCATGCTGTTTTGTAGAGCTGAGCAAACATGAAGGCCATTGAAGTTTTGCTCAATATGTGGCCTGAGTTGCTTCCTCTGTTTTCTTCTCCTCTCTTTCTTTCTGTTCATCTCTGTCTCAGGTGGTCTGCAGGCATTTCGGGGGTTCCTGCGTTCAGAGTTCAGTGAGGAGAACCTCAAGTTCTGGCTGGCCTGTGAGGACTATAGGGTTTCTCCTTCAAAGACAAAAGCCAGCAGCATCTACAGCCAGTTTATTAACTCTGATGCCCCGCAGGAGGTAGGTGGAGGGGAGAGTGTGAAATGGGAGGAATGTGGAGCTTTATATTTTCAGTGTGGAAGTAAAAGTGTGTAAACAGTTGACAAAAACGATGGATGGGATTTGGTGATGTGTAAAGTCTGAAGAAAATTATAATTAAAGAGCTTTTTTGACAATCAGTTTTCCCTCCTTAGGTAAACTTGGACGCTGAGACTCGGGAGGCACTGTTGAGTGTGATTGACTCTCTTTGTGCTGACACATTCAATGAGGCACAGCAGAGAATCTACACTTTAATGGCCAAAGACTCCTTCCCCAGATTCCTGCGCTCTGCTCACTGCACGGAGGCCATTAGGGCTTTCTAAACATATGCAGTTCATTACCGTACACTTGCCTTAGAAATGAATGCTGATGAATATTTACTGCTTGACTTATTGATTGTATTTTAACTGCTTATTTTGTGATTGTTTTTTTTTATAGTAGTATTGCCCTCGCGCAAAGTATGCATGACACATTCTGTTAGTGTTATGAGTTGAAGACATAGCTTAAGTCAAACACAGTAACCTCAAGCATCAAGCTTAAATGTAGATGCAATTACATTTGCCTCTAGATGACGTGATCTGCAATTGACATTAACAAAAGATTTAAATAAAAACCTTATATAAGAGAAGGCAATATGTGCATGTGGTATTTAATGACTGTAATCAGTATTTCTAACTTACATACTATAAATGAGTTAGGTATACTGGGGAGAAACTCACCTAACTTTTGGCACAGACTACTTGAGATGGCATGTCGACATTAAAACAGTTTAATGTAAGTTGAAATGATGTTCACCCTTATCAGTAGCTACCTTGCACTTATTTGGTCTGTTTCTTTGTTGTTGGCCTCAAAAGAAAAAATCAGGCTCACTTCCTTGGATGATTGGTATTATCTAAGACAACCCTTTGAATGCATCACATAAACAGCTTCACTTCTTCTTTTTTAAACCTAAATAAAAAAGGCTTGCTTTAAGAGTGCAATGGTGTATCAGCATGCTAACATGGTAACAACTGGCTGCCTGTATACTAGGAACTATGTAACTCTGGTTATGTTCACGTCTTTGAATTCAAGGATTTAAACACATGTATTAAGGGGGAATTTTGCACACTAAAGATGGACTTTTGCTGGCTGGCATTAAAATTTGCTGACACTTGTATCAATGTGACACTCTTACCAATCTATTAGTGGAAAAAAATCAGCATTTACAAAACCTCTGCATTACATTGAACAACAAAAGAGATAACAACAGATCTAGTGATCTCTAGTTTATCTGCTTTTTTGAAAGATGCCCTAAAAACATTTCTAATTTTAAAAACATCCTCACACTTTTACTCCACTAATTTTCTGTGTAGTCTGTAATAACATTACAGAATGAATAAAAAAAAATATTTAAGTTGATCCAACTCAAAAGGTCATAAAACTCTGGTTTATTTTTTAAGTTAAGGTGATTACAAAGCAAACAAATGAGATACTCTGAGGAGTTAAAAAAGTCTTTTGGTACCTCTTAGTGGAGGCTTATGTAACATGCATAGCCCAGTGTTACATCTCGTAAAGCATATACATTTCTTTGCAAAGTCAATAACTATTAATTAATTTCTGTACAACAAGGACTACTTGACTAAATCTTGGATCCCATGACCAGGTCCTTTAGTTTAGAACAGTCAGTCTTGGATTTCTAGGCTGCATTATCTGGTATTATTTGGAGCTGGCTCCTTGGCGGGCTGCTCCTGGGTTGCCTTTACCATCAGGTCCTTTGACCACACTCAGCGGCTTGTGGAGGGATGAGCTGGCCTTCTGAGTCACTTCTTGCTCAATCTTGTTCCTGATGGCAACCTCCAAACCCTTTAGGGAACAACAGAGATTACTGAGATATTCACTGTATAATTCTTCAGATGGGAAGAGTTCAGAGAAATTTCTATTTCCTGACTTTTTCTTAAACGTGTCCTTACCTTCTTCAGCTTCTGTTGCTGAACCACTTGAGCTTTCTTAGGTGCAATGATCCTCCCTACAGAGAACAGAAACCCAATATCATGGTCGGTTTTACAAACAACAACTCACTATTTATCAAATTAATTAACACATACACACATTGAAATGTGATCAAAGTGGCTATTTGCCTTCCGTCCCCCCACGGTTTTCGTTTACTGCTGCATAAAAAACAAAACTTTTGTTAAGCTCTTATACCATAATAATATCTGCTTGATAGTGTAACTATTCAAACATGAGTCACTTAACGTGTTTAGATGTTTCTGTGCAGGTCACGTTTTGATGCGGATTTTAAAAACATAATCTTAAAATCTTTTTCACAAACCGTCAGGATAACGAGTAAGATCGTTTAATAAATAAAATTACCTCCTTTCTTCGGTCCTTTCTGTTTGTTTTGTTGGTGTTTCTTCGTGGCGCCTGGCCGTTGAGCCCTAAACTTCTGTGAACCTTGCGCCATTTTTGCTAACCGGAAATACACGAAGCGACGTTCTTCCTCTGTGATTTACCGTGAAATTGTGGTTTATCATTCCCATTTGTTGCTTTACTGCCACCTACAGGAGCCTTAATAACAAGCTTATACATAAAAAACAACTCATTTCACTGTTGTTTTATTCTTTTTACTGTATTGATGTGAAAGAGAAATTTCGTAATTCATGACTGCACTTTACATCATTATATTCATGTACGTATATATTTTTTAAAAATCCAGATTTGAACTTTTTCAACATAATAATCCCAGATCAAGCGATTATCAATGACAACAACATACTTGCACTTATTGAGGCCATCTGAACAACACTCCTTCTGTTGTCACCATACTAATCAATGGAAACAATCCAAAAGCACCTGCCTTGATTTGTCAAATCAATGTGGAAATTATTTGGCAAGCTGTGCCTAATTTTGTTTTTTGGCTATTAGGCATGTATTGGGTGCCTTGGTGGATTGGTAGAATACCTTTTTAAATATAGTACTATATTGCTGCTGCTTCAAAAGGTGTGAAAAACTTAGCTTAATGCAGAAATAATTCACCAAAAATTTAACAAACAAACAAAAAACACTTGCCTATATCTAGGCTACTTTGGCAAACTAAAAGCACCACCACAAAGTATTTGTCACTAAGGGTTCAAGATACAAACATCAGTGAGATGTGGAGAATTTGATCCTTTTTTTTTTTTACTTTTCTGCAATTTGATCTGCTGCAGCCTGGCACATTGTGTGCTTGTGTTCATGCATTTGAGTGTTTGAGTCCGTATAGGCAGACGGAGAGGTAGAGTGTATGGTTGAGGAGGCCTCCCCAATGTGGTGTACTAATGGCCTAGTCACTAGGATTAACAAGGTTATGAAATAAAAACAACAAACCACAGCCAAACAGCTATAATCATGAAGTACATACAAACAAAAATCTTATATTTCTTAAAGATTCAGGAAGAAATAAAACGTGGCAGGTCTGACCGCCACATAGTTGCTACATATGTCTGAAGCATCTAAAAATTTGCCCCCAAATAAGTGACGTCTTACAAAACCAAAGACAGAAAATTCAAATACACAAATGTCCTTCAGCTCATGTGTGACCAAACAGCATCTTTGTGGGTTGAGGTTTGATGAGTGGACAGAAGACAAGAGGAGAAAGATAAGAAGAAAATAAGTGAGCTTATATTACAACAAGATATGGACAGTGACACTAAGGATACTGCAGTTATCCTTGCTGACATTAACCTTTTTTTAGGTATTTTCTCTGGACCCCATCAGTGGTCCTGTATAGTAGGTGACCTTGTATGTTTGTCACCTGTTTAAATAAAAGTAGAGGAGTATGGAGTCTCAGGGATAGTGTATGAGATCAAAGGTGTTGTTAAGACAGAAGCCTAGCGTCTTATCAAGCTGGCTGAGAGATAAAAGCACAAAAATCAGTATGTTTACATGCATATCAAGATTGTGGCTTTGAGCCTCTTCCTGTTTTTTTAATCTGAATATGATTTGAGAAACCTGGTTCCTCACATACTTGTATGCATGGTCATTGGCTGACAAGGATCTGAGGAGGAAGAAGAGTGCATGGTTGAGGTTACAGATGTAGACAGTTGGGGCTCTGGCTGTCTAAGTTCTGCTGTAAAGTTGGGACTTTGTTGGTTTTAGTTTCCCTGTTTGATCAGCAGTGATGGTTTACAAGAGCAACAATCATTGAATTTATTGTTTAACTGACCAACTACTATGTAGCTTAAGTTGATGACACACCTGCACACCTGGAAGAGGGCGTTCAGGAACCTGGAAAAGGTGTTTTTATGTCATACTATACACGAGACACTCCTGCTTTCCTAATTAGGTTTCTGTAAACTGGGATAAAAGCTTATGCAGGTTTTCCAGAGCAGAATTTGACACGTCATGCATAAATATAACCAGGATATTAGTGTGTGTGTTAATGCACTCTTTTACAGGTGGATGCACAATGTGATAATTTCTGCACTGTTGTGGTAGTGGCTTTAAAGGACAACCATTACTCTTTCAGTGTCATATGGCTGTCTTGTGAGTCTGGTTATATTAAGTTTTTCAATTAGGTTTTCTCCAGTGAGCCTGATGAGATGCCATCTGTCTACATGATAAAAACCAGGGTGAAGGAAGGACAGAGGGGCTGCTGTCTCTCTGGTTATGAGCAGTGAGCTATGTTGGTGCTGCACCTGTAAGGCAGTGAGCAGGGTGGGCCCAGAGTCTAGCCCTGTGACATTCAGTACAGCAAATAGGTGTGTCCCACTCAGAGTGACGCGCCTGGGACTTTCCTACGGAGTCTTCTAAAACAACAAACACATGTAGAATCACTGGTCATGTGACAAAACTGCAGAAACTCAGTTGCACACCTTTCACACAAAAACCTGGGTTGTTTTTATATTTAACAGAAGTTCAGTCTGTGTTTTAGTAATCAATAATCAAAACCAGTCTGATTATGGGTAAATACTAGGTTATACTAGGTTGTCTAGGTTCCTATTGTCTGCTATTTTTTTTCAACTACGGTGACAATAAGGCAGATGATGATGATAAGGCTTTTGTTTGTTATTATTTTCATATATTCTTGATTAATCTGTGAATTATTTTTTGTTTTAATCAGAACATTTGTAAGTGTTCACAGCCTCTCAGAAGTGCTGTCTTCAAATTTGTCTGACGAACAGTTCAAAACCTGGAGATAACCTATTTAAAGAAATATAAAATTGAGCAAAAATTTACATTAGTGAAGCCACAACCAGTAAATGTTTTTTGATTGAAATGCTTATATGGATTTATATATTATCAAAACTCGTATGTTTCCTTTATGTAAATTTAACTAAATATTTTAGCACAGCATGAATCTGATGATCTCCAACATAAGGGATTTTTTTTCTCCCTTTCTTTAGTCTGCTTCTAAAAACTGTATGTAACAATATCTACTCTGATCCTGTTCTGTGTTAAGGTTCACGATGTGGCACAAATGTCAGCCAATACAAAAAAAATTTCTGTGAAGTCTACAATGTCTTTGTTTCAATGGCCCTCAAAGTATTCTGATGGCCTGAAGTCCGCCTGTAGTAAGACAGAACTTCAGTTATGATGGAAACACATTCAGAATAGAGCACAAAGGCAAGAAGAGACTGAGTGTCTAAAGTCTGTTCTGATCACAGCCCCAAACAAAAGCCAGTTCATCTGTGTTGAAAATTACATTCTGATTGTTGGTGGCATCACGCTTTTTGTGACAGACTTTTACTGCAGACAGACACTGCGGTGTGGATGAAAAGAAAAACAAAACCCCAGTAAAAGAGGAATAATTCACCCCCAAAAAATTAGGATATGAAGTCATAAGCTGCTCACCCACACATCAAGTTTTCAATAATCTCAGAAGCTTAATGTTATCACTGTGGGGTCATGAAACCTACATTAATTTAGTTTTTATTTCTTGACCACCTGGGGGCAGCACAGCAAGCTGCTAACACTCAACCAATACATTAACCCAGTGTTTTTCAACCACTGTGCCACGGGAAATTATCCAATTTCACCTAAATGGTCTAAAAAACATTTTTTTAAAAATAAAATGATTGTTATCTGCAATTATTATGCCATTGTCGACACTGTCGATCTCTCATGGCACACTAATGCAGCACAGCACAGTGGTTGAAAAACACTGCATTAACCACCTTGTAAAGTTGTTAAGGCGGACATGTTGGTAAATCTTCAATTATCTACACATCTTGCAGGAACAAAGCAACATAGCTATTTATTCAAATTATTTTTTGACACCTTTTTGTACAACTACCAAATGCAAGTCTAACATTTACTTTCAATTCAGTTCTATTTTGTTTTCCACCAACTCATCTGTCTCTTCACCGGCCAGTTGCTAACTGTTTTATCTTTAATTGAACAGCCTGTCTTCAGTGTGGTGTTTGGTGGTGTACAGCAGGGTTACCAAAGTCTTGTCACTGAAAACAGCTTCATTTTGACACTAGAAAACCAGACAATTGGAGCACTGAAAGTTACAGTTTGTCAAACCGAACAAGAGCTGACGGGAACCAAAAAGTTCAGAGCTCTGTTAGTTTGTAACTATGACAAAAAATTTAAAATTTCTGCACTATTAAGTCTGTGTTGTCTTGTCCTGATGCTGCTCTAGTGGTATACAACCTTTAGGAGCAAGCCTCCCCCTTACAGAACAACAACATTAGGATATATATTAAGTTTGAGTATTTTACATTTTTCATGGCTGTAGAATAATTATGGCTGAGTTTGATAAACAAGATATATGATTATTTTAGTTAAGTCTTGACTGACATGCAAGTGAGCAAATGACCAAACTTTTATTTTGGGGGTGAACTATGCCTTTAATAATAACGCCTGTATTACAGAAATACAACAGCATGACAGACCTCTGAGTTCACAGCAAATGCTGTTATGGCAAAAGTGACACAATTTCCCCCTTTTTTTAGGTTTTTCATTAGTGCAGAGCACCCTGTGCAGTGAAGTGAATATTTTTATGGTGCTGAAATTAGTATGGTTACATATATATAAGTACATTATGAGAATACAGGTGTGGTTTTATACAGTACAACTGGAAATAGCAAGATGCAAACAAGGAGTGAGGTATAAATACAGCCATGTATTGTCATAGGCTTCAGCTGACTAAGGAGGACAGATCAAGAAAATCCACTTGTTCAAAATTTTGCCATATGGGGTAAAAAGTGAGAGTGAAATACAATTTATCCTGTCACTAAAAATTTCTCATAGTGAAAATCCATTAGCTATAAATTTGGATAATTTCTCTACAAAAGATTTCTACATAGAATGAAAGAAACTAAATGTTAATATAACATTTTTTGATGTCCAGTTTAATTTTAGAAAACCACATATTTGGTTAAAATTGCAGTACCTTTGACTAGCAGGGGTTAGTTTTCTACATATATACAAACTACCAGCAAGGATATGTATATTTACAAGTTGGTAGCAGCATTTTAGATACCATGACTGATTTAAAAAAAAAAAAAAAAAAAAAAAATTTAATTTAAAAAAAATCTGCCACTTAAGAGTATTTAATGTTTTTTATTTGTAGTTGATAAAACCCTGAAAAATTACCTTAGTAATGACTCGTGAAAATTGTTTGCCAAATAGAATTTATGGTAATAAGTCCAGCTGAGCGCTATTCTTAACAATTAGAACGAAAAACAGGCAATAAGAGAGAATGAAAGATGAAATGGAAAATTTGGGAAATGACAACATGGAACAATGGCACAAAACGCTGAGGACCATCAAAGAAAAGGGAGACTGCACCTGTGTCTGCTTGAATTCCTGCAGTGACTTTGTGAGTGAAAGGGTGAAGAACAGGTTTTCTTCAGTGTGCACCACTTATATTTTGTGACAGTGCAAAATGAAATTTAACCACAAATATTTGTATGTGTTCCTTATTAAAAAATGAGTGTCTTTGAGTGTGTGATGTTAAGGTGCAATGGCGCACACGGACCAGCAGGAGGAGCTGAGGGGCTCTAGAGCGCAGTGAGGCGGCCAGTGAGCGCCGCCTGGAGCTCAGAGGGGAGAAAGACTCCAAGCTCTGTGATGATGCCTCCTGTGATGAGCTGGTGAGGGGTCACGTCAAATGCTGGGTTCCACACCTCGATACCTGCAAGAAGCGGTCAAGACGGAGTGACAAGGTTAAAGAATAAGCCTGAGTTAAGCTGAGTTGCAGAACTCTAGTTACATTCATGTGTAGATTAATTCTTTCAGGTATTGTACAGGTAGTTAATAACTTTTGTGTTATCTTGTTTTTGGTAGTTTAAGAAAACTGGCAACTGCCTTAGTGCAGCCATCCAGGTATATAGGATTGAACATCTGCTTTATAATCTAATCTGGCACCCTTAATCTTAGGATGAAGATGGAGCGCAGAGGTTGACATTTTGACAGTGATGACGACATTATCGCTGCATCATCGCTGCATTTAAGTTCCTGGGAATCAACATAACAGAGAATCTGTCATGGACTTCACATATCTCTGCCATGGTTAAAAAAGCTCAGAAACGGCTGTACTTCTTAAGGAAACTAAAGAAAGCAAACTCTACTGGATTTCTAAATTCATTCCACCTCAAGCCATGAACTTATCAATCACACATCTATGCTATTTTAATGGTTTGGTTTGGTCTATCCTCTTAAAGTACTTTAGTAAGTAAGTAAAAACTAATGATGGTGAAAAAAGATGGCAGTGCCCTACACTTACTTCAACTGTTAAAAAAAACCTTTAGTTAACTTAAGCCAACTTTAAGCTAATTCATCAGTTATCCATCACTTTTAGCTAATTGTTTCCTGTGTTTATCCTCTATTTATATCCATTTTGGCATTTCTTTTTACTTTTAGCTATTTAAAGCCATCACATAAGCTATATATTTGAATAAATGAATCCACTTTATCTGGACAATTCCTCACTATTACTTTTAGCATACTTTTTCAATTATTTATGAATACTACAAGCCAATGGTTTCCATTGTTTAGCTATTACTTTAGCTACTTAACTTTTTTTAAACAAATTTCAGTTTTTAAACTTTAAGCCAACTATTTCAACTGTTTATTTACACCTGAAGTTAACTAGACTACTTATGACCCCTTAAAACTGGTTTATTTCAGTACTCAGCAATCCAACATGAATGACTTTCTTTTTTCAGTTTATTTGAAATACTTAAGAACCCTAAAGGAGTTTAAACTTTCTTCACTTTTTAAAGTGAGAACAGCACTGACATAGAAAAGTCCAAAAAACTTTTTATAAGAAGATAATTTTTTTGGACCTTTTACTATCCTGTTAGTCATCTCATGATCCAAGAGATATATTTTGTGAATGACAGGAAATCATGAGCCCCAAGACAGCATCAGGTCACTAATACATAATTTCCTTTTAAAAAGGCTCAGTGATTTCACCTTGGCAATGTTTATTTTTTTTATATAATTAGTCAAGCATGTGTTTGGAACCATTTTCAGCATCGGATTAATCGGATGCTCTGATGAGTCCTAACAGCAGCAGTTCAGTGATCAAGGGTTTGACTTGGAAAAAAAAGCCTACAGTGGCTTTATGTAAATGGTAAAGAATGACCGTGTTAGCCAGCACAACTGTGTGTCTCACTGATGTGATTTCAATCAACTTTGCACGCCAACAGAGCTCTACGGCACGAACAAATAAGCTCCATGACGTTTCTGCTGCACAGGCAATGATTTAAGTATAATCTCTCTGTTGCTAGTTTGGTGCTAGTTTGGTGATTTAATAGAATTTTTTGGCTGTGAGAAAAATATGCAATAACAGAGCCCCTTTGATCGTACTCTAAACTACCAGGACCAGAGAAGCATGAAAAGGAGTGTTAAAGAGAACAATGTACAAGCACACACCATCCTCTCCAGGGGCCAGTGAGCTTATTAAATGAGTGCGCTTTAATTACTGTGATGTCACTGAGCACCTCTCTGCTCTGGCAAAATAACTAGTGATTAAACGACTCAATTCAGATCTAAAAAACTCATCTAAAACACACCTTCAACGTCTTTTTTCAAGGACTCAGACTCTGACACTTTGACACAAAGGCTCCTAACTGCCCTGCTGCTAAATATATAAAGTGAATGAGGGCTTTTTCAACATCTCTCACACACTTTTAGTTATTTTGTTAGGTCTGTAATTCTGCAGACTTTCTTGATGGATAATTCATATCATTCCAAGGTTAAAAACAATGGCTGGTGATGCCTTGATGGCCTCAAGTTTAAGGTGCTGACCGTGAACTACAACATTTCTGGTCTGATTCTGGCCTTGAACCCTTGTTGTTTGCCTCTTCCTGTCTCTCATCTATCTAAGATCATTGTCTCAAGAGGCACACAAATGCTAAAAAAACAAAGCAGCAACACAAAAAAAAACAAAAAAAGAAAAACAGATGGCAGAGGAAATCTGAAAGCTGAAAAGGAAAAAGAAAAAAAAGGATCTTAGGAACAAGTTTATAAGCAGATAGCAGTAAGTACTTTCTGAAACTCCCTTTTGCTGGCCACAAAAATGCCTCTGTACTGGTACTCACTACATGTGTGACCATTCAGTGCTCAGTACTCAGGATCTGGGCCACACTCATCTGTCCAAGCCTGATGTTTTCCTCTCACACTCACTGTTACTAAAGAGTTTGTTCCTGTTTCTTTAATGTTTTATTTTAAAAATGACATTTTATTGTCCCATCACCAACAATCCAACCCTTCTTACCCGGGGCAGCAATGGGGACTCCATTTATACTAGTGAGTTCCTCCGGGGGGCGCACTTCTATGATGATATCCCTGCCACTCTCCAGGCTCAGGTCACATGATGTGCTCGGTGCGGCCACATAGAAAGGAATCCCATGGTGCTTTGCGGCAATGGCCAGCTGGTATGTTCCCACCTTGTTCGCTGTATCGCCATTGGCAACCACCCTGTCTGCACCCACCACCACAGCTGAGAAGGAGAGCGTGGTGGAAGGAGTGAGAAAGTGCGCAGAAAACATCATAATGAAAAGGTAAAAGGAGACCGGAAAACACACACAAAAAACACAAACACACCTGTGATGTCCATTTCCCTCATGGTGAGGGCCGCCATGCTGTCTGTGATGAGTGTAGCTGGGATTCCCTCCGCCACAGCCTCATACGCCGTCAGTCTGGACCCCTGGTTGTATGGCCTTGTCTCTGTGCAGTAAACACGCTTCAGCCTGCCCAGCGCATGGAGGCTTCGCACCACACCTACACACAAACACAGAGTTTTTATTACAGTTACAGCAACATAAATATTTTAGCAATCACTCTCCTTTTTCATTCACACCCATGGCTCCAGTCTCACCGAGTGCAGTCCCATATCCAGCTGTGGCCAGCGAGCCAGTGTTGCAGTGTGTGAGGATGGTCACAGAGTCCCTCGGGACGCCAGACAGGATGTGCTGGGCGCCATAGTTACCGATCTTCCTGTTGTCATTGACGTCACGCTCCAGCATCTCTTCAATCCAGGCAATTACACTGCAGGAAGGGGACCACAAAAAGGTGGGAATAGAGAGGAAGCTCTGTCTGCCGCTGTGGACCTGATGTGTCCATCAAGTCTGTAGTTGCAAAAAGCCTGTTTTTGTGTCTCAGCTATGTCTTTTCCATTGACTGCATAAAACACTGGACAAACCCTCTGTGACGTCAACCACTGGTTTCTGCCTGAGCAAAAGTGAGAAATCTTGTCCTGGGCGCCGCCATTTGCCTGCGCCTGACTCTGCCCAAAGCTCAGAATGACGAAAAACGAAACAAAAAAACAAATATGGGAAAAGAGGTGGGGCTAAGGCGGGTCGAAGGACAGACACCACACCCACTCAGCTGACAGCCCATGGCTGGCAGTCAACAGGCTGTCAATCAATGAGGCCACATTTATTTTACCACCATTTATGCAAAAAATGTCTGAATTTTAAGCTTAGATATAAAATTATCAAATGAGTTAGAAAAAAATTCACCCCGCCCCTCAGAGTTTTCATGAGATGGTAGAGAGGCTGCAGACAAAAAAAAAAACGTTGTTTGAACCAGGCTGTAAATATGTTTATTTCTGCTCTAAAGTTGGCCATTTTAACATGGGCTCCA
>JAPZDZ010000020.1:19443841-19457879 GCA_029783805.1 Acanthurus tennentii
AAGCGGTCAGTCGAGGAATTGCAAGTTTTTGTACTTCCTGGTTGGCTTCAATGCGGAAGTGGGGAGTTTGCCCCTTGCTCTTTTCCCTAATTTTTCTCTTTCATAACCTTTTTATTAATGTAATATTTTTGTCCCATCCCTCCATCACATTTTGCAAACACTCATGTTCATAATTGGAGCCTAACAGCGTTTATTCAGCAATCTGTTCACACAACATGTTTGGCGAAAGACCCACTTCGACTCACTCTGCCTGTGCTCAGTCTCCCACTCTACAACTTCAGCAGTACAACAGAGGGAGAAGAGCTCAGAGGTAATTTTTTAAACTTTTAAGATAAAAAAAAAAAAGATTATGTATAATTTTTTTGATATGAGAAACTGTGAAAATTTTAATGACACTGAAAAGGAAACTTATTAACTGAGGACTGGTCTCATCCAGCAAATTCCTGGTTCATGTACTAAGTATTTGAGCTGATAACAATTGATCGTATTGGATCAGTGCAAAATTCTGCTCCTGTGAAATCTACACTGACATAATGTTCAATATGCAAAAAATATATGTGAGGTTTTTTGTGTGATGAAAGTCTTAGAATGAAATTAAAAGTACTTGAGGTTTTTATTATTTCTTGCATAAGCTGTGCAACACTGGACACTACGCTAACATGGATATCCCACAATGCAATAGAGTAGCAACAACAACAGCATAACACACAATGGCTGACTGTTAATAAAGCAGCTCTGGTGTAACGTCAATAATACTTAATATCGAGTGTAAGTAAAATTTCACTTTGCTGAATGTAAAATATTTTTTTAAGTTAATTTATCACTGCCACAGTTACCATCGTAATGGTCTCCAACCAGCAAGGTGGCTTTCAGGACAAGTTTAGATCATTTCACAAAAGTTTTTACTCATACGATGAAGCAAAGCAACTGATATGTTCATTGTTTTTGGATGAAGTATCTGTTTGCCTTTAAGGGAATTGAAGAAGTTTTCTATTTACAACACACAGTGTGTGTATCCTAGAGGCTAAACAAATGTTTAAAATGCAAATGCTTCTCCATCTTTATAAAAAGAACACTTGCAAAGCCATTTTTGGTGGAGGGTCAAACTGGTGCTGTTTGCATCCATGTTTACTTGTAAACAAACTTTGTCTTTCCTTCATTTGTTGGTGCTTTGCTGCCTATTTGCACATAACAGCCACCAGTGCATCATGGGAATAGTGTGAAACCGTGGCAGAAACAAAGCAGAGACCTATTGGTAAAAACATGGCTCTGCAACGCCACCCCTTATCACAAATTCCACAATGGACCTTTGTCTCAACTTTTGGCTCAAACTAAGTTAGACATTTCTTGCACATGGGCAAGAAAAACCAATGTCAAGAAAAATGTCAAGATTTTAGCCAAAACTGATCAGAATGATGAATTGAATAAATAAATAAAAAAAATCAAATCGTTGCAATTTTTTTCCTTTGGACAGAGCTCTTATTAACCAACTATGGGGATCCATGACACAATGTACTGTAGGCCCCAAATGTTCTTGGTTATGTTCATTTACTACGTCAGTCAATTTTTTAGTTAGGTGGATGTTTCCAAACAAATCTGCATTTAATAGATGAGTTTATATATATATTTTTAATTTCTCTCAAAGAAATCCCCTACAAAAGGGCACCCCAATGAAAATGATGGAGAACAAATTAACAATCTTCCAATCAAAAAATTAAAAATCAAATTATGTGAAGCTTTGGTAACCTGAGCAAGACAAATCTCAGTCTATCTGCCATAGTTTGCCTACTTCCATCTGAGGGCAAAATCCCTCTTTTAACTCCTGGGATGAGATCTCTTGCTGCTCAAGGTGGAGGGACGGCATCAAAAATAGTGAATATTGTTGTAAAAACACAACAATCTATGGTAATACCCACCTTATTTGACCTATTTAGACTGCTGAAGCTTAACATTAACCTTGCTTGAACTCTGAAGAGTGTTTTTTCATGTGACAGGGACTGTGAATTGTGGCTGATATCCCTCACACATACACTGCATAAGGCATTTATCTGTGAGTGCATGTGAGCCTACATTTTAATCAGTGATTTGATAAATCAAATTTACTACAAACTATATGAAACAATGATTATGTGCAGTTGCCTTGTTCATCAGCTCTGAGGTTGTTTCCCTCCTTTAACCAGCCCACCTTTCTTTGAGCTGCTCCGAGTTCTTCTCCATGCTCTCGTTCTCTGCAAACTCCATCAGCTCACGAGCCGCACGACCCATGTTGACGGCGGTGGGCCGGGCTGAGGTCAGGTGACACAGAGACTCCCTGATGAAGGTCACAGGGTCATCACCCCCTGCGCCTGCCCGCAACTCTACAGCCAGGCTGAGGCAGCCAACAATGGCGATGGCGGGGGCACCTCGCACCTTGAGGAGAAGGAGGAGAAGGAGAGTCAGTTTCATGGTGTGGTCCTCCTCTTTGGTTTCTATACCAGCTTCCAACTGCTTTCTCACAGTTTTCATGACAGTCATTAATCACTCTCCAGCACAGTTGTAGAGGGACTATCACTGAGCCAAAAGTTTTCACTACAGCCTTGACTGAGATGATCTCATCTGTATCAGAGTCATTTCTCTCTCTGCCATTAGACTCCATTATCATGACATCACCCTCTCTGCTTATGGTACATTCCTTCAGTCTGACACCCTCTGTCACACACACACAGGATCAAACGTGCAGCAAATGTGTGAGTCTGTGTACGTTTGAAACTGAGAAAACAAAAGAGTGAAATATCTGCTCATCTGAAGATATTCCCAGCTGAACTTGAACAACATCTAAACACCATATGTCAGAGCTTCAAGTATGGAGGGAGGAGCGAGCAGGAGGTGTCACTGAGTGCAGCACAAGACCAAGACGTGAATAAAAAACCCTGGCAAAGGTCATTAATAATTCATCAATAATCTCTCCCAAAGAAAGAGGAGAAGGGGGGCATATTTCATGGGTTGGTGGCTGTGTGCAGATACCCTCCTACCTCACTCGCCCTTGCACTTGATGTGAAAACTATATAAAAAAAGATGCTTTTTAAACATTATCGGGGAGTTGTGGGTCACTGGCGGCTGCTGCAGGTGCACCCAAAACAAATTTGCAGGCCGACAATGGGAGCACGGCGGCGAGCATATGGCAACACATGCGTACAGCGGTGTAACACAAAAGACCCGACACAAAAAACAAGCACGGGAATACATGCACATTGCAGCGGGCATGCAAGTCGGCTGGGAAGTGGGAGAGAAAGCCCCCTAGTGAAAAAGGGATGCATGAGGAGAAAGGAGCCCCGTACCTTCATGGACTTGATGGCTTCATAAGCGTCCTGCACCGAGCGAATCTCATCGTAAACGGTCTGGTGTGGCAGCAGCAGCTGGTTGAGGATCTGCAAAGAACCGGCCCGGTAGCGGATCGCTTCCAGCGTCATGACCGAACAACGAGGCGGGATAGTGGGGGAAATGAAACGGATGGACCGGTTGCGGGAGGGTGCGCGCACACGCACTCACTCACTCACTCTCTCGCTCGCTCTCTCACACACACACACATACACTTTTCGACACACACTCTCTCTCTCTCTCTCTGAGTGGATACACGCCGAAGTGACCGCGGCCTGGCTGGCTGTCTGTCGGCAGACCCGGCAAGCGTCGCAAGGAGAATAAGGAAGGTGCAGCAGGAGGTGGAGGTGCGGGTAGGGCAGAGTAAAGACAGGAGAAGGTCTGCTGTGCTGTGAGCAAGGATAGAGAGGGGAGAGGAGTGCAAGAAGGGCAGGAAACCTTCACACACTGACAGACGAGGAGGAAGGCAGACACGGAACCACGTGTTCACCCGAGCAGGAAGCCTTCGCCTCGGTGTCCACGCCCACCAAAGTCTCGCGGGTTGTGCAGTTCTACCAAGACTCCCCTTCTGTCTCCATGCACCATCCCCCTCTCATCTTTTCCCCCCTTTGTCAGGAGAAATTTCACATTCAAAAACGTTATTAGCATAACACCAAAGCCCCAAGCTTTTCCCCCAACAACACGTATTGTCTGCAAAGAGATCCGTCCATTTTTGTCTCAGATTTTACTGTTTTAGTCCTTGTCTTCTGCGACACTGGTTTTGGTTCCTCACATACCTCACTGCTAAAATATTACAAAAAGAAACCAATTTGTCTTTACATATATTTTTATTTGACCCTTTTAAAATTATTTAAGCACTGAGGTGGTGACCTTTCCCTTCTCCTCAAACTGAGCTGCACGTTTGATGCTGACAAAATACTGAAATGACCATAGAGAATTGATATTGCATAGTTAAGTAAATATCATGTTTTATCTTGAATATGAACGAACACAATATTCTAAAAACAACAAAAGAATCCTTGCATTTGCATTTACACATTTTGTAGTTTTTTAATGGGGTATGCCATTCAAAAAGTTCTTCCACCACTGACCACAGTTGCTAATCAAATGAAAATTTGCTGTTCACCTGTTTTACAGCCAGGGTCTCTTAGATAACTAAATTTCAGAAATCCTAATTTTCTGTAGCTGACTTCCAAAGCAAGTAATCAGTTACTACTTACGTTTAAAGGCAACTTTCATACAATTCACAGAACTTAAGAAGCATCTAGAGGATGCAAACATGTTAAGGGGGCAAAAGGGGCTCAAGGTGAGAAAAACTTGGTAAGATCAACTCAATGAGGACAAAAATTTATTGCTGTTCGGCCATTTTATTCATGTTTACACCAACCAAATACAGAAGATAGTACAGCCTTAACAAGCAGGCCTTCATACATTCCCCCTTCTGATTTGCACAAATCATCATGACTTAAAAATAGAGATAGTGCATAATCTGCTGTATATTTACTGTATATAAATATTACATTTATAATGATTGCCCTTACATAACTAACAGATTAAAAAAAACAAGTCATAAGTTCAACGTCAGCATTTTTTCAAGCCCAGATGAATACATTTGCTGCAGCTGATGAGGATAGAAACAATGACAAAAACAAACAATCCACCAAACTTTCTCCTTTTTAAATGGAGTGTAGTCAGATTACAAAGTAAAGAAGAAAAATTAAGTAAAAAAAAAGAGATGGAGTGTGTGTGCAGTGTGTTATAAATGCAGGGAAGGAGTATGAGTCACCAGCAGGTCAAACTTTAACAATATGTTTGTCTTCTTAGGTCCCAACCACCCAACTACCACACAGAATACTGATGAACTTGTCGTCATGACAACAGTATAGACTCAGAGGCCAGGAGGTGATTGAGGGTGAGGGGGTGACGTGGCAGGAGTGTGCATTTGTTTGAGGTGACACAGGGTTAAGAGGTTTTGGAGTGAAAGAGGGGATGCCATTCTGCTAAAGCTTTCTTGTGTTGAAACTCTGAGTTTCATGTAATTCAGCCCATTTACCACCAGCAATATACAGCTGCATCACAGCAGGTCTCAACTGAATCCTGAGGGTTTGCTTCTTTTCTGTGTCTCATGTGAAAACTTAACTGAATATTTCTATTTCTTTTTTCTATTTCTTTGTGTGTATTAAAACAAATGTAAACAGCGGTCCTTCATTATTTAAACAGATTCCACAGAATCTGATGATGAATTAGTAAACTCCTAAAAGGTAATTTAGTTGTATTAACTCATCAGTTTGGTGAAGTTACATTAACTTAATCTCTGTTGTAAATGCAGATAAATCTAAATTTCAGCTGCATAATGAAACCATGACAAACATCGATGCAGACTGGATCTTTGTTCAAACTCAAGCAGGTTTCAAAAGTCTGCAAATAGATTTCACTACTGCATGGAAAATAAATGGAAACTTTTGGCTGCTTGCCCCAGTAGAAGAAAAAGATCCAATCTTAAACTGCACTGCGTACTTTTTAAAACTTAAAGCAAGAATATGAAGTACGCATGATTGTAGTTAAGTGGCTATAATTTGAACGCACACTGGTATAAACTGTTATGTGCCACTCATAAAACTAAAGGTTATGACGAATAATGTCTAGAATAATATCAGCTGATTAAAGCTCCTTCAGAGTCAGAGGATATCTTCTCCTGTAAGATTAATATAAAGTGGGGGCAGGGGTGTTAGATAAAAATCAACACAGACTATCAGGTCAACACTAAACAGGATTATTTGTTAATGTGGCGAGGCAGTGGGTGGATTAGAGCAAACACATGATCCTCTAGTGTGTCACATGACTAAAAAACTATTAGTTGAGTTAACAGACCTCATCCACATTGAAGAATTCTATAAAAACATTCAGTAAGATTCTTTTAAAGTAGTCTGTTACATCCTGGCTGCATGCAATAAACGCAGATCAACAGCATCTGCTGTCGTTTGCTGCCGGGTTAGCAGGTTGTCAAACACACAGGCGAAACATCTGTCCAGAGCACAACACTGAGCAGACTGTACATGGGGATAAAGTGATGCATTTATCACATGTACATGTACATATAACATTGTTGTGGCAAAATGATTCATTTCAAGTTGCCTGCATTTGTCCTACGTTTTATTAAAATGTACCGGATTCATTTGAATGATGTCCCCTTGACTTAACAGTGAAAAATGAATAAAGTAGAGAGGGTTGACCAGGATGCCCATGACAACGAAGTGTATGGGAGCACAGAAATAGAAATCAGCAATTACCCAACCTTACTGACACATTTTGAATTCAGCATCCACTGTGCTGTCAGCGGAGAGCTCAGTGGGACAGAATCTGAATTTGTAAACTGCACATGCCAAAAACTGTGGAAAACAGCAGCCCGCTGACACTGGGGCTTTTAATTATTTTCTAATGTACAGCACAATGGATTTAATATTGTTTAAAAGTTCAAAGAAAATCCAAGTGGAGCCGTTTATTGCTCATGACTCTAAATAATCTATGAATATGAGACGGAATTATAGAGGAAAAATGAAGATGAAAATGACAAAAAAAGAAGAAACAGCTGATGAAGAGGAAGCAATTCTTTTGAAGAGCTAAGCTTCCACCACATTCATGGCACGCCATTAACACCCCAGCCCCAAAGGCGACTCTATGTCTGATCTAGTTGTCTCCTTGGTGACACAAACACAAATCCCTCATTATGGGATATAGGATGCAGCACCCCGAAGCCCCGCTTTTTTTTTTTTTTTTTTTTATTCCCATATCACACCACTCCAAATGGAGCAGATTACTGTAATCTGGGAACACTGGAGCAGACAGATTAGATTAAGCTCATTACACACATAAAATATGGGAAAAGGGTTAAAAACACCTCTGTTAAACATACTTCAGAGCACACATACACATGCACTCACACATTTTTGGGTCAGCTATCTACACTCTTTGAACTGGTGCCAAATGTAAAACTGTAAGTCTCCCAACAAATCTATTCACCAACAATTCTCAAAGGAAAGATGGAAATTAGAAACCAGTTACCAGAGTGCAGGTAAAGTCTGTCTAGTCATACTTTTGCAGCAGATTTTTGTAGTGTTTGTCTTGTTTAAGTGCAAATTAAACCTGCATCTCTTTTAGCTATTTCCCACATTTTAATGCTCTGTTTCAACTTTTTTGTCCCTTTGAAGTTAAGATTTGTTTTTAATTACTGTGGCAGGCAAAAAAACCACAAGGGACACACGTTACATCATCAATTGGCAGAATTATCAGGTTGGTTCATGCAGTTGTCTGGGACATGAGCAGCAAAGAATCATGCTAAGGGTGCTTTAAGTACCCACTGTAGTGTTTGTATGAGTGTGTATGAGAGAGATGACATAACAGTTATTCAGCCAAGACTCCACTGTCCCCTCCACCCTCATCCAGTGCGTTTCCTTTTCAGTGATTCCAGCTGGAACAGAGAGAAAAGAACATAGGCTCATACATGACGGTGATTTTAAACTTGTTGGATTCTGACAGCACATAGCAAGCCTTACCTCACTCTCTACCATCTTCAATCGGCCCAGTGCATCCTTGGCAACGTCCTTTTACAGGAGAAGTAAAACTTTACACAATATGGCCCAATGTGCACACGCACACACATGTCACAGTCACATGTAAGTAAACACTCAGTCTGATCCTGATCCTGTACTTACCCTGTTGCCTTGGCTAGAGTATTTCTTCACAGAGTCAGCTAGTCCTTGGGCTAAGCGCCGCAGCACATTCTCATACTCTGCAAATGTGTTGAAGGGAAATGACAGTTACATGCTTGAGAGGCTGTGATATTGACTCACATGCAGGGCTTGATATTAGCAACTGCCCACCTGGAACTATGAGCAGGATGCACATTTTTACTTACTCTGTTTGAAAATTTCTCTTTCTTTCTTTCTTTCTTTCTTTCTTTCTTTCTTTCTTTTTTTTTTTAAACATCACAGGTGATAATAAAAGGTGTCCAACTGGTGGGACACCAAGCCTATTTTCTCATATTCTCGCTTTGTACGTCAAGCTTGTTTTGAATTAATATTCATTCCATATATTGTTGGAAAGCTGGGATTCTTGTGGTTCAAATGATATTACCCATTGATGGCTAATATCAACAGCTAACACAATCAAAGCCTTTGTAAGACTAGACACAAACAACAAAAGAAGCATCTACTCACCAATGATGTCTTATAATACTTTATAATCGATAGTGTTACAACAAAAACGTTCCACTTCCTTTGGTAAGGGTCCAAACAATCCAATTTAGTCAATTTGTGGTTCAAAACACGTTATTTCATCCATTTATATCCAAGACTTGCAGCCAAACCAAGGAGGAGCTTCATTACGACTTAAGTCAGATATTATATCACTCAGAGTGAACCTGACTTTTGTGATACAAGCTTCAGAGTCTTAGGTTTCAAATAAGGCCAAGAACATGCATGAGCTCCAAAAACTTCAAAAGCAGCATTTAATTCACTTTGAGTGCGCCAAAATAGGCGTTTTTTGGCAGAAATTACTGGAAAGTCAAGTGGTAAAAAGTGAGTCTGACAGGTAAAACACAAGACTCACACTGGCTGATATTGGTAATTAATTAATTATTTGATACATCCTATATGTCTAAATCATGGGTGCACAAACTACAGCCCACAGGCAAACCACGACCTGCTGCCATTTTTAGATGGCCTGAATATTTAAAACTAATCTATGACTTGAGCACATTCATAACAAACTGCACTTTATGTACATTGCTCATCCCACATTAAACGTTAGATTTTCAGCACAATCACCTTAATAATGTTGGCATTGCAAGTTTCTGCAAACCACAGATTAGTATGATGTCAACATTTTGTTCTGGCAACTGGACTGCAAATTTGTGACATGACAAAGCTGCTGTTAAGTCTGGTAAGGTTTAGGCTCAATCCCTGCAGGCCCTGCATGTCACCACAAATGTAGCTGGGAAATGTCCTTACAGTCACTGATATACATTTGCCATATATTGTTTACATTGGCCACTAACTTTGCTGAGTGACTAGTAAATTTTGAAAACTACAGCAGCTGGTGAGTTAATGTGTTAGCAATGTTCACACTTGTGTATGTGTGTGTGTGTGTGTGTGTGTGTGTGTGTGTGAGGGAGTTACCTGTCAGCAGAGCAGGAGAGGCTCGCTCCAGCTGTGCTTTCTGCCACTGCAGCCTGTGTGTGACTTCTTTGTGTTGCTGGATGAGGTCCGATGGGGGATCCCGTCGCGCCTTTCGGTACTCTGTCATCTGAGAGACAGATGCAGTGACTTACCAGACCCTCTTGCCTTCGGGGGCCATTAAAAGCACTAGAGAAGTGGATGTTGTTTACAGGCTTGGGTCACACAAACACACACAAATACCTTTCTCTCCAGTCGCTCCCGGTCATAGTTGAGGAGGCTGAAGCTGTGGAGTTTGTACTGTGGAGGAGAGTTGTTGGGATGACTGCTCCTGCTGCTTGCTTCATGTCTGGGTTTAGAGTGAGGAGATGGAGCCTGATTCAAACAGACACAATGAGAATTTACTGAACTGACACAATGAAAAGATTGAGAACTGACATCTGTTTGAAAAATGGAGCCCAACTGTTGTTACTCCTGTATTTAAAGGGCAGCAGCTCCCAGGCTGACTGAATGCAGCTTCTGCTTTAAACAAACCAGTTTGTTTGACGTGTCATCCAACCAGGTCCAAAGGTGAAAGTGTTTCTGTGTAGTGAAGTCATGCTTGAAGGCAAAAGCTAAGTCCACCAAGGCATCAGGCAGTCAATCATTCCAAACGTTGCAGATATTTTATTTAAGTTTTTAAAGAATTACAAAAGTCTCTGTTTACACCAGTGGAGGTGAGGCAGAGCAGATGAACAGTTTTAAAGTATATCTTGATTCTGTATCTTGAATTGCTGTAAACTTTACCAACAGCAGCACATCTGTGAGCCACCAACGAGACCACCCACCTAAAGTAAGATAAGATAAGATAAGATAAAACTTTATTGATCCCACAATGGGGAAATTGCATTCCAGTTACATCTCATCCAAGAAACATAAAAAGACAGTGACACAAAACAGGGGGAGGACAAGAGAAGGAGAACTGTGGGTCTGCCACAATACGGCGCCCCGTTTACTTAGATGAGAAAAAGGAGAACAGGAGGGAGGAAGAGGGAAAAATTTTGTATATACTTCCCTTTACTTTTAAATTTTTGGCGCTGTGTGTTACGATCAGACATTTGTTTGACTGGGGACTACATTCCTCAACTGCACAACATCTGTATTCTTTCACACAGCTGTCCATATTCCTACATGCTGTGCACAGGAATACGGACGGCTGTGTGAAGGAATACAGATGTTGTGCAGTTGAGGAGTGTAGTCCACAGAGGAAACGTCTGTCTGAAGGGAACACAATGTTGGTGGCTCAAAGACGTGCTGCTGTTGGTGCTGTTTACAGCGATACTATCCCCTGTTTTCTAGTGGCGCACTGCGCTGCTTTTCTAGGCAGAGGGCGAGCTGGTCTTTATCTATGGCAGGTAAGACGCTGACTGGGCAAAAGTGTCTCATACAACCCGACATCAAAATCTACACTATCCCTAGAAGTGTACACCTGACCTCACCAGCTGGAGCCTTTTTTTTAGGCATGTGCATGCTCTTCAATGTCCTCTGGAGTAATTCCACTTAAACACAAAGACGGGGATTTGCCCTGCTTCAGTGTCCTTCCACAGTCTACTTACCCGTTCTTTTTGTCTCTCTGGAGGAGAAAGGGAGGACACAGGATCAAGAACCAGCCACTTCTCTGTGACTGGCTGGAGATCAACGCCTGTTAACGGCTCTCTGATCTTCACCCTCACCTCCAACTTGCCACCTGTAGCTTTACGTCCATCCATCACCTTTAAAACACAGACAAGCTGTTAGAAAGATCTGGCGTGTGAAAATATCTGTGTATTTGCTTTAATATCTTACCTCAATGATTTCTCTAATGTCACAGTGGTTTTCTAGAGCCTCTAGCTTCAGCTGAGCAGTGCCCACCACTTTGTCTGTCTTGAAAAGGCCTCTGTAATTTTGAACAGAGAAGAGAAAAACTGACAAAAGCATTACAGACAGTATATTTACTGCATAAATCACGATGATGAACAGTGGCCATGTTGCCCCAATGCCATCATGGTTCTTACCCCTTGTGGATGATTTCAAACTTGACCCCTTTGGACTGCACGACTCGTTTGAAGGCTCTATGGCTACGGCTGATGTTAAGTTTGAACTGCTCTTTAAACTCTGGATTGCTGGAGTTCTTTACTGTACTGGTTTTGTCTCTCTGAGCCTCCTCCTACACAAACATAAATGAATGCATTAAAACCTGTCGAGACATAAACAGAGAAAAATATCCATGATCTACTTCGTAAGTGTGAAAGATTCTTACTGCGCTGGGGAAAGGAAACTCAAACTTTACGCTGGCATCTAGATCACTGGCTGAGACACCTGGAGGCAGAGAGGTAGGTGGGAGTGACACATATTTCACACATTACTGCCTGGCATTTCCAAGATGCAGACCTGCCTGCAGTACCTGAGGGAGCTGGTAGGTTGATGCCTCTGATGATGTACAGCATCAGCTCATTAGGAGTCAGGCTGGAGTGGGTCCTAAATGACAACAACAGGGACCATGACCATTCAGAAACAGCATCACAAGAGAGAGACAGCAAGCAATCAGCATCACTGAGAGCCAAACAATGCCGACTGTTGCATGAGTCACTGCCAGACTCACCTGGCTGCTAGTTTGATATGATACTGGAGCCGTGCCAGAGTGAGTCACAGTGAGTCACTCTGACTCATCCACCGCTCTGTTAAAGAAATGCAACCCTCTACTGTCTTAAAGGATGCTTTTTTAGAATTAAACAACTGTTGCATGGGTTGAGAGCCTTTATGATTAAATATACATTTAGTTCAGTTTTAGAACCTCCACATGAAATTCAGAATTCCTTAAAATAATTCCCCGCCCAGCCCTGCGATGGACTGGCGACCTGTCCAGGGTGTCCCCTGCCTTCGCCCTAAGTCGGCTGGGATAGGCTCCAGCCACCCCTGCGACCCTGCAGAGGATTAAGCGGTAAAGAAAATGTATGGATCGATAACCCCCCCCCCGCCCTGCTTCCTCTAACTAATTACTAGTCTAAATAACTTATCACGTGTACCAGCCGTTAAGTTATTCTGTGGGGTTTATGAGAGAGCAAAATGGTTTATATTTAAAAAAACATCTCTGACAGTAATATTGGTTCGAATTCTTATGAAAGAGTTACAAAAAGGTAATGTAACAACCAAAGTAAATGAATCTCTTATTCAAATTAAAATAAGAATTTGGCTATTTGGGGCTTTTACTGATGAACAAGACAAAGTCTACAGTAAGCAGCTCTGAGGCTATCCTTAGGCATAGCGGTGCTCTAAACTGAATGCTAACATCAGCATCCCAACATGCTAATAATGAAAATATGAAAATATGAAAATATGTCGATATTAAGTGGACACATTGTTTACTGTTACGCCATTTTAATTATTAGATAAGTTATGATTAAAATTTAAAATAAATTAATTAAAATTTAATAGCAATCCATCTCACAGTTGTTGAGGTATTTCAGTCTGCATCAAAGTGGTGGAATAACCATGAGCTGCTACTAAAGTGTAAAAGTGTTGACTTAAACTCTTTCTGTCCTTGTGGAGCACATGTCATTCAAAGAGACCACATTATAACCTCATATTATTCATTATCTATGAGTTTGTTGCTGACTTGACAGTATTAAAGGTCCTCTCCTCTGTACGGCACTTGGGGACTGGCTGGCCCTTGGCATAGGCATTCTTCAGTATCTCTATGTTCTTCATACACTCCTCAGCCAACTTCTCAAACCTGGAGAGAGACAGAGATGGTCCTTACACACAAATGATTGGGTCTCATACTGAAGTCCTACAGGATGGCCTGAAATGCCACAGCTCTGATCTCTGCACAGGCAGCAGTCATAGTGATCCAAACAGCTCTATTTGCCATAATGGACACGTGTATTACTGCCTTTGTAAAATGTCAGATCTAGATAATAGAGTGTGAAAATAAAATGTTCTGTTTTTACAGAATGACAGTATTTATCAAAGCATACCAGATGAAAAGGAAAGCAATGCAGATTCTTCAGAATCGCTGAAGAAAAAGTGTAATTTTTAAAGTGTAATAATTTATGTGATAGGTAAATTGCCTTTGACAACATCTGGGGAAAAAAATCTTTGACAAAAAACAGTAAAAGAATATGCAGTGTGACATGAAAGTTACACTGTATACATTATGGCGATGAAGTGCTCTTTGGGGAAAAACAGTGAAATCATACTGTGTGTTGTCACAGTGGCACCCGATTCCACAGCTGTGCAGGAATACCTGGTTGAATTAATCAATCAGCATTTTAATCAAGGCTAGTTAAAAAATGTTCCATTCTTTTAACTTACTTAGCAGGGAAATATTATTAATATGTATTATTGTTATTATGATTATTATGATTACACATTTTTAAGATGATTATTATTAGTAGTACTATTATTACTATATGTGATCTCAGGTGCAATAATTATTTTTTATATACTTATTTACAGTGTGCAATACCACAATGCAACCAGTCAATGTG
>JAPZDZ010000020.1:19457979-19470401 GCA_029783805.1 Acanthurus tennentii
CCACTGTGCTATTGCAACAATGTAAATTTCCCCGTTGTGGGACGAATAAAGGATTATCTTATCTTATCTTATCTTATTATGGTGATACATGTGTTGTTAGCCAGATGCTCAAATTATAATTCTGACCAAAATTAACATTGTGAATTAGGTCACATTTGCATTTAACTCAACTTTTTGCAGCAGAAAAAAGTAGAAATTCTGTCATGGCTGCAGATAACGTACAACAAAAATTCATATTAACAATCATAATAAATGAGAAATGTCTCTTACTTCAGAGCCTCAGCCACGCTGCCCAGGAGAGTGAACTGCTGTGTGAAGCCCAGACACTTCTGTGGATTGAGATACAGAACAGAAGAAGGTATAGAAGAAAAATATATATTCAAACACAATGGGATGGACATCAACTTTGATTTTTAAGATTTTTAATTTAAAAATTTGCATAAAATAAAACAGTTATGAAAAATCTTTCTTCTTAAGTCATGACTACTATATGATATCAATATCAGAATAAGCTAGTTACAGATATGTGGAGTTAGATAAAAGACAGGTGTGTCCTAACCTCATGCTGCTTCCGCAAAAGATCCATGAGGCTGTGGTACTGTTCACTGGAACGAGGGGACACAGGGGAAGTACGGGAGCGAGCCAGGGAGTAGTCCTCCTCACTGACCGGAGCACTGGGAATCTGTCAGACAGCCACAGGTACAAATGTGGTAATGTGGTGAGGAATACAGATATATATGATGAGACCTTTGAAAATCAAATTTTTCTCAATAATTATGATTTTGCAACACTGTTTTGAGAACCTCAGATATGAATGCCCCAAAATCCACTGAGCTGCTCCTTTGCAGAGGCCTCTATCTTACTGGAAATCATGAATAGCTTTTTTTTTGAATTGTAAGGTTTTGTGCAGTCAGGAAAACAAACCAACAGAGGAACATGCATAATATTCTTGGTAATTACACTTCGCTTATATGAGGCAGTAATGACAAACAGAAAGTAAACATGAGGCAAAATGAAAGAAAGTCATACAGAATAAATAACACCTATATAGTATATGAATAGTGGAAAGAAACTATAAATTACAGACAGCCTCTCACACTGAAGCACACACACACACAGGTGAGACACAAACACACAGAAGGTGAGACCATCAGGAGCACAAGAATGTTTTGACTCACCCCATGTTTCCCACCTCCCATTTTCTATTTCTGGCAAACTTTGTGTTAACACAGCTAACAAATTCGGTTGCTCCTGTGACGACATTATGAACACACACTCACACACAAACACATATACACACATTAACCCCCCCCCCACACACACACACACACACACACACACACACCCTGAATCTTCTTGTAGGTCACTTATATGCACATGAAAATATATTTATAACCTTGCTAATGTCAACAGGTAGGCCAGACTTTGCAGCTGTGATCATGGGGTCCAGTCCTTTGGCATGTCTGAGGTGCTGTGCTGCTCCAGTCATGTCCTTTAACACAACCAAAGAACAACAGAGGAGATGTTCAAGTCTCCAAATAAACAACAAGCAGCAGCATCTACAAACATACTAAGCTGGCAGAGAATCTGAGAATCTGAGAATCAGAGAATCTATCTAGAACATAAAAAAAGAAAGAAAAAAGGAAGAGTAAAGATCAACAGCTTACCTTCATCTGTTTTGAGCGCAGCGCTGCACGCAAAAAAGCCTGTCGCCTTAGCAACAGGAAATCAACTTGCTGCTGAGCTACAAGGATAATTACAAGAAAAAGAAGTGAAACTCGTGTCTTGTGTGCACTCAAACACACTGCATGACACATTTTTTACGTGTGGGCAGGCAGGTGTGCATGTGCAAGCAAATTCACATAGCGACTCTCTGAACTCACCTTTAGGTCCCAGTTTTGGCCCTGAGGAGCCTCCATGGGGCGGAGGAGCTTGAGGCTTTGCCTTCTGGGTGGGTGGACGTACAGCAGGCTGAGGATCATCACCAAAATGTGGTAAACAAACACAAAGGTTTTCATGTACAGTAATCTTCTCTTAAACTGCAACAGCCTGAGAACTGATTCAACAATGTGAACTTTTTTTTTCAACAGATAAATCTTTACCAAATTTAATAGAGAACTACTCTTGTAAATAAGTATCTGTGATTTCAAGCATGAAGTTGAGGGACTAGGCTGGAGGTGCAGCAGAAAACAGTAGTGGTTAAATAATTTTCCACATAACCAGGTATGCCAAATATAAAAACATTGCAAGCTTTGATCAAAAGGCTAACGAACAGATTATTTGGCCTCACAATAATAACTTGGACATTTGGTAGTACTTTTATTTATTTATTTATTTATTTTTTATACCTTGGCAGCCTCTCTGTGTCCCTCCTCTTCCTCATCCTCTTCATCTGCATCCTGATTAGCTATTTTCATTGCTGTTTCCAGGACACCCATGAAGTTCTGTTGACCCCCCTCTGAGCCCTGAAGTGGTGGACAGCCTGGAAAAGCAACACACACATGACTTATTGTAACTATACAGAGCAAGCTATCCTGAAACACTCCTGGAGAAAATTACCTGGTGGCACAGGTAGATCAGACAAGCTGACTGGTCGTCCAGCTTTATGAGCCCTGATGGCATCCTGATATTGCTGTAAAGAAAAGGGTAATGATTGATAATTCTCTTATTATTTATTTTAAAAAAATTCACTCTCAGATACTCTTACACTGTTATATGCAGTCATTTTTACACCGGCAACCAATGCATAGAACATTAGAATGGTAGGTCAGAAACAACAGAGGCTGTTTAAAATCAAACAATCCCACATATTTTTAGTTATCACCTTACTTTAACACCAACAGAAGATGGGGTTAACAGACACACAAAATAGTTATCTTGCATACACAGAACATAAAAACAATATCATGCTGGTTTTTTTAAGCACAAAAGCATACGTCCAACATGGAAATCAATGTGGCTCCAAAAAATGTACATGGCCCATACCTATTTTTTATCCTTTTTTTAAGGTCTTGTTTTAGCAATGTATCCTGCCTTAGCCAAATCTACTTAATTTAGAGGCTTCCTATTTTTGGCACAGTGTCTTTCAACAATCCTCAGAGACAGACGTTGGTGAGGGCTATTCCAGTAGGTACAATGAGCAATGATGGTAGTTACAGTCAATGTGAAAAGGGTATTTCCTGTCAAAATGGAGTGAGTCACACAAATTATTCAGCGAAATAGGAAAAACAACCCATTAAACAGCAGAACAAAGAAAATAATGCAAGGTGCATCTAAAACAGCTGGATCGTTGAGGATGTCTAATGCTAATTTAATCCTTCTTTGGTTTTACTTTTAGATGTTAGCATGCATTATACGTCAGGTTTTGGAAAGAATTATTTGATCATGACAACAGTTAGGATGTATGAAGTGAACGGTGTGTACCTTGACAATGCGCTGGTGCATGCGAGCCTTCCGATCATCTCCTTTGCTCTTGGCTCCCTCTGCTGCTGACTTGTATATGTCCATCCTCTGTTGCAGGGCTTCTGCCAAACTGCTGGGAGCAGGCAGGTCTTCGCAGGACACAAACAGATACATATGTATTTTATTTTTCATCATCTGCCCCATGCTGTATTCTTATAAGAGGCAAGGATCAGGGTTTCTGTGGTCCTACCAGCAGTGGCCACCTTAGTGGGTGCGGGAGCAGCAGGGGCAGCAGGTTGAGAGGGAGACTGAGAGGGAGGAGGTGCACGGTGTTCTACTACTGCTTCCCCTGCATATGAACAGATAGAACATAATAAGTATACCTAAGTTTTTAATTGATAAAAAAGGTTAATTTTGAATACAGAAACCCAATTTTATTTTCAGATTCTTTAAAATCATCCAAAGCAATAAACACTGCTTGTTTAGCAAAATGAAGAGGTCAGAACCAAAAAGAACAACTAATAATGCAGCAAAGTGCAAATCTGGTTCAGTGTATGTATCACATCATCTAATAAAATTTTTTGCACAAAGTTAACGTACTAATCACAGTAAAAACTTTTCTGTTGAGAAAAAGGCTACTGAGAGTAAGTAATCCAAATTTAAACTTTTGACTATGTATTCCATCAAAGTGTTTGCACTGACCAGGAGGGGGTGGTAGTGAGCTCAAGTCTACTGCTTCATCTCTGTCCAGTGCCTCCACTAACATGTCCAGTTTCTGCATTAAGGAAGATCAGCTTGATTGGGATTAACTTTTTCTATATATATTCTTACACAAACAAATACATGTATTCATGTGATATCACTGAGATTGGTTCTGTTACCTTTGCAGTGAGGTAATGCTGTTTGGCCTGGTCTATGTTGCCACTCTGTTTGGCGTGTATGGCAGCCATCTTGTACTCCCTCTGTCTGGACAAAACTGCCTGTTTCAGCTCTGAATAGAGAGCATTTGTATTTGTGGGAGAAAAATTAGAGGAAATAAGTAAAGGGAATAAAAAAAACCTGTTTAAAGGCTGCAGAGGGTCACAGTGTCATTTAGCAGGGAGGCTTGTGAGTTAAAGTGTCTGAAAGCAGCAGAAAGAACTCTGATTATGTACTGGCTGTTTGTGGATTTTATCATGATTATCATTGAAAAATTTGTCAACTTATTTTTATATTAAAGATATATTTATATATCTTATTTCTGTTGTAATTACTAAAGGAAAAAAGAAATGTCTTGTCAACATCTGATCAGCAGGTTAAGAAGATAAATAAGCAACTCTGAATCTGCAAAATAGTAAGTGTGCATTATATTTACATAAAATTTGTAAATTCAGATTAGATGGACAGAACAGGACTTGTCTTTAGAGAAGATGACAAGTTGAGCGTACTAGGGTATAGTCAGTCATCACATATAACTACTAATCCATTGATCAGCTAATCATTTAAACAGTTTTTTCTCACACAGGTCAAACTGGGAATTATTTTTTTAATTAAAAATCTCTTGGAGTGGCAATACTAATCTGAGGACATTTACAACATTTTTTAGTTGTAGAATGAGTCAATTAATTTCAAGTATTTCTTAGATTAGACTAGTATTACCACATATTTTTATTTATTCTTGTATATCTAGTAAACAGTAAAGAGAAGAAGTAACTGTTGTAAAAACACCCACAGAGTGCTCTGTGTGGGTGTGCCTACCTGAGTGCTGTGCATCAGGCTGGCTGGGGGTGAGGGGAGAGATGGCAGGTGTTTCTGGGGTGATGGCAACATCAGGCTTTTGGGGCAGGGTCAGATGGAGTGGCTTGGCATTCGGAGCCATTGGTGCAGCCTCCCTTAGAGGTTTCTGATTTGTGGGGGGAGAGGGCAGCAGTGAGGGCCGAGGCAGTTCTCGTTCCTTGATCGAGTCAGGCTCGGCTGTGATGTTGGGCTTTCCACCAAGAGCAACAGGAGGTGGGATCTCCTCCTCATTGACTGGCTTTCCTTTTTTGGCAGATGTCAACATGGATTGCAGTGTCTGGGGTCAAGGAGACAGTACAGAGAAAGTAATTGCCATCTATAACATTAGGAGATGAGTGTTAAAATCATTTTTAAAAGAGGAGTACAATATTAAGTCTTACATTCATCTTTAAGAGGTCATTTGGACATTTCAAAGGGTTTGAATAAAGGCAAAGTAAGGTATTCCACTTTTCATAAGGCTGCATGAGACATTTTCTCTCTCTTTTTTTAAATTTTACCTTAAACCCACGGTCATATCTTCGAACTTTGCTAGTCTCCCCTGCAGCCTTGGCATTGGAAATGGCTGTCTTGTACATTTCAATGCGCTCCAACAGGAGGGACTCCATCCCAGTTGCACCACTGGAAGCAGCAGGAGTAGAGTGGGATGTGACACTTGTTTTGGGAGCAGTCAGTGCGATGGCAGGAGTTTTTTCCTCTTCATCCTCTAAAACCTCATTCAGTTCTGCCTTTGTAAGGAGAGATGGATGATAAATGGACTGCATTTGAATAGACTTTTTGAAGTTTTTGGACTGCTAAAGGTGCTCTACAAGACAAGTCAGCACTCACATGTTTACACACTAATGGGAGATAGCCTCTCCTCAAAGTGCCAACCTGATCAATACTCATAGACACACATTCACAAATCAGTGGAACAACCAATGGGAGCAATTTGGGGTGAATTATTTTGCCCAAGTACTTCGTAAAATGAAGACTGGTGGAGCCAGGGATTAAACCAACAGCGTTTAATAAGTACACAACCTGCTCTACCTCCTGAGCTACAGCCGCCTTTGCTGAGATGCAACATTTATACAGTTCAAGGAGATTCAAGATATTTAAAGCTTTAACCTCTTTAACATTTTATCATAAAGGGATTTAAATTGCAAGTGGCTATGCATTTTTTATTATTATTAATTAATCTATTTACTATTTTCTATTATTTATCATTCATTATTATGTGGTGAATAATACTGAAGATATGTCCAGCACGACTTTTAGATCTCAAGATGATGATGTTTTGAATCGCTTGTTTTGTCCAACCAAGAGTATGAAACCCCAAAAACTTCAGTTTGCAAATTCTGCCTCTTGAAGAAGTTAGGGCCAGCAAATGGTCAGCATCTTTTCATGTAAAAAGTCACATACAGGAATAATCCATTATCAACAGAGTTACTACTGAATATTCTGTCAACTGACCAATAAATTTTACTAATTGTTTCAGCTCTTTAAAGAGATGATGAAAGCAGTGTGAATGTATTACCAACAGATCCTCATCATCCAAATCGTCATCTCCCATATCTTCATCATCCAGATCTTTCATACAAAGAGCTGCCATTCGCTCTATTTCGGCCATGGGAACAGGTGCTGTACATGGACAACAACATCACAAACAGTAATCAATCCTGTACAGCATATTAAAATTTAACCTTGAGCATATGGACAAGTTAGAAAGAGGAAAACTGCTCTGCACTTATATTTGTCTATGTGTTTGATGATGGAAAGAAATAAGTCTCTCACTTTTGCCTTCACCTTTCCTCCCTTGTGATCTCCCTCCTTCTCCCCCACCTCCTCCCACCAAATTCAGCAACTCTGCCTCCAGCTCGTCATCATTTCCCTCATCATTCATCCCCCCATCCGGGGACAGGTCCAAGAGAAGCCCCATCTAGGACAAAGCAGATAGACACAAGGTAAGACAAGACGGTGCGAGCTGCTGGTTAATACCTGTTATTGGATATTATTCACACATCTCATTATTGGACACGACTGGGGTTACCTGTTTAGCTCGCGCTGCCCCTTGACCCCGGGCTGGGGGATTCCGACTACGACTCATGATTTCCTACAACCTAAAAGTTCACGAGTTGAGTCGTTAAAAAGAAGAGGACATGGAATGAACATCTCAATAACTGACAGTATCAGCGAGTAGCAGTAACACTGCGCTGCATGTGGACCTGTAGAGAGTCGGTACTGACTTCAATAGATGCCACTTTGTGCCATTTTGTAAAATAATCCAAACTGGTCCAACTGTTAATATCGATTAATCGTCAAAACTCATGTTATCTAACAGCTACAACAACATTAAATTATTTTTTAACGTTACGTAGCTAATAAATGTACAGGCAGGCTGTTTACCTTGTCAGTTTGTCGGTCGGTGCTGTTAGTGTTAAAGCTAGTCGGGTCGGTTATTAAAGTCGAAAACTTCTTGAGCACAATAAGAGAAAAGACAGCACAAATATAAACACAGGAAAGTGTATATTAACGTTTAGCATAAGCGATCAAAACAAGAACGGCAAGCTATAGCTATGGAATTTACTTCCTACATTGCGTCTCCAGTGGCAACGGACACCGCGCTTTACGGCTAGACGAAACACGCCCCATCACTAACGTAAAACAACGACCTATCAAGTCAACGTTTAAGGTGGGTTGCTTGCATGGTGGCTTTATGAGCGTGGGAAAAATTGTGAAACAAATTTTTATCACTGTGTAATTTAACAGTTAACGTTACTTGGATTTCACTCCCCCGCAGTAAATTGGTAATTTGAATAATTCTCTTGGTAATCTAGTCTTATCTCAAACTTTACTTCAGTTTACTTTAGTCAGTGTAACTTTGTTGATGTTAGCTAGTTGACTGTTAAGAAAATTTACTGCACTGTTAAAACTATTAAGCTATTGTTAGCTGACTGTAACGTCGAGTTATCCAGGTCGGTGAAACCACATGGTAGTTGAAATCTTTAATTTTTTACTTTTTGCACTATATTGCCATCGAATAAATTTCTTTCTCTTCTTTAGGAAGAGGACATGGCCAAAGGAAAAGCAAAGAATAACAGTGGTAAAGGAAATGCCATTGTACCATACTATGGGCTATCTTTTATGTGCTGCTGTTTAACAGAAATAGTAGCGTTTTATGATTATTATTGCTAATTTTAATTGACCGCAATTTTGAGAAAAAATACACGATTCTTCTTGTTATACAATTGCTTCACTTTATCAGCAATATACATATTTTGAGTGTAAATCAGTTACAGTGAGTTTCCCCGCGGGTCTTTGATCATATAAGTTCCCCTCCATCTTTTAAGGCAGCTTAGCTCCACCCCAGCTACGGTCTAGAAAGAGGGAATGTCCAAGCGAGGAAATGTGCAAGACAGGTGATGTTCAGGATCCTCTCCCTCATCAGGTAATCCAGGTGATTGAAACAGAACCAACACATTAATCTTGAGCTATTTATTGTCAAGTTATTTCTGTGAACTTGTCCCCTCTGCAGGAACCAACTATGACTTCAGCTCAGCAGCATCAGACAGCAGAACAGTCTTGTCTCACCAAACAAGATCCTGGCACAGAGGAAAAACATGTAAAAACAACAAATGTTCCCCTAAAAAATGTGACACGCAATGTAGAAGCACAAAAAGAAACTACTGACGGCGTTCCCAACAATGACTCTCAGTTCAGCCTCAGAGAACACACCCATAATGATGCCAACCAGAATGGAAAGGAAAAGAAAGAAATAACTGTAAAGGAACTTAACAGATCAACATATCAAACATGCACTGATCAACTCCAAGTCCTCTTGGCACCCTCTAAAGAGGACAATGGATATGCATCACCTCTGGAGATGAAACTGCAGACAAAAGTGATTTCTCAGTACAATTCAGAAAGAAACCAAGAAACTAGCAAGAAGGAGCACAGTAATGTGTACACTGCTGATGTCAAGGAAGTCACAAAGGAGGCAGGGGCAGGGATACCAGCCAAAAAGAAGCGACGAATGGGAATGTGTGGTCTCACAGAGAAGAAGAGGAGTCACTTTCTACAGACACAAAAGTGTGAAAATGGGCAAAATGGACTGGAGAGAGCTGAAGAGGAGATTTGTAATGACACAGCTGACCTTGTAGCTCAGGAAGAGATTATATCTTTGCTCCCTTTACCATCCTCACCATCCATCCCTGCTGTCACAGAGCAGACAGAGACAAAACTTAAGCCCAGTCACTGTAGATGGCATGACAGGTCAGAAAAATGTAATTACACAGATAATATTTTTAAATTTTAAACCTCTAAGTTTTATTTTGGCATCATCATTACATTTAACACTGGTAGAGAGAGATATGTACTGAGCTATTCAGGTCAAATCATAAATCTACATTGTTTGTACTGCATAGTGCATATTGTATATGCATTTTAACGGTAGTCAGGCACACTGCTAAAAAATGAGTTAAAACTTTGTTAAATGAAAAGCACTGAAAAGATTACAATAACATGGGTAAATTAAATGTTTGACTTACCCCTTGATGATTACTTTGCATGTTTATACACAGGGCAGACACTGAAGTCCTAACTGCTGTTACTACATCAGATGCAAGAGAAGGTTATCAGGCAGAGAAAAGCATAGTTCCTGGTCAAGAACAAACTACTGACAAACAGTCAGACCCTTCAACAGAAAAGGAGCTTTTTAGGACTCAGGAGCAGCAGGAACCAGAGGAATATGAAGCTGATATTAAGGCTGAAAAACGCCAGGAACAAATGAAAGATGTGGGAGGAGGGTCTCATCCAGTGGAAAATGAGAGGAGTGAGAGCTTAGATGATACCGAGGCTGCCCATCTACAGGTGAATTATGTGACCAGGACAAGAAATAAGAAGAAGGAAGAGGTGACTCGTGAAGGTCGGAACAGTGACCTGGCTGAAGCAGGTGCCTCATCAACAGACATTCATTCAGGAAGATTTAACTGTGGTTCTGTGAAATACAGTGAGGCTACACTGTCACGTGGTGGCTCAGAGAGGAAAGACAATGTGAGTAATCGTACAGGTTCAGTGAAGCTATTAATGTAAAGTTTGTGATTGTCAGAGGTGTAAAAGTCAATGTCTCTTTGTGTTATGCGGATATTCTCTCGTTTCTTTTTTCTAATAGTTTTATTTAAGCATTATAATCAAATGTCTACTGGTTCCATTTTTCACATGTGAAGATTTGTCACTCTTTTCTATTTTTAATTTTAATGTAATATGATTGTATTTTAGTTTTGGACCATTAGTTGCACAAAATGGCATTAATTGGCATTAGTTGCACAAAGATATAAGTATGATACATCTGAGACGTGATGGGTATCTTTCAATTCTTTTAAAATATTTTATAGATTAAATGATTTACTAATTACACAAAATCTACAGAATAAATTTAACTCTTAATGTGCAGTATTACTGTACGTTAAAATGTAAAAACTCCACCCACACAGCTGATATCAATTATATTATATTGTATTGTATTATATTATATTATATTATATTATATTATATTATATTATATTATATTATATTATATTAATAATACTTATCTAGCATATGTGAGCTGTAATAGGTATCTCAATCACCAGTCACTCAGAAAAATCAATAGGTCTTGCAAGCAGTTTAATGTAGGTGCTATTTTTCATATGTACTGGCATCAGCATTCCTTAGTACTACTCTAAAATGGACAATTCTGTTGCTCACAGTGTAATCCTGATGACAAACCTGTTGCTGGTCCATCTACTCTGATCACTGTGGACCCTCAGAATAGGGACACCTCTGCTCTGTTAGGATCTGGACACTTGGATTACGTGTTGGACTCTCAGTTGAACGCCATCACTCTGATGTAAGGAAGTAGAAAAGAGTGTTAAATCCCAAAACAACCCTGACATTGGTGCAAAGAGAGTGGAGGTCAGGGTACCAAGTGAACCTTTAAATTCTGGCTCTTCAGATAAACACCCAATATAAACAATTTCAGTGATAGCACATTTGAGGCTTTGGAAACCCAGTTGTAGATAAATAACTGTTTGACAGCTCGTAAAAAACAGAAAGGAAGTCTGTGCTTCTTTGACTCATCAAAGCTTGTAAACAAGAACAGATGAAAGTTTTACATTTGAACAAAAAAATCAGATAAACATGTATGTTATATAAGTGAACATATCTGACGTATCAGGTTCTCTACTAAAATAAACAAACCCCAATACAGGATTTGTTACCAGTATACACACCACTTTTTTATTATTCAAACTACTACTGTCTCCCTGTACAGTGAGGAGGAGGAGGTGATGGAGGAGGACGACGATCTTGGTTTCCTTAACTGTCATGATGCCACAGACCTGATCTGTGGGCTGAGCAGAGAGCTCTCCTCTCTAAAGTTAGTAAATGCTTCTCTATTTCTGTTTCATAAAACCATTTTTTTCCCTTTTGTCTCCTTTTATGTCCTTACCTTTCATACCCTCTCCACATCAAGTTCTTATTCCTCTCTCTTTATAAACTTTTGACTTTTAATATTTTTGTCATTTTTATCCTCTTCATGCCACATATATGTGATATGTGGGTCATGAATCAACTGTTCAAAACGAGCTTCTCATTCTACTGACAAGGGATGACAAATCCTCATCTCTGTTACTTCATTTACTCACTGCACCCCCAACCTGCTACTCGTTAGTGTTTTATGATGCAAACATGTTGTAGACCTAACATTTAGAAAATCCATGTGTTACAAAAAGAGGGGGCTTTAAAACTTTAGGTTTGGCTTTTGAGAACTCTTGAAATAATCAAGAGGCATCAGTGGAAACTGTAAATTCAATTCAATTAAATTCAGTTTTATTTATATAGCGTCACATCACAACAAAGTTGTCTCAAGACACTTTACAGAAATCTATATGTTAATCTAACATATAGATTAATATATATATATGTAAATCTATGTTAAACTAGATGTAAGCTATATGTAAGTGTTTTAATAATGATACTATTGATAATACTAGTTCCAATACCAATAATAATAATGCCAGCAATAATGATGATAATAAAATATCAATTGCTCTGAGCATCAAGCAGAGCCACAGCGGAAGGTACAGCTAAGATCAGCAATCCCGGCGCGACCTCAGTCCATGGGTATCTGTGAGATGAGAAAGCACAAAGACCCTGGGGAAGGTGGCAAGTTAGTAAAAGACATGAGTATTGCAAGAATGCAGAACATATAGGGAGAGAGATGAAAGAGA